>OY744539.1:23464061-23749061 GCA_963556195.1 Sepiola atlantica
ACGTTCCTATTTTCACTACCTATGGTTGGATGGTAATTGGATTATTGGTATTGAAATTCGTTACATTGTCTCCAGCATTCTGTAGTCGTAATGTTGGTGTGTCAGTTAGTAATTCTTGCTCTTCTATCCAACATTTTGTGGTGGCAACGTTGAGGTGTTGACTGAAAAATCCCTTCTTTTGGTACATGATTCTATTTGACCTGAGATGATTAGTTGAATCGCATGGGTAACGTTCTAATCGGTTCATAAATCGTGATTAACACTTTGGCAGGAACTTTGTGTTTTATTTTCCTGCCTTTTGATTTTCGCAGACGTCTTTGCAAACAATGATTATATATATATATATATATATATATATATATATATAGTATTTTTGTAAATGGATAGCATAACTTCATGATTATGTTCTATATCTGCAAAGGAGCCTCTTTGTGTGTTTTGCTTTTGTAATAGCACTCCGTTACTAGTCAAATTTGCTTTTGTTGTTCATTTCTTCCTCTGCGTGTCTTTCGTCAATGTTGCTCATATTTATTTACCTGTATTTGCTGTGTTTTATTCGGTTACTCTCCTGCCTCTTTCTCTTTTTCATTGTTTTTAAAAGAGCTCTTCACAACCAACACCTATCTAAATGAATAAATGTGAAAGTTTTTATTTATTTATCACTCTCCTATATTGCCACCAAAACGAGTTACCTGTTATTTAAATCAATAATACAACATAATGTTTTGAAATACTGTATATATAGTAGAAACAAAAGAGCTGAGAACCCTATTCGAATGCTTTATTTGCATAACTATTTTTTAAACAGTTTGTAATAAATTAATGCTTGGTGTTATTCATTTGTAATTTTATTGCCCTTTTTTTCTATATATATGCAATAGTTTCGTTAATATACACAGTAACTAATTAAAGTGATTTAATTAAAAAGAAGTATAAATTACGAAAACCGTTTTTACGGTCTTTTTTAAGAGATTAATAAATTTGTATAAAAAAAGCTTAAGAGTTCATAGAGAGAGGGAAGGAGGTGACTGCTCTCTCTCACTCTCCTTCCCCCTTCTCTCTCACTCCCTCCCATTTCTCCTCTCTCCAGCTCCCTCTCCTAACCTTTTCTCTCTAGCGACGCCAAATTTTCTTTTTTATTGTTTTTTTTAAAAGAGCTCTTCCCCAACACTTACCATCGCTCACGCGAATTGATTTCTTCTTTCTTTTCGATTTATGTACGGTTTTATTTAAAAGATAAATAAATTTGTATCAAAATTACCAAAATGTTAATGTTTATCTATTTATATGAATAAATGCGAAAGTTTTTGTTCCATGTTTACAAGAAACTTATGAATGAAATGTTTATTATTTAAAATTTTGGTTTCAAGTTGCGAACTTTTCTAAGCCAGCTAGTTGATTGTATTTTATTTTAGACATAAATTAGTTATGGAGTGCATGTGTTTTTCCTGTCTGTATATAGTATGCACCTCACTGGTGCAACATTCCCAGGGTGGTATGCTTCCCAACTATCTTGGGCAGTATCTTCTTGGCATTTGTGACTCATTGAATCTATGCTATGCAGAAGAGGGAAGGGCATTAAACCGAAAGATAAATACAAACCATCCGAATCACTCTGCCCGCCACCGAGTGAGATTAAATTTAATGTGATGAGTGTTCTTTGGTTTATGGGAACATAAAGAGAAATGGCGAATATAAAAGATAATTTGGTTGTCTTTTATCTGTTATATGGCATATCAACCCTTTTATTACTTATTTAATGATGCATCTTATTTTTTTGTTTTGTTTTACTATTTTTATACTTTGTAGAGAGAGAGAGAGAGAGAGAGAGACTGAAGCGAGAGCGATAGATAGGTATAAGATAAGAGCAGAGTATCAAACAACATATGGTGAGAGAGGCTGAAAATGATAGATAGAAACTTAGAATCGGGTCACTTGGTGAGTTGATTGCAAATAGCGGCTAATTCTAACAATTAAAATAGACTTCTTTTCTTTTTTTTTCAAACATAACTCAATCCCATAACTGAGGAACATTTTAGCATTATTTTCAAATTATTTTTATCAATGCTTCTTGAATTCAGTAATTACAAATTCATAATTATAATTAAAGTCAGTACAGTTCATCTTTCTATCTGAAATCCTTTCATCTACACCGCTTTTCTGTCCAAAATATACAAAAAAAACTCCCTATTATTAAGTGCTCGCAATGTGTTAGTGAAGTATAATTCTGGCAAAGAATTAAATATGACAAGGTGTATAGGATTTTATTTAGAATTTAATATGGGTGCCAGCACCGTCCCTGCCCCCCCCCCCCCTGCCAGGCTGACTGAGACCACCGCGTTTCTCTGTCCGTTAATGTCAGTGTAGGCAGAGTAAAGAAATAGAACCACTCTCCCACGGAAGTGACGTGATTTCTTGACTTCCGCTTTTAAGCTCCCCTTCCTTTTAGGGAGCCCACCCTCCGGGCACCCCCTTGCTATCTAATAATAGGCCAACAACGAAATCGGAATAATATTCATCCTCTTAGCAAATAAACTGAAACATTCTAGAATTTTACTTTTTTTTTTGTTATTTTCTTTTTTCTTTTCCGATGTTTTCATTAAATAAACATTATGTCAGTGAAATTCGCTCGCACGTCGTCACGCTTCCGTGGGCACATTCACGCTTTATGCTAACTTTGCCCTTTTTAGGGATCTCGTAGCAGATTTGTCCATCGTTTTCCCCGCTTCCTTTAAACTCGTTAGGCTGATTCATGAATGATGGATGGGAGGAGAGAAAAATAAAGAAGAAAAACGTGATGGGGATGCTGGCATATTGAATACCATCATAAACTATGGAATCGACTATTCTGAGTTCAAATTCTATTGGATCTATCATGTTCAGTTGCATGCAAATACCATCGGGAAAGGTATGAACCCACAACCGACCAAAGAAGTTGGTTCTGCACGGTAAAACTTTCACAGCTAGAACTTGTCTTGTTACCACCGCTATCAAAAATGTTCCTTTTTTTTCTCAGTGTACCTAAAGCAAAACGAAATTTCCATGAACAGTTTCTTTTCAAAAATTTTCCGTCTGTGGAACATATTTCCATGGGACTGCTTCCTTGCAGACTACAAGATGATCCTCTTCAAGTCCAGTGTCAACAACTACTTGTCGAGTCGTCTTAAGTCTAGTCAATTTTTTTCCATACCGTTCATCTATTTGAATCATCACATAGTGTTTATTTTCATCGTCTTGTTGGCAATCTTATTAACCTCTATCCTTGGGTGGCTTTTGGCTTTGGTAAGTGGTGACTCATTAGTAAAAAAAAAAAATAAGTGTAACAAACTGATGAAAATGCTATTTCAAACAAGCATGATAGACAGAATAAAATGCCATTTTGAACTTGAACATCACAGACAGAAGGAAATGCTATTTCGAACTTGAACATCACAGGCAGAAGAAAATGCTATTTCGAACTTGAACATCACAGACAGAATAAAATGCTATTTCAAACTTGAACATCACAGGCAGAAGAAAATGCTATTTCGAACTTAAGTGTGACAGGCTGACGAAAATAAAATTTCAAACTTAAACGTGATAGATCAATGAAAATACTATTTAAAATTTAAGCATGATAGACCAACAAAATTTCTATTTCAAACTGAAGCACGATAATAACTACTTGAGCTTGACAGATTAAAAAACAATAGCAACTTTTGTTCAATTAATCATATAAAAAATTTTTAACTAGGAGTACATCAGAGCTCTAAACTAGGTCTATTGCCTTTCATTTGTGTCTTAAAAGCATTGTCCAGGGAGTTCCGTGAAGGTTATTCAGGGAGTTCCGTACAGGTTATTCAGAAGATATGCTGTATGTTGATGACGTAATACTTGCCTGTGAAACAATGGAGAGGAGTTTACTAGTTAAGTTAAACACTTGGAGGAATGCTATGGAAAGTAAATGGCTGATAATGAATGTCCCCAAGACTAAAGTGTTGATCAACGGATATAGTGTTGGAAATTCCCCGGAAAGAGGAAAGTTCCCATGCTCAGTTTGTAGTAATGGAGTCGGGTGCAACTCAATTTTCTGTGGTACATGCAAGCATTGAGTACACAAGAAGTGCAGTGGAATTACTGGTAGATTGAGAGAGGATAACCAGTTTGCATGCAAGAAGTGTAAGACAACGGAGATGAATGCCGAGAAAAGGCAGAAGCAAAAAATTAGTTATATATTAAAATAAAAACACTCATTGAATTTAAAAACAATTAAAAAGAAAATTTCTGAGAGAGGTGGGCAATCACCTTCCTCCCCCTCTCTATGAATTCTTCTTACTACTCTTATGCTGCGTCGGTATATCTTTCTTTCTAGCGAGCTAAGACATATTAGATTAAATTTGGATAGTATGGGTAAATACGTGCAGAACAGGAGACTTTAATGAGATGGCCACATTGAAAGAATGGATGGGAATTTTGTGGGTTAGTAGATGTAGAACAATTTTGGTAGAAGTGTTAGGGTTAGATGTAGAACAATTTAGGTAGAAAGGTAAGGGTTAATGTAAAACAATTTAAGTAGAAAGGTAAGGGTTAGATGTAAAACAATTTAGGTAGAAGGGTTGGGGTTAGATTATAACAATTTAGGTAGAAGGGTTAGGGTTAGATGTAGAACAATTTAGGTAGAAGGGTTAGGGTTAGATGTAAAACAATTTAAGTAGAAAGGTAAGGGTTAGATTAAGCACAATTTAGGTAGAAGGGTTAGGGTTAGATGTAGAACAGTTTACATAGAAGGGTTGGGGTTAGATGTAAAACAATTTAGGTAGAAGGGTTGGGGTTAGATTATAACAATTTAGGTAGAAGGGTTAGGGTTAGATGTAGAACAATTTAGGTAGAAAGGTAAGGGTTAATGTAAAACAATTTAAGTAGAAAGGTAAGGGTTAGATGTAAAACAATTTAGGTAGAAGGGTTGGGGTTAGATTATAACAATTTAGGTAGAAGGGTTAGGGTTAGATGTAGAACAATTTAGGTAGAAGGGTTAGGGTTAGATGTAAAACAATTTAAGTAGAAAGGTAAGGGTTAGATTAAGCACAATTTAGGTAGAAGGGTTAGGGTTAGATGTAGAACAGTTTACATAGAAGGGTTGGGGTTAGATGTAAAACAATTTAGGTAGAAGAGTCAGGGTTAGATGTAGAACAATTTAGGTAGAAGGGTTAGGGTTAGATTTAGAACAATTTATGTAGAAGGGTTTGGGTAGATGTAGAACAATTTATGTCAGGGGTGGGCAAACTTTTCAGACCAAGGGCCACATTAAAAAGAAAGCAAATTTTACTGGGCCGCATAGTATATTTTCCAACATAATTGATATCTGAAATAGCCAAAATAAATAGATTTCAAAGCGAAAATGCAATCATTTTTCATTTATTAGCATTTTAAAGTACTCTAGAGGATTCACATGAAACGCATTTGAAAAAAAAACATTTATTTGAAAAAAAAAAAAAAAAGTAACTTTGTTTAATATTCAATACTTTGAAGGGCCGCATAAATTCCTTTGGCGGGTCGCAGTTTGCCCACCCCTGATTTAGGTAGAAGGGTTAAGATTAGATGTAGCACAATTTAGGTAGAAGGGTTAGGGTTAGATGTAGAACAATCTAGATAGAAGGGTTAGGGTAAGATGCAGAACAATTTAGGTAGAAGGGTTGGGGTTAGATGTAGAACAATTTAGGTAGAAGGGTTAGGGTAAGATGTAGAACAATCTAGATAGAAGGGTTAGGGTAAGATGCAGAACAATTTAGGTAGAAGGGTTGAGGTTAGATGTAGAACAATTTATGTAGAAGGGTAAGCCAAGGCAAACATTGGAGGATGTAATAAGGATGGACGAGAGAAAGGGATATAACTAAAGACCTGGCCAAAGATAGGTCAATTTCTAAAAGTCGTCTAACACATGCCAGCATGTAAAATGAGCGTTAATCGAGTATAATGATGAATCATATACAATGGATTTTTTATAATACACATTGTGTTTTGACATAAAATAATCAAAGAAAGTTTAATATACTGTTTAAATAGACGAACCATAAATGTATCGGAAAGTTTATTGACGATATGCCCTAGTATTCACAACTTCTCCTCCACCAATTCCCAGCTCTTTCTGCCTACCCTACTTCCCAACCCATCTAACTACTCAAACTCTCCTAGCAACCGTCCTGGGTATGACACGAAACTGCATCGAGTGGTAAGGCCCAAATTTAAGAGCTTTCGAGAGTGTGGAGTCACCCCTTCGTTAGCACTACTCTCAGGTCCATTCTGATCCGAAGTGGTAGTACCAGCCAGGACCTCATTTATAGGGTAAATAGAAACTATCGTTTACAATATATACGCCCACAAAACAAAATACTCTACAAACCAATCCTATATGTATGGTTTTGGCATAAAATGACCAGACAACGGTTGATATGCCGTAAAAGAGTATAAAGTGCCCTAAGGAGAATAAAATAGCAATTCTACCCTCTTTTTCAGAAACATCGCTCATGAAATGTAAGGACTAAAGGACAAAATAAGGGAAGCGAGAGTTACTTTGGCAGCCTCATAACTCTCGCTTCCCTTATTTTGTCTTTTAATCCTCACATTCCATGAGTGATGTTTCTGACAAAGAGGGTACAATTGCTGTTTTTGGTCCGTGGCATGGTTTATTAGTTGATCACATGATTTGGAACATTCTACTTTGGCTCTTACTTCGGCTAGACGGGAGGTCGGAGAGGCCCTACATGATCAATCGGCTGGTCACGTCATGCCTTAGTATCTATAATTTCATCCCCAACCGTATTATTCAATCTGATTCTTCAGAAAAATCAAAACTTTATTTCTTCTTTTTATTTTCTCCCGAAATAGATACTAGAGGGCGGTGGCTGAGAGTCAATCATTTTGAAAACAAGAAGTTTACTAATACTTAGGAGTAATGTTTTCTTGGAATGATGTTTTCTGAGAGTAATGCTCCACTCTCACTGTGAAATTTCCTTCTATTGTGAGAGCAAATTATTCAAAGAGTATAAATAATTACTCTACCTATAAAATTATATTTGACAACTTTATTCGACATTAAATAACCCATACATGGTTGATATACCGTAAAACAAGCCAAACCAAACCATCTTTCTCATCCTTTCTTCTTTCCGCCATCTTTTCTTTCTTGCTTTCTTTCTCTTTCCTCCCCTTTTTTCTTTCCTTCTTTTATTTTCTCTCTCTCCTGTCTACATTTCTACCTTTACTCTTTTCATTTCTGGTCCTCCTTTTTTCCTTTCTTTCTCTTTCATCCTATTTCTTTTATTTCTCTTTCATTCTATTTTCATTCCTTTTCATCCCTTATTTCTTTCTCTTTCTGTTTCTTTCCCTTTCCCCCTTCTTTCTTTCTGTTTTACTTCTCTTCAATCCTCTCATTATTTCAGAGAATATCCTTTTGCAACTTCTAATTTCAATGAACTTTTCCCAATGATCTTTTTTCTCTAATTAGGAATCATAAACGAAATTACCTGACCCCCCGGGGTCAAATAATTGCCCATTATGTGGTTAATTGGGGCAAATCTGTAGTGGGATGGAGTATTTCGCCTTAATGGTTGCTTCAATTTCAAGGTTTTCTGTAATCAGAACTTAATTTTCAGTTTGCATTCAACAAAAAAAAAAACAAGAAAAAAGTCATTAAATTTTGTTTTAAATTTCACTTTAAAAAAATGATTTTTTTTTGTTTTAGATCAAGATGGCTATTATAATATTCCTTTGCCTCAAGACACTCTTTTTAATTTACTCTATTTTTTGTCAATTTTTACTTTTTTTCTTTCTCTCCTTTTCTTCTATGCTTTCTTTTCGTCTTCCCTCTTTTCTTTCTTTTTCTTTTTCCTTCTTTAATTTTTCTTTTTCCCTTCCTTTTCTTTCCTCCTTTATTTTCTTTCCTCCTTTATTTTCTTTTCTTTCTTTTTTCTTTCCCTCATTTTCTTCCATACTCTTCTCTCTTTTCGTTTTTCTCTTCATCTTTCTCTTCTTTTCTTCGTTTGTTTCCCTTTCTTTTTATTCCTTCTTCTTCAATCATCTTTATTTCTTTTCTTTTCTTCCATTCGTGTCTACTTTCGTCTTCCCTTTCCAGTCTCTTCTTTCTCTACGATCATTTTATTCCTTCTGTTTCTTCTCTCTTTGTCTTCTCCCTCTTTTCTGTCTTTTCCTCCTTTAATTCTTTCTTTTTTCCCCTCCTTTTATTTTCTTCCTTTTCCATTCTCCTTTCTTTTTCTTTTTCCATTTTCCTTTCTATTTCTTCTTTACATCTTTGCTTTTCTTCTTTCTTTGACTCCCACCTTCTTTTTTGCTCTTTTTCTTTCTATCTCTTTCCTCCTACTTTAATTATTTCCCCCTTTCTTTCTCTTTCCCATTAATTTCATTTGATTGACTTCTCATTCCAGATCAAGCTGGCTATTATACAATTCTTTTGCCTCAAGAATCTCTTGGCAAATTAAAAAATATTTCAACGTCCATAACAAACCCTTCAAACCAAATCAAGAACCTGTTCAGCAAATACCCATTTAGGGATTTTGATATCATGAACCACAATTATTTACCTTTTTTTTTTATTGATTATATTTCTGATTTATTTAAAAAAAAAAAAAAAATTTCCCTTGTATTTAGAGGCTTTTCCTGCCATTAGGGCAGTTTTCAGTTTTTCACAATTCCATCATCAATCGAGTAGAGTGAATGGACGCATTTTATTTGAGATTCATCAATCATAGCGGATTTCTTTCATCCCTATGAATTGTCTGTCCTGTTTTTTTAGAAACAGAAACACCTGTTCGCCTCTCTCGTTGACATATAGTAGATTACTCATTGGATAGTGACGTCTAGTTGCAAAGATGGTGGTAGTGATGATGTAGCAGCCCGGGTTTGTATGTCGTCTTCTTTGTCGACAGAAAGTTTAAATGTAATGTGAACAAACGTTTTGCTGCACAACTCCCCACTTAGGATGCCTCTGTACGTATGACATCGAATTAACAGTATTGGAAGACCAAGCCTGCGGGGAGGGTCCCAAGAAAGATTGGTTTCACCACAAATTGTATGTCGTCTTCTTCATCAACAGAAACAGATATTCGTCTCTCTTATAGAATGTAGTAGATGACTCATTAAATAGTTATTTCTAGTGATAAATATGGTCGTAATAATGAATGCCGCTAGTAATTCCTAAAAGCTAAATTCAATAGTTTAGGGTTTTTGCATATTATTGATGCTCGAGCGGATCCATTTATATATGCATTGTATTCTATATAATGAAGTAAAGTTGTTTCCCCTGTACATTCAGCCATAACCATAACCTTTATAACCAAAACCTAATCTGTTCCACCATCCAATTAACCAAAGCTCGCATGTGTGTTTCCAAAAATTATGCGGTCATTTCATCTTATTTCCAACTTTCTTATATTTTCTCCAGCTTAACTGTTTCTTCCAAATACACTTTCAAAAAAGAAGGTGACTGCCATTCTTAATATCTACTCCTATCGCCACTGAGGTTTAATTGTTCATGGCATAATAATTCCATGAACAACGTTTGTATTTTCTTTTTCACGCTACTCTTTTTCTTTGTCATCTACTTTACATTTTCAATCAAAATAATGACTGCTCCCAGTTTTATGGAATATAAGAATAGAGGTTTCTTAATTCTAACAGACTCACTTCATTGCATATTTTCTTTCTTTTTACGTTCGTTTCGCATTTTTAACATCATACAATTTATGTAACAACAAAATACTAACATTACCGAAGCACTCCATAGAAATTCAGCTAATTCAGATTACTTTTTCAGAACTCGGAATTTATTTGTGAATAGCAGATTAGGCTTCAGATTCAAACACGTTTTTTACTTTTCTACTCCTATCACCACTGAGGTATAATTGTTCATGGCATAATAATTCCATGAACAACGTTTGTATTTTCTTTTTCACGCTACTCTTTTTCTCTGTTATCTACTTTACATTTACAAAAACAATGTGCCCAGTTATTCACCGTGTTGCCTAGAATATATATTCCAAAACTCATAATGATCTGTTCATTATTATAGGAGATTCTCCTGCACATAGAAATATAAATATATACGCATGAGTGTGTACTAGAACTTTTTCAATCCAAATGTGCATAATAGTTAAATTAAACTAATCATCCAATAAGAAACGAGAAAAAACGAATAGTGAATTAATGAGAGTTCGTTTTTTAAAGGAATATGCAAATTAGTTTTTTTTTTTTTTTTGCAAATCTACGACTGAGTGTATTAGGAAATTGTTTTACCTTTTTAAATAAAAAAGTAGGCTTTTAATATCAATGCCAGTGCGACAAATAACTCAACGTTATATATATATAAAAGATATATATTAGTGAATACCATATATATATATATATGCACATTCAAATAAGATCAGATAGAAACTTTGTTTGAGTTAACCAAAAGATCAAGCATCAACTTGCAGACACCAGTAGCTCAATATTCAGTGAGATAGAGCTGAGTATATATATATATATATATATATATATATATATATATATATATGTATTTTTGACGTTTTAAATCATTTTCAAATTGTGGTCTAAATGGAATATATACAAAGGTATTATAGTTTTTTTACAGCTGTGTCAAGCCAATGTTTATTTGAAGTCATATAATGAAACATCAATTTTTACAAATATCGCATTATCAACAGAACAACAAATCAACAACGTCAAAAATAGTTCAATTTCTACCAAAAAAAGCAAAAATCACAAGAATAGATTCATTGTCCAATATCTCGGTAAAACAATTATGAAATTAACCCCACATCACAATGTATATTAATATCTTAGCCAAAGAGAAAGGATTAAGATAAACCAAGATCCAACTAACTTTTCTTTATATATATATATATATATATATATATATATATATATATTATTAAATTCCATTAAGCAATTTTTAATTAGAAGTGTTTTTTTATGGGGAGTATGTATGTATGTATTATATTGCAACCATCCTATTTCCTTTTCACCTGCTTCCTATTTGCTAATAATTTTTCACTAATGACTCCCCCCCCCCCCCCCCCGTCCTTCTGTTCATGTAATGGAATGTAAAATATAAACAGTTCAAGTTATTTAAATTTCGTGCCCATCAACATTCATTTAAAGATAAAATTACTTCCTGGTAACTTTTGATGAGTATGAATTCCAGATTCGTTTTACGCATATTTTATTCATATATATATATATATATATATATATATATATATATAATAGGTATATTTGATTAAAACATACACCTTGAAGTTGCTTCAAGGTGAGTCATCAGTGATGTGCTGGATTCAATGCTTGTTTTTTTTGTTTTTGTTTTTTCAACATCATACTTGCTCCACCAGTAACCCAGCCTGGCTTTGATCAGAAACATGGCTTCACCTTAAAAGTGACGAGGTACACAACTAAATGTGATGTTTCTAAATGCCCTTTTGAATTCGGATGTCTAAGATTAGGTGAACGGAAGCTTGGGGACACTGAGCACTGTGGGGGCGATTCTTAGCCATACCTATCTTCCGTTTTACCAAGGCTTTCATCTGTACACTACTCACAATTTCCCTTTCCTAGACATTTCATCTGGCTCTGGATTTTAAAGCCGATCTCAGGACATTTTTTTTTACTGAAAAGGCCACTCAAGGATAATGGTTAATGAGTGTCAGATAGACGGCGAGACAACATCGTGATGATTGGTAAAGATGGTGGAAGTTTGGCAGAATTTAATTATTTAGGAGGATAGCTTAACAAGAATTTGTTAACATTGGACTTGAAAACGACAATGTTGTAGTTAGCTGGGAAGAAGTCCCGCAGTATTGAGTTCCACAAACGGGTAGTTCTAGGAAAGAAACTTTTCTCGTAGAAGTTTCATTTAGTTTTAGGCATAGAGAGGGAGAAAGGGACAGTGGTTGTAACTAGACGAGTTTTTGTTGTAAATGTTTTACAGCTAGGGGGGGGGGGCACCATAGATTGAAGCTCAGTCGAGACATTACTGCAATATCATGCTGAGATCACTGACAAAATTTCCATTTCAGTCTGAGCTTGTTGGATTTTTGTAAAAAAACATTTTTTTTGTAATTTCTATATTAATAAATCTATGAGACAAAATCGCATGTCTGTGTTTCTCGCCTATATGTAACTTTTATAAATGCATACTGACTTATGTTTTTCTTTTCATATTGATTGGATATTTATTGAAATTAAAAATAAAATGGAAGAACTTTTCTTTTTTTACTAAAGAGTCCCCACTTATCAACGCCGAAAAGCCACTCAAGGATAAGGTTAAGAACTAAAACGAATGTTTAAAAATCCTATTTAAAAAAAGAAATTGTAAACATGGCTAGTATTATGTAAAATCGAATGCACTATCAAACAAGATCTCTTGTGTGTGTCGGAGGGGGGGGGGGGCAGTTGGTTAGCATGCCATACTTAGAGACAGAGTTTCTGAGTTCGAACCTCACTCGGGGAATGATTATTTTTACTCTGATTTTATCCTAAAATGAACATTTCGGTGCTTTCTTAGATTAGCACCCACGCTAAAATCGACTTGGCATCGGTACTTTCTGGATGTTTACATAAACCGGCGGAAAGTACCGACGCCAAGTTGATTGACCTAACTGCGTTCAAAAAAGCAAAAACTAGGCTGGATTTACAAGTGGGGGAAAAAACAAACATTAACCAACATTTAAAGCAAAAAAAAATCAAATAATACATTTAATCAAATTGTATGAAAGAAATAAAAATAAACAGGTGATAAATTATATTTTTTAAGTGTTTTTTTTTTTTACTGAAAATTATTTTTGGTTTCATTAGGGTTAGGTATTAAAGATTTTTTTTTTTTGCCTGAACATTTTTTTTTCTTTTGCGATCAGTTTTTCTTCCTGATAAAAGTTAATCACTCCTTCAGAAGACGCAACAGTCAGTGATAGCTCATGAAAATTCTTTGCAGTACTTTCCCGTTTCAATCAGTTGCAATCGCGTTTCAATCAGTTGAAATGTTAACATATTGTCTGCTTATTTTCACGCAATTTGATTGGCTAACCGCTTCGGTACTTTCCGACGGTTTACGTAAACATCCGGAAAGTACCGACGCCAAGTCGATTTAAGCGGGGGTCCTAATCTAAGAAAGTACCAACATTTCAAATTACAAAATTATGCATATTATTTCGTTTTACTTTTATTTATTTCTGTAATTTACATATTTTACAGAAATTAAGACCCCAGGCGACGCCGGGTTATCCTGCTAGTATATAATAAGCTGATACAGAAAGGAAGAAACTTTCGTTCCAACCCACTACTTTCTATGCTTTCTTTCTTTCTGTCTGTCCATTGACCTTAGGCTGTAGCAGTGCAGACAGTGAGACTTTGTAGAGCAACAAGCCTTTTTTTTCCTTCCTTTGTCTTCAAACCAATTCTTATCTGATGGAAATGTTGCAAAACTGGGAACACGTTGATAAGAAAGCAATCACAACTTACTTTCCCAGACATTTTATTCTCCCAAGAGATTTTTCATGTGAAACTTTTCTCATATTTTTCCTTCTTCTTCTTTTTTTTTATTTTACTCTTTATTCATCCTAATATAATGGAGCTTTTGTGAATGTGTGTCTGCCACCAAAATTTGTATTCATTTTCATCCAATCTTTTCTAACAATGAGATCCAAATATTTTCAGAACCTCCTCAATTTAAATATCAATTTAATCTCCCCCTTTTTTTTTCAATATTTAATATTTTGATCCCCCCTCCCCCTGTCTTTAAGCTATCTTCTCATCCACTCATTTCAGTTGTGATTTTAACATGAACAGAGTTCTTGCTGCTAAACCTATTCTCCCACATAATACTGTTTCATAGCTTGATACTGAAATAAATTCTCTGAAACACATGTAATAAGTCTTAGGCAATTTTTTCTTTCTGAAATTTGATTTAAAAATTATTTAAATCTGTATACCTATAATTTTATTTGCAAATAAATGACATTTATAAAAACGCAATACATTTCTTCCACTAGTGGGTTTGACTCAGTGATAGAGCATTCAGCTTCAGTCTCTGGAGTCACGGTTTTGAATCTCGCTAGGTTCAGCCACACTGATGAGCCATAAGATGACGAAACACGTGTCCATGGATTATTATATTTAAAAAAATGTTTATGTTGCTCTACATATAGGGTCATCACATTGGTGAAGGGAAAAATTATTCCTAACTAGCATTTATATATATATATATATATATATATATATATATATATATATATATATATATAATTATTTAATAATAAATATTTAATAATTATCCACAACGTATATGTTTCATCCTAACGGAATCTTCAGTGTGGAGATAACAGTTCAAACCATTAGCACGATTCGAACTACGGAAAACGAGTCACCTTTAACTCAAACCCAAGCGCTCTAACCGATGAGGCCAATTCAAACCATTATGCGACAAGTAGATAAATAAACCCTATTTATGTCAATTCAGGCGAGCAACATAGTCAATCGTCTTAAGTGTTCAATAAATCATGTAGATAGGAACTTACATTTAGATTAGATGGCTTATATATATATATATATATATATATATATATATATATATATATATATTATATATAAATAAATATTATTTTTTTAATAAACCCATATATGCATGAGTTTTATGCCAAACCTGCAATCGTCAGTATAGGAGGAGACAATCCCTGCCAGTCACATGGTTTGAATCCTGATACGAAAGTCATGTTTGACTCAGTAGCCGAGGCGCATACCAATGCTCCACCATGCATTGTCTAGAAATGGGAAGTAAATTAACATCTAAATAGAAAACACGGTGGCTATCCAGCAAGCAGTCGAGAGAACTCAATCGTTTGGCCCAGAGTTATGCATTACGTAGAATGACAGCTTGTTGTCAACTTAACTAAAAATGCTCTATCTGACTTTCTCTCTCTCTCTCTCTCTCTCTCTCTCTCTTTTTATATATATATATATAGAGAGAGAGAGAGATACATATATGATAAAGAAAGGAAGAAAGTGTTCCAACGTAATGGAAATTGAAAAAAAGGAAAACCAAAAAATATTATTTATGTATTCATCAACTTTTCGTCTTTATTATAAGACTTCCTCAGGATGATTTAGGCGGGTCTAGAGTTATGCATTATACAGAATGACGGCTTGTTGCCAACTTAACTTAAAGTGCTCTATCTTGCTCTATATATTACTATTTCATGTATATACACATAATATTATACGGTGATATAATATATTGTGTGTATATATATTTTCAGTATTTACTTGAACACTGCTCAATACGTTAATAGAGCTTAGTAGTAGTATGAAAATGCTTTCATGTGGGAATGAAACATGGACACCTGTGTAGCTGACTTGCCATAGATATATTTTCATACAACTATATAGAGGGATTTTTTTTCTTCTATAAAATGAAAGTTGCAGATTTTGGAATATTCTATTCAGCTGTGAAAGGTATGAATTTCCAATTCTTCTCTCCAAGCTATGGTTAAAATATCAACGTGTAGTATCATGGCTAAATCATGTTGACACACCAGTTCTTGTCAGATCATCAACGTTAAGCAACATTAAGCCTTGTCAGTACTTAGAAGGGTGACCATTTAGGAATATCAGATGCTGTAAGCAAACACTCCAGATGTTTAGATTACCAGAGTTTTAGTATTAAGAAAGTGGATCTTGAGCTCACTTTCGGCAGCCTCTCGCTTCCTTTATTTTGTCCTTTAGTCCTCACATTCCATGAGTGATAATCCTGACAAAGGGGAAAGAATTGCTGTTTTATGGGTCGGAATCTATCCATCTAACACTTATTGTTTGCTAGTTTTTGACCTTGAAGTTGTATTTCTTTTTTTTTTAGATCCTTACATAAAGTGGCTTCATGCCATATCTGGAGCGATTCCTCCCTTCTCCCCCTCCCCCCCCCCCAAAAAAAAATTATACTAGCTGTATCTATCGCATTGCCCGGGAGTGTTTTTACTTATATTTGGGGGGGGGGGGTTCTTTTTTTTAAATCAGTACCGTTTTTCATTTTTAAATATGATTATTTTTTGTTTCAATCAAATAGAAGTAACTCTTGTATTGACGAAAACAGAGTTACGACCCATTTTTATAAAATGCAGACCATTTGAAAATAATTCCGACCAGGACAAAGTATTTTCTGGAAAGAATTAAATCGAATTACATTTTATTCTTCTTAACAACATGCTGCAATCCACAAGAAAAACTGACGAACAAGAATCAAATATTTATTTTGTAGGAAGAAAGATATCGATAACAAATAAATGATGAAGAGACTGACTTTACTTTATTTATATACTAGCGGAACCCGTCGCCCGGGAAAAAGTACTACCTATTGCATGACGTCGAATAAAAAAAGAAACCGCTTATTGTTCCCCCCCCCCTCTACCGTGTTGACGAATGTTTTAAATTTTAAAAAAAAGGAAAAAGTGGTAGAGTAGAATGGGATTGAACACGTAATATAGTGGTGAGTTTAGTAGCCTGTGATGCATGTGGTTATTTTCTTATTCTCCAAGAAGGTACAGGGGAAAAATTGTCTTAACTTTATATATTAGATTAGGTAGATTTTGGGTATTTAACCATCGCTTAAAACAAGATCTGACATAAGGTCATTTCTAATGGGTGAAAAAAGATGTAGTTCTTTTTCTTGTAACTGGGTGTGTTGTGTTAGCGTTTTTGCGGTTGAAGAGGAATGACTCTTTCAAAAACTATTTCGACATTTACCTTTTATTTCATTATAGAAATCGAATTCTACCTTTCTCTTCAGCCCAGGTCGTTGCATAAAATATGAATAAATTAATGAATATTAAAACTTAAAACGATGAATTTTAAAGGGTTTTGGTTTCAATTTCGTTTTACCATTAAAATTAAACATATTGATCAAGCATGATTTCGGCCATATAACATTGTATAGCTCAAAATAACTTCATCTTCAAACATTTCTAAGAAGCAAACAGATACTAAGATATATACAAATTCGGCCTCAAAGGTGACGAGACTGGGTGTGCTGTGTGAGCTTTGGGCGAAAGAATGATAGACAGATTGTGTTATCATTTAACATGTTTATTTTTATGGAAATCTCTCAAGACAAGGCATGAAGCCACTTGATGTAAGGAGCTAACAAGAACAAAATATGATTATCGCAAATAAATGATTATTGAAAAGACTATAGGAAGAAAACAGCAGAAAAAGAGTTCTACAAGCCTGCAGTTCTTGGAAAGAAGCTACTGGGATAAGAAGCTGTATTACAATGAGGTCAAAACAGCAAATTGATGGAGACCACTAGACCAACGAGTAAAACGAGCTGGAACAAAAGAAGCAGAGACTAGATCACATAATTCTGAAGAACACATGCCATAATAGTATTTATAGAAAAGACTGAGACTAGCAACATAACGTATGTGAGAGAGAGAGGGTGCAGAGAAGAAGAAAGGGTGTGGCCAATCAAATTACAAATACGTTTCTGCACCTTATCAAAGACCCTCAAATTGGACAGAGATTCACCAGCCCAAATATGACAACAGTACTCCATACATGAACTGATAGTAGATTTGTAGAGATAGAGAATAGCCTCAGGTGTGAGAAAGTGTTTGGAGCGATAGAGAGAACCGACTTTACGAGAAACAGAAAACGCAATGGATCTAATGTATGAACTCCAATAAAGAGTTGATGAGAGAGAAAGACCAAGACGTTTCAGAGTCGATTTCTCCTCAAGAGCAGAGTCATCCATGAGAATCTCAGGAAGGTTTATTTTTGTTTAGACAACCTCTCCGTCAAACACGACGATGCACCATTTCACAAGGCCCTGAGCATCCATCAGTTCCTCGCTATAAAGAACATTGCTGTATTGTAACAACCTTCCTATTCACCTGATTTTGCTCCGTTTGACTTTTGTGTAACATTGCAGGGGTGAGGCATTCTTGGATCCACATGGATTGTCTTCGTCTTCTACATTGACAGAAGCAGCTGTTCATTTCTCTGACACATGCATCAGTAGATGCTCAGTGGATAGTGGCATCTCTTTATAGTTGTAATAGTAGCCGTCATGATCGCCGCCGTATTCCAACAGCAGAAACAAAGTTGTTTGCTTTGCTCTTCTCTGCTTTTAATGATAGCAGCAGCCGTCTTCCTCTCTTCCATCGTAGCTGTAATAATGGATGAACACACAAGGAAAAAAAAACGCCAACAACCTTCTTACTCAATGGCTCATGTGTTTTGCTGCTTTATTCAGCAGATCAGATGAAGCCAAAGCTTTTACAAACACCATATTCACAGGTCAAAGCAGGCAGATGTTTCTCTTTTCTTTATCGCATCTTTATTTTGAACCTCTCGTCTCTTTCTTCTTCTCAAAAATATATCTTATTAAATCCAGTCCTTGTGCTATGGGTGGCAGGAGGAGTAGATGTGACTGTGAGAATAAAACTTCTCTTCCTTCCTTTATTCATGACTAATCAAAAATAAAACATCCATCAGGATTAATATTAAAAACGATCAGAAATACAATTTTTTTAGAACACAGGCCAATATTTGCCATGAATCACTGACAAAACAGACTTTCTTATGTATCTTTTGTTAAGAGAGTTATTTATTCAACACAATGGGGAAAAACTGTCTTTACTTTGTATATATATATAGGAGAGTAGAAAATGAACCTTGGGTTTACTTTCTGCAGCCTCGTAACTCTCACTTCCTTTATTTTGTCCTTTAGTCCTCACATTCCATGAACGATGTTTCTGACAAAGGGGGAAGAATTGCTGTTTTCTGGGTTGGAATCTATCCATCTAAAGCTTATCATTGGCTAGTTTTTGACCTTTAAATGGTATTTTTTAGCTCCTTACATTAAGTGGCTTCATGCCTTGTCTGGAGTAACTTCCATACAAAAAAATACAATAATTACTACAATATTAATATTAAACTTTCAGAATTTGACATAATATATTCAGGAAATGTGACATAGTTTCAGTTACAGACAAACTTTAAATCTCCATTCTTCTTCTTTAATGTGTTTCTTTCACATCAAAGTGATGTTATCTATAAAATTAATTTATATTTGTTTCGATGTGCCATTGCTTGAGGTAATCTTCAACCTTCAGCTGGGAGTCAGAACTAAGTCTATCATCAAGGCACAGACTACAAATCCACTTAACCATAGCCATTAATTGGACGAGCGACACCAGCACACCTTCCATAGAGATAGTTTACAGTAGAGATTAATCTACCTCGTAGCTCACTTCACGTTCTGTGGACCCAATGGCGATAGCTTGTGTAGAATACAGAGTTGCTGGCAACACCAGATCTACAAACACCGCAAGGAAACTTGCCAAAATCTTTCAGGTTAGGGTTAGTTTCCACTGAGCATTAGTTTCCACTGAGCAGTAGTTACCACTGAGCATTAGTTTCCACTGAGCAGTAGTTTCCACTGAGCATTAGTTTCCACTGAGCATTAGTTTCCACTGAGCATTAGTTTCCACTGAGCATAAGTTTCCACTGAGCATAAGTTTCCACTGAGCAGTAGTTACCACTGAGCATTAGTTTCCACTGAGCATTAGTTACCACTGAGCATTAGTTTCCACTGAGCATTAGTTTCCACTGAGCATTAGTTTCCACTGAGCATTAGTTTCCACTGAGCATTAGTTTCCACTGAGCATTAGTTTCCACTGAGCATTAGTTTCCACTGAGCATTAGTTTCCACTGAGCATTAGTTTCATCTTCATCATGTTGACCCAAAGGCCCTTCAGCTCCATGTTTGTTTTCCACAGGTTGAACTTTGCATTCATTTCTTCCTCTGAGTCAGCAATAATTACCAGTAAATAAAAATTATACAAAATAATTAATTTGTTGATTTATTTTTATTTTCACTTGGTTATTTTGAACTGTTTCCATTTCTAAAGAAAGAATTTCCTTTTTTTTTCTTCTATTTTTCAGGTGAGTAAAATATTAAATAAAAGTTTGTCTACAATCCAGGTCAAGTAAGAAACTTTATTTTATTTAAAACAAATTGTTTCATAAATGGGTGTGGATATTTCCATGCGATATCTAGCGTTATCATGATGCATAAATTATCAAAAAAATAAATCTGGGAAATTATATATCGCCCACTATATTCTCTGGACCTCGCACCAACAGATTACCATCTCTGTAGAGGTTTGTACAATAATTTTAGTGTATTAAGACTTACGTCTAAGAGAGGAAATAGTTGAAACATGAAGCAACCATGACAATTTTTTATGGGAACGCTGTTTAGTGAATGCCTACAACCCCAGAAATTTATACTACCCCTAAAAATAAAAAATGAATCCGTCTCTAAGATAAGAATATTTATCTGTTGTTTTAATCCCTGTATCTTTAGTGATAGACCCTAGTTCAACTGCACAGATCTGACCAAATTGCTAGTCAAAAATGTGTCACCACATGTATCATCCCAAATCAATGATAGCCTCCCCTTCCTCTACTAATAAAAGAGGAAATTATCTCTCAGGAAATCAAACTGAATATCATTGCTCCATTGCTATTGAGACATGCTGCAATGGCCACTCGTAAGAACTTGTGCTACCAGATCAGGCTGTCTGAAGATGTCGGCTTTCTGACCCAAAATGCATCAAACATTGATGTTTTATTGTTTTTTTTGCCAAACTAAATCATGTTCTGCAAAATCCAAAACAATTTCCCTTCCCTCCCCCTTTCCCTCCTTTCGAAGGAACGCAACTGAACAAGGGTCAACAACCCCAGAAGTCTCCACTGTCAATGGAGTAAAAATAAATCTGTCCATAAGAGAAGAATTTTTATTCATGTTTTTTAATCTCTGCATCTCGAACGATGGACTCCAGTTCAACTGTGGACATGACCTAATCTTTAATCGAAAGTGTGTCACCGCAAACGAAATCAATCATATCTCCCTACCCCAACCCCATTAAAAGGGAAATTATCTTGGGGGAGGGATAAAACTGATTATCATTTCTGTCATCTTCTTCATCACTTTTCCCTCCTTGTTCAGGGGTCAGACGTTTTCTGATATTATGCAACCTCACTCTCCAGTTCTCATGGTTCAGCGGGTCAACTGTCTCTAAGATTCCACTCTGTGCGGTCTTGTCTAATCACTTGCTTCCAAGTTTTACTTGGCCGTCCAACCTTCTTGCGATTTAAGGCATCCATGCTTCTGCTGTGGTTTATCCAGGAGGACGAACACTCCACATGACCATACCAATGTCACCATTTTGTTTATTTTCTGGAAACCAAACGAAAAATGACAACGACAGAGCGTCTTAGAGATGTTCAGAGTTTCAAAATGTGCTGTTCATGCCTTCTGACAAACAGACACCTGTTAGCAGCTACGAGAGGTTGTATATACTCTTCATGTGTCAGAAGTGTGCTGTTATATGGCTCCGAAACCTGGGCTGTCTCTGTTGACACACTAAAGAAACTGTACTGTAATGACAAGGCAATGATCAGATGGATCTGTATGGTGAGGCTTGAACAGAGCATGTCTTTTGGGTCTCTGCTCGTGCACGTCAACTTGGAAAGCCTCGCGGATGTCATGCAGAAGAGCAGACTGCGTTGGTTGGGGCACGTTGAGTGCAGCAATGGCTGGATTGCTAAAGCCCGACAGTTGAACGTGCGAGTAGAGAAGACAACCTCTGGCAGACCCACGTTGTCGTGGGAGGACGTGATCAAACATGATAGGAGAGCTTTGAGTATGGATTCCGTCGAGCCTCACCTAAGATAAGAATCGAGACTGGACAATCAACCCCAAACCCGTATCAGAGGATTAATCGTGACCTAATTCAACAAATAAACCGGTTGATGATGATGATGATGATGATGATGATGATTACATAGTGAAAATTATTGCAAGGCAAATAAATCTATCGTATTTGGATATTTCGGAAATGCTTAGAACTTTTGAGATAAAAATTCCATAATCACCAAAGTTCCTAGAGACAAAATGTACTGTGTACAGTAGGAATCAAAAATGTTGAACCTGTAGAATTTAGTTACACAAATAAATCAGAACTAAGCTTGTATTATTTGGGATTATTTTCGGACTACTGTTCTCATCTGGATGTTATTCTCACAACGTTTCGACCGATGTAACCTCTGATCTTCTTCAGGTACGTTTTGTTGAACTCTGGAGGCTTCTAGAGGTTGAAGGTTCAATCCTCAGTACAGGCGATACTGAGAATATAATTAAAATTACTTGACTTCCACCTGGTCATGGCTGACAGAACGAGAATAATATACCCCCATGGATTAAATAAAGGTTTAATCTGTTGGGAATTTTGACCTGAACCAAGATGCATCGGAAGAAGGTTGAAGGTTAGATCAGCTGAAACATAAGCAAATAACATCCAAGCCTTTTTTTTTAATGGAAATCGCTCCAGACAAGGCATGAAGCCACTTGATGTAAGGAGCTGGAAAAAAAGAAAGACAAATACTACTGCAAGGTCAAAAACTAGCCAATGATAAGTGTTAGATGGATAGATTCCAACCCAGAAAACAGCAATTCTTCTCGCTTTGTCAGAAACATCGCTCATGGAGTGTGAGGACTAAATGACAAAACAAGAGAAACGAGAATTACGAGACTGTTGAAAGTAAACCCAAGGTTCACTTTCTACTCTCCTAGGATGAGAACAATAGTCCAAAGAATGCAAATCATGAATCATCTCAAAAATTCCAAAACAGTATTTAGCTGTATTGCAAGTTGAGCCTGCTCTAAAAAAATGAAAGCTCCAGAGTCACTTGGTAGGTGTTTTATATAGCATGCTGGAATGTACCATTTTTACTTGGGCCAGCTTATTCCTTGGGTTCTAATTGGCTACTCATTTTGGTGTGGATACTGTGATCAATAAATACCTATCATTTGAGTGCTTGCATGTTTGAGTTGAGGGTTTGTTAATACAAACCCTCAACTCAAACATGCTTGCTTTCTTTTGTCTGCTAACCTGGACACTAGTTTGGAACTTTTATACATATGTGAATGTCATATTTTGATTCACAGGAATAAATTGAATCAATCAGGCAAGAACCATGATTTATTCATTGGACAAGTGATATGTGTGACAGTTTTCACAATTATTACACAAAATCATCAACTTCGAGTGGTGGACAAAATCCGATATCGCCTATCATGTATGCAAGGAAAAAGAGTGAACAGCCCCCTCCCCTTCCCTGTGGGACGAATTTGATATGATAGATAGTGAGCATCACTGGATAATAAGGAAGCTGAATGAAACAGATCACATGCTAGGACTTACCAATTTACTCAACAGGTAAATTATAGAGATGAACACAATATGGGAGATCAATAAAGGAAAAACTTTAATCTTATAAAGTAAAGTGAGCTTTTACCCTATTTAATCTCCCGGTATAGCTTCATAAATAACATGTAGCTTCATAAATAACATGTAGCTGCATGAATTATATGTAGCTGCATAAATAACATGTAGCTTCATAAATAACATGTAGCTGCATGAATTATATGTAGCTGCATTAATAACATGTAGCTTCGTAAATAACATGTAGCTTCATAAATAACATGTAGCTGCATGAATTATATGTAGCTGCATAAATAACATGTAGCTTCATAAATAACATGTAGCTTCATAAATAACATGTAGCTGCATGAATTATATGTAGCTGCATTAATAACATGTAGCTTCGTAAATAACATGTAGCTGCATGAATTATATGTAGCTGCATTAATAACATGTAGCTTCATAAATAACATGTAACTGCATGAATTATATGTAGCTGCATTAATAACATGTAGCTTCATAAATAACATGTAGCTGCATGGATTATATGTAGCTGCATAAATAACATGTAGCTTCATAAATAACATGTAGCTTCATAAATAACATGTAGCTTCATAAATAACATGTAGCTGCATGAATTATATGTAGCTGCATGAATTATATGTAGCTGCATTAATAACATGTAGCTTCATAAATAACATGTAACTGCATGAATTATATGTAGCTGCATTAATAACATGTAGCTTCATAAATAACATGTAGCTGCATGGATTATATGTAGCTGCATAAATAACATGTAGCTTCATAAATAACATGTAGCTTCATAAATAACATGTAGCTGCATGAATTATATGTAGCTTCATAAATAACATGTAGCTTCGTAAATAACATGTAGCTTCATAAATAACATGTAGCTTCATAAATAACATGTAGCTGCATGAATTATATGTAGCTGCATTAATAACATGTAGCTTCGTAAATAACATGTAGCTGCATGAATTATATGTAGCTGCATTAATAACATGTAGCTTCATAAATAACATGTAACTGCATGAATTATATGTAGCTGCATTAATAACATGTAGTTTCATAAATAACATGTAGCTGCATGAATTATAGTTAGCTGCATTAATAACATGTAGCTTCATAAATAACATGTAGCTGCATGAATTATATGTAACTGCATAAATAATATGTAGCTGCATGAATAACATGTAGCTTCATAAATAACATGTACATAAAATAAATCGTTTTTAACATGTAATATAATGCACATACTCTTTTCGTGTTGTGAACAAAACAATATCTTAATTTCCAATCCATATTTCTTTGTATTTTATCCGACCAACTGTTTTGTATTTTGATTATTAATGGCATAGTTGATCCCCTCTTTTGATTATTAATGGCATAGAGATAGTTGATCCCCTCTGTCGCGCATAAATCGTTTTACTGTTACTTGAATCACTGGGTTCAAATATTTCATAGAATACATAATCTTTACTTCACCATTTGTTGGCTTATAAGTCTCAAGTTTTCACTCGAACTTGTACAAGAGAAACATGGCAGAAAAGTTGGTTAAAGTGTGCTGGTTATCCTGAGAGTCTGAGTTCAATCCTGAGACAAAGGCAGCAAGAATATTTCACAAATGAACTGAAAGAATATTTCACAAATGAACTGAAAGAATGCCATGAGGTCTGAAAAGTAGAATGCGAACTGTGTGCTCCCATGATCCCAATAAAGAGCTGGGTTCAAAATTCTACGACTGGTTCCCAAGTTTAATACTAAACACCTGAAGAAGGCCGGAGGGAAAAACAGCTGAAATCAAGAGGAGAAAATTATAAATAAAAAAAAAGTTTGTTTCAGAATTTTTGAGATGAGGATTGATAATTTGTATCATTTAGACTGCTGTTCTCATCTTTATTGTTATTCTTACAACGTATTGGCCGATGTAACCTCCGACCTTCTTCAGGTGTATCTTGTCGAACTCGGGAATCTTTTATCTGTATCGTGGTGTAACGGATAAAGTACTAAGTAAAATTCAGTTCTAAGTGACACTTTTCTGGAGGTTGAAGGTGCAATCCTCAGTGTGGGCGATACTAAGAATACAATTTTACCTGGTCACGGCTGACGGAACGAGAGCATGTGGATTAAACACAGGGTTCCGTTCGAAATTCTGTACAGATTCCCAAGTTCGACAAGTTACACCTGAAGAAAGTCGGAGGTTACAGCGGCTGAAAGGTTGTGAGAATAATACTCAAGATGAGAATAGTAGTCCGAATAATCCAAATAATACAAGGAAAAGTTTGTTTTTAGTTTTGTTTCCTTCTGTAGCACCACGGTGGACCAATTCTTTGATTGCAAACTGTAAAAAAATATCTTGTCTTGTAGTAATCAGCTGAAGTCTTGTTATGTGACATTTCGTAAGTTGTTGCTCAGTGAATAGTGACGTCTATCTGTTTCTTTCTTCTTTTTGCGCCCCTCTCTTTCTTTTTAATAATAGCAGTTGTAAAACTTATTAAAAATGACAGCACAAAATAATTGAGGTTCAACAATACTTCCAGGCATTTTATTTTTGTTCCTCTGTATAAAGTATGAATACATAATATCCCCAACCCATACTTCATAGGAGAACAGGGGGCAGCTGTTTCAAAACAGACGCATCTCTCGCGTACATGAACGCACGGTCTAGAAAAAGACCAAGATTGTTTCGGCTTATCCACTGCATGTTAAGTTATCTCCCTTGTATTGAGATATAAGAGTTCTATTCCTTTATGATAAGCTTTTAGAGTGATCTCCCTTGCTTGTTATTGTTGGTTTTGGGCAGGGAAAAAAAAATTGGCGGTTTGGATAAACGGACATGTGTCTAGAACTGGATTTATGTAACGAGTAAGCTTAGAACTAGCGACTTGCTGTTTGTGACACAATATCATGACATGTAGCCTTAATTCTAAACATCTCACTTCTTATAGAAGTGTCCACTATTTTAACCTTAGATTAAAACTACCGTTTTGACATTATTTTTACACATATAAAGGAATCAACGCAAATTAAATAAATTACCAACATAATTCATACAAATAAATTATATACGTTTTATTTAACAAACATCAAAAGGTATAGAGGATTTAAAAATATGTATGGCGTTTAAATGCGTCCAGAAATATTTCGGTTAAAACATACAGTCGCCTTGGACAAAATATTCAGATATATATAGATGTACACATCTTCTAACTGTCCATTTACATGGCTTGTTGCACTTTGCGATTTTTTGCCAATAAATTTTATTTGATTTGGTACATAATATCACAGTAACTGTTTGTTGTGGACCTGTAAGGGGTCCGGAAAGAAGACAAGAACTCGGGATTAAGTGAAACAAAGTATATTGAAGAAAGCATAAATACAGCATATAAAGAAAGTGGTTGAACGTCTGTCTGACTGCCAGTATTAGACTGGAGTAATTCCAGGTATTTACTTCCTTCCCACCACAGGAAGATGTGACACAAGGCCAGAAGGTGGGGAGAGTCAAGCTAGCCCCCCTAAGGAAGGAGCACTCTGGCCTCTAAAAAATTGTCTGGACATCCCCGTCTGCATTCCTCGGTCAGTGCGCCTCAGGCAGTAAGTAATAAACTTACTTCACCCCAAAGAGGGGAGGAAAGGCATGGGAGGGTGGGCCTCCTAGGACTAGCCAGGACTAATGCCTCAGCCCGACAGATAAAAGGCAACCAAAATGGCCCAGTTCCTGTTGGACTGGAGTAGTACCAACACCGAGAGACATGTGCTCCTGGTATTTATAGTAAAGCGGAAGAGTTCATGTAGTCCGTAAAGTAGGTACCATAACACTGTCCCAAAACCCGACCGCTTTCTCCTGTGGTCCAGAAAAAAAGAGACATTTTCAGGGTTTATCCCCTACGTATCTCTTGGGACTTCCTGCCTATGACACAATATCCTTTAAACCAACGTGTCTTTGTATCGAGATGACGAACAAAGCCAGGCGGGTTCCTTACCCGAACCAGAGAACATTTCTCAAAATCACAGCAGGTGTTTTGCGTCCTCTATACATAACTCTGGTATTGCCTATTCTATAGAGAGAGGGACGCAAGAGAAAAAATAGACATATGGGATAGACAGAGACACTTTCATGTCATCACAATGTATTATGATTTTGAGAAATTATTTGGCTATGTAATCATTATTAAACATCATTATCAACCAATGTCAAAAGATTGAAATTATATATATTCTAACATTCTAATAGTAACATATTCTTATCTTCAACCTGGAGCATGTTCAACAGTTGGTAACCAGGATGGTGACTGGATTCTCCATGCTTACCTATAAAGATTGGCTTCACAGACTACATTTATACACACTTAAGTGGTGACGGATGTGTGGAGACCTGGTTCTTGCATACAACATCATCAATGAGAATTTGAATGTATCTTTCGAGGAGTTTTTACTCAAGTGCAAAGTCATAATTTCCGTAGAGACCCTCATAAAATGTACCTCTTGTGAATTTAATATTCCTTAGAAACTTCCTTTTTATAGGGGGGGAAGCCAGCTTAATCCGCCTAGAATGAATGCTGCACCAGAATAGGATCGGATGTGAATACAAATGCAATGGTTTCAGAATACTAAGATTATACTTATACACTCCCAAGCAGTAGCGTGCAAAAGGGGGGGGGGGGCATCCAATCATATTCAGACTGTCCCCCTTTCTCTTAATATTTCTCAGTACTAGGACTTATACTTGAGTTTTTGGGGCATACAATCAAGGAGTTGGCCTCTGGCATCAACAGACCACTGCACATCACTGATCCCAAGGTACCATACTAGATAACACAATCCGCGTACCTCTTTCGGCCATAGCTCACACACAACACCCCCAGTCCTGTTACTTTTTAGACAAACCTTCTACATTAGACTCACCATGCATCCTTCCTTTTTTTCATTTTACTTATATTTCCATCTGAGTCATGATAATTATTTATTTATTTATTTATCTAGTTCTCCAAATGCATGTATTATCGTTTTGTTTACTTTCAATCACAGTCCAATTTGTTTTCTTGCTTGCCTCATTAAGGTAATATTGTTGTTCTGTTAAAGGAAAGGCAGTTGAAAAGTCGAAGAGAGGGGGGGGGCAGGAAATGGACTATTGCATTCTGGGACAAAATGGTTACAATGCCAACTGATTAGTTTGGTGGATGGAGTCAAGCCAAGATCAATTAGTACAAGCTATACCTTTGGACGTTGAAGTATTTATAGAGCGGCTATGACCAACTTTCGACAGGAAATCTATAAAATGTCAGGATCTAAACCAATGGGATGTACTAGTTAAAATACTCCTCTGTATAGGGGCGTGACGGGAGGGGGGGGGGATTTTATTGATCAAAGCCATCAAAATTTCGCCTATTGTAATTCTTTAGCTTTGGATTTGTCCGTCTTGTTTTTATGACATATCAACCATTTGGGAGGTTATTTAATGCTGAAATACAAATAAACATTAAAAAAAACTTGTATTGTCCGTTATATGGCATATCAACCCTTTGTGGTTATTTAATGCCAAAGCAAGAAATTTAAATGTAATGTGAACAAACATCTCGCTGCACAATTCCTCGCTTAGGATGCTCTTATTCACAATATCCACTTACCTATCAGTGGCAAAGTGCCTTGTTTTCTTTCTTTCCTTTTTTTCATATTCATTTTCTTTCTTTCCTTTTTTCTTTCTTTCCTTTTCCTTTTCCTTTTTTCATATTCATTTTTTTTCCTTTTCTTTCATTTTCCTTTTCTTTTCATTTTCTTTCATATTCATTTTCCTTTCCCTTTTCTTTTGATTTGTCTTTTATATCCCTTTTCTAATTACTTCTTACATACCCCTCTTTTATTTATTTCTTTTATTTATTTCCTTTTTCTTTTATTTCATATTCATTTTTTTCTTTTTTTTTTAATTTTCCTTTTCTTTCTTTTTATTTTCTTTCATATTCATTTTCCTTTCCCTTTTCTTTTGATTTGTCTTTTATATCCCTTTCCCCATTACTTCTTACATACCCCTCTTATATTTATTTCCTCTTTTATTTATTTCCTTTTTTATTTATTTCCTCTTTTATTTATTTCCTTTTTCTTTTCTCTACCCTTTCTTTTCTTTACCCTTTCTTTTTCTTTCATATTCCTCCTCTTTTCAAATTCTACCTTCTTTCATTCATTGAATTACTTTATCCCACCCATTCCCCTTTTCTGGTTGCACTATTCAGTATTTTTACCTTTTTCCCGCCTTTTTCTTCGCGTTATTTAAAGCAACCATGCAGTAAAAGAAATCCCACAACCTACTTCAGATCCCACGGATCCAGAATGCAAAAATAGGGGATTTATTGGATTATCTGGGAATGAGATGCTTAATTGACTCCATTTTTTACCAGTTGCCGATAAATCCTTTTTATTTGCAGCTACCATATTGGAAATGGCACATCCCATGCAGAATGGGTATTCCATTCTTCGGAATGTCCCATCGGCTTCTTTTACACATTTCTATGACAGCAAGCAATGAAAGCCAGTACTACTATTTTTTTTTTTTTTTTTTCAAATATCGCACTTTCGAAAGAAAAAAAATTTCAAAAAGATTATTTCTGTTGAAGTCTTATTTTTTAATTTTGTTATTTATTTTAGTTTTGTTCGCCCCAAACAAGTCATATTGCCACTGAAGTGTAAGGGGTTACTATGTTATAGGCTCCAAATTTATAAGGAGCCAATTTGGGTGTGGAATTGGGCAGCAAGATGTTTGTTCACATTACATTTAAATTTCTGCATGTGGATACGGTCATGGCAACAGGTTGAAGGAACAGGATTCTAAAGGAAAACAGTCCGAGGCTATCATTGTAGAAAATCATTCAGCATCTAGGGACATCTACAGTGAAGGGGGGGGGGGATTTTGCTGCTGGTCGGGAGTATATTCCTTGAAGAGGTACAAGTGCAGAAAGTTCATTGGAGCACATTTCATGGAAGTACTTGTAAAACAAGCACAGGGATGCAATACTGTGATGATGCGACAGGAGCTGGTGGTTGGCAGACAGTGCAGGACCTATTAGGTTAGAAATTATTTTTTGCATCCTGTCCAAGAGAGAGAGAGAGAGAGAGAGAGAGAGAGATAGGCTAGTGGTTGGTGCACCAGCCCAGATGTGACAACAATACTCCATGCATGGCTTTGTAGAGATATAGGATACTGTCAGGTGGGAGAAGTTTTCTAGCTCGATAGAGGGATCCCACTTTCTTTGCAGCAGACTTGGCAATGTCTTCTATGTATTTGTTCCAGTTCATGTTGCCTATGAATGTTAGGCCAAGAAATTTAAATGCCAGGCTCTTGGGGAGTGTGCTATCAGCCATGACAATCGGTGTTTGGAAAAGTTTCTTATAATTGTTAAAGGAAAGTAGCTTTGTCTTAGTAGCATTGAATGTAACTATCTATTTTGGGTTCGATTCCATTACAGATTGGTGGTCATTTTCTAAGGATTCAGCTATTGCCTTGGATATGCGTATGTTCAGTTTGCACACATGTCGAAAATAGAGTGTAGTTCATCAGCATGTATTCCCATCTCGGACACGATTGCATCAGGGAGGTCGTTAATGAAAATCAGGAATAATAAGAGTCCAAGTATCGATCCCTATGGTACACCTGCATTAATGTGATGTTGTTTCGATGTACGGCCACCAAGAACAACCTGGATCTTTCTTTTAGCTAAGAAGTATCTTATTAAATTAAATACCCGTCCAGTAATACTGTACGGATTGTTGACCAAACGATTTAAGGTGACGTCACCTAATAACAGCCACACATCTATTTCTGTCTGAGTTAACACATATATATCTGCCAATGTATGTCTCTACACATTATTTGCGTTCATATATGTCTGTCTATCTATAGATATATCTGTTCATATAAATGTTTAGATACCGTATCTAGATGTCAATAAATATATAGTCTAAGTAAGATCTTTTCCAACCTATGTTTATAATTTTTCTGTCTCGCATTTATTTATTACTAGATTATCATTTCCGTCAAAATTGACAGCGAGCAATGTTACGATTTCCGAACAAATCATTCAAGCATTACAAAAAAACTGGAGACAACTATATCACAATAGAATGTAGTTATATTTAACCAATTTACTATTTCATCACCTATCTCTTTTCGGGTATTGTTTAGTGACATTTATTTTGGGGTCTGATTGAAAAGAAAAAAAATACTGCCCTGTACTGGGATTGAACGTACAGCTTTCAGATAATAAGACTTTTGTGTCTAATAACTTTCCTATCCCTGCACCATTCATTTTTTTTGTTGTTGTTTACTTGATAACTGGCTTGCTTGCTTGCTTTTGGCTCTTGAAACAACCCGGAAAACAATGAGCAGCTCATATCTAGATAGATTTGGGAAGGGTCTTACTAACCACCACACTTAGTACTTTATATTTCAGCAATCTCTGTTGTTTTTAGCACCCCTCACCCCAACCGATGAATTTGTACATATATGTTTTGTAAATAAACAACATCAAACCATTGGGGATAATGTTAAGTAGGTTTTATCTATAGAGTGAATGTGGTATTTTGGTGACTTAAACTAGTTTAGACAATAGACCAAGAGGACGACAGCCGACCGTCATTCCCCCCACCCAATTTCCGCCTTGTGCCACATCTTATTTTATAAAGAAAATTTGCTATACTTTGAACTATTTTGTAAAATTTGAAAGAATAAAATAAAATCCCTGCACCGTCCATCCTTCATTGTCACCTGTTACGTCATTTTTGGTAGTGATCGGACGAAAGGAGTGAAACACGCATAGACACGCACGCATACACATCTCATGATTGCCTGTTGGTTGTTTGGTCTGTCTGCCACTCTTCAATTTAAAATAAGATTTCCATCATTAAACATCTACATTAAATTCATCTAAATCTTATATATTAATTCTTCATTTATTAATCTTAACCACATGAGTATTCATTTTGCTTACACACAAAGTTACTTCTGGTTGAATCATCCATATATGGACATAAACGCCTCTATCTAGCAGGACCCTATATTAGTACTTTTATCTTTAACAAGACTGCTACTAACAATCAACCTTCAAATCCTTTCTATATCACATGACTAAACAAACCAATCAAAAAACTATACGTATACAAGACCATAACTGACTCTCCTCCTCCTCATGTTGCATTCACTCTGAGCGGGTTGAGCCGACTCCCTTCTTTAAGGAGGAAGTTTCTAGGGAATACTACATACACAAGCGATCCCAGTTGCATGTATATCACGGCCAAGAGATGATTTTGACAACGTTAGTTTTGCAGTTTTTTTCTTTTTATAGAGAGGTTTCGCTGCCTTCCCACATACAAAACCTGGTATCTCCAAATGGTCACCCATCTGGTACGTGACCAGGCTTAATGTCGCTTAACTTCTGAACAGGTGTGTTAACGTGATTATGCTGTATCATAACTGATGCCGCAGGTCGTATGTCATGCTTAAGCTATAAATAGCATTTTCTTTGGCCTGTCATGCTTAAGTTTGAAATAATATTTTCGTTGGTCTTTCATGCTTAAGTTTGAAATAGCATTTTCGTTGGTCTGTCATGCTTAAGTTTGAAATAATATTTTCCTTGGTCTGTCATGCTTAAGTTTGAAATAATATTTTCGTTGGTCTTTCATGCTTAAGTTTTAAATAATATTTTCGTTGGTCTTTCATGCTTAAGTTTGAAATAGCATTTTCGTTGGTCTGTCATGCTTAAGTTTGAAATAATATTTTCGTTGGTCTTCCAAGTTTAAGTTTGAAATAGTATTTTCTTTGGTCTGTCATGCTTAAGTTTGAAATAGTATTTTCGTTGGTCTGTCATGCTTAAGTTTGAAATAATATTTCCCTTAGTCTGTCATGCTTAAGTTTAAAATAATAATTTCCTTGGTCTGTCATGCTTAAGTTTTAAATAATATTTTCGTTGGTCTTTCAAGCTTAAGTTTGAAGTAGTATTTTCGTTGGTCTGTCATAATATTTCCGTTGGTCTGTCATGCTTAAGTTTGAAATAATATTTTCGTTGGCTCTATCCATCAGTGGATGAGGACCATCACAGCCAAAATCAGCACAGTTCCAAGAGAGAAGTTGTTGAGAATTTTGCAGATCGTATCCAAGTGTGGTAATCACTGAGCATTGAAAAAACAGAGACTGTTGGACATTCATGACTGAAACTTGGTGGACAAGTCAGACACAGACTGAAGTTTATTTATACCAAAATAAGATTGGATTGCAGAAAGGATTGCGAATATTATTAACGATTACATAGATGGAATTTTTTTTTAGGTGGTAGGGGAGAGGTAACCCTTTATTAGCAACACAAATTGTTTGGATATTCAGACTACTATTCCCATCTTGGTTGTTATACATTTGTTGTTGGACAGTAATGAAAAATAACGTATGTCCTCAAAATATCATACGCACCCTTTATATAGCGACCAGTTTTATTTAACACCAGTCGATCAAAATACCCCCCCCCCCCGTTACAAGATCAGGCTGTCTGAGGCTACCGGCTTCCTAACAAAAACAACAATTTTTCTCTACAAAGCAACCAAACAAAAAACACCAGGAATAAATACTTGAACTTGAAGCAAAAAAACTTTTAATAAAATGACTGAATTCGGCATTAAATAAACCGAAAAGGGTTGACATGCCGTAAAACAAAACAACCAAACCAAAATAATCCCCAGACTATTTCTGAACTGAAGAGGGTCATCACAGCCAAAATCAAGGCAGTGCCAAGAGAGGTCTTAGGGTTAGAGTTAGGTGTGCTTCTTATTGAGCATCGATAAAACAATGACTTTGAGACATTCATGAAAAATAACCTATACCTTTAACATCCTGTATAACGTCCGATTTTTTTTAACGCCCTGTTCGTTTTACATAATAAAGTGAATTTCTATTACAAACATACAGACACACAACCTCCATTATAGCATGGATTTTTAATAAGGACCCCCTTCAGTTAGAGATCAAGTTAATCAATAAATAGAACTTAAATAAATCCCAGATCAAATAATTCTCAGATAATTTCAAAATGAAGAAATTAAAATGAATGGATTTGAGAAAATATTTTTAAAAGATCTTTGAGGGAATTACATATCCTGAAAGTTAAAAGGATTGATAGCATTTTGGATAAGGTCATGTGAATATTGGATCTTAATACTATCTGTAGATTCCTGGATCAAACGAATAAACATTACTCGATCAAGTTGTTCGATGTGATGGCGGGTTTAAATAATTGGATTTCATCTTGAGCTTTATTTACACGGCTGCATATTTTAGATCGATCAGCAGAACGGAAATGCTGGATCAAGCAATTAACATAGATTCTGGATTAAGGATTTCATTGGATTTCTTTTTAAATTTAAGTAATTGATAAATTTCCCATCGCTTGGTCGATGGTGAATCAACCAAGCAGGGGTAAACAAAAAAAGAGATCGAATGAAAAGTATAGCATTATAGCATTAAAAAGAAGCACCCAGAGAGCACAGGCTTCCGGCAAAACCCCCAGATAGTTATATCATCAAATTATTCAAGTGATATGTATGACCTAATACTCAATTTGGGAGCTTTACGGAGTGCTGAGTCACTCTTTTATTAATAGACGCTCCGAGAAAATTCCTTGATAAACTATTTCGCTTGCATCTCGTCTATGGATTTCAAAATCAATGGGTTTTTTTATGACTAATTAGTCACCGCTTATCAAGGCCAAAGGCCACTCGAGGATAAGGCTTAGATAAACAACGAGATAAATGTCCATCACATCTTTTAAGATTCAGTTTGGAGATCGCCTTCAAGCTCAGACTTCTTTTTCTGAACACATGCTTCAATTTGTAAGACATTCATGGCGGGAACTCGTCTAGATACAACCACTGTCAATAATTTCCCTTTCTTTATCTCTCTCTCTGTGCCGCAAACTAGACGAAACTTCTATGAGCAAAGAACCACTGTCTGTGGAACACAATACCGTGGGACTGCTTCCCAACTGACTATAACATGGTCGTTTTCAGGTCCAATGTAAACAAATTCTTATTGGACCGTCCTTTTAAATTCTGACAAACTTCCACCATCGTTACCAATCATCACGGTGTGTTTTCGCCGTCCACCTGACACTCATTAATCTTTATCCTCAAGTGGCTTTTGGGCCTTGATAAGTGGTGACTCTGTAGTAAAAAAAAAAAATGTTCCACTCGACATGAGTTAGTTTATAGCCTACTCATGTTACCGTCCACACTCCCAGCTTTGAATATTTAAGGAGATTATTATTATTATTTTTGTTATAAATAGGATTATATAAAATTGTATTCATGGGTGTTTTATATCTTATAATAATTTATTATATTTCTTTAAAAAGTAGTAAAATTTGATAATTTGTTTGCTTGACTTCTATTTGTGATGTTATGAAAGGCGCTGAAGAAGACTCTTTTTAAAATCCTCAAAAGTATAAAAAAAAATATTCCAAATCGTCTTAGAAACTACTGTACGCCAAATATTTGTTGAGTTTAAATTCTTGGAACTGATATAAATAATGTGCTAATTTTATTTATCTCAACCTACGTTTATTTTTATATATATATATATATAAGTTAATCCAACAAAAGATATAAGAAGCAACTAATATCTTTAATTAGTGAACATCCGGAACTACTCTACTATGCCTAACATAGCCCAAACAATAATCTCAGCAAATAGCAAAAGAAAAAAAATCTATCCAATCCAATGATAGTTGTTCCAATCCCATAAATACATGCAACTGCAGGCGTACCATTTAATGCCCATTGGATAATAGATGCACATACACTGACATTGTGTATGCTTGTACTGTAACTGAACTAAATAATTCTACAATGAACCCTAGAGATCACATAAATGCAGCCCCTAATCAAACTCCACAACTGAGCATTATGACTAATTTGCACCATAATGCTATACCTAATAATTCTACTATCCATCTTCCACCTCAGCAAGCCGAAAATGATCTTCCAATGGTAGTTAACAATAACGCTAACAATAATATACAATCAATTAACCAACCTAATCTATCTCATGAAAATACAGTAAATAGAAGTAGACCCGTGAATAGGAATATAAATGGCTCAGGAACAATAGTAAACCCTAAGATACACACTTATATTGGGGCCACAGCAAATTTAATTAAAACCCGCATATCTATGCATAATTACTCCTTCAATAGCGATGTCGGCAACAACAAAACATCACTGACTACTTTAGTTAAAAATTTAAGATCCAAAAATATTCCACACAGTATAAAATGGTCTATCCTAAAAAAATCAAACTCTTATAACCCAGGATCTAGATCTTGCGGTCTATGCAACTCAGAGGCCGTGATGATTGCCACTGCACCTAAACGTTTAAATTTAATCAACTCTAGAAATGAATTAGTTTCCAAATGTCGCCATAGGAGGAAATTCAAGTATGCACAATGGAGCCCACAACCAAACCCACCGTAGCTGATTGAGTGAGTGTCGGGACCGGGAGTGTTCAGTTTTGGAAATGTGTTTGTTAAATCCTCCCTGCCTAAAAGGTTTAGACTTTAAAAATGCCTAAATATCTCTTTACATTTTTTAAGTTGCAAAAGTCTAAATTTTTAAATTATTAAATTCTAAATATTTTAACAACTTCGTAATTATTAATTTCATAAATCTTCTAAATTATTTGATAGGGCTAGACGTGTGAAATTGGTTTATATGCTTAAGGCAGACGATCAATAGCAATTTTGGATGGGTAGGTGTTTAGAGGCTTTGACTTAAATTTACACATCCTGTCTCTGTGACCTAGACTTATAATTTTAGTTATACACATAACTGATTTGACCCAGACAAGTAACATCCGGTGTGCATATAGCTGATTTCATATATCTGTCAATATATGATGACGTTTTTCCTTGTTAACGTAGACATTCAACATCCGTTCTGAAAACGTTGTTTGAATAAGTAGATATTCAATGACTTTAGTGTGGCTTTCTTATCGAGGAGAAGAGGTTCTGTTTACTTGGTTTGCGGGAGAGTGATTACCTTCGAATATAATTTTATTCATTGGAATAATTTTTATCGGACCCGGAAGAAAAAATGGCCGAATACATCAGGTCAGTTAAATTTTATTCGAATTGTATTTAGCGGAGCTTTCATCTAACCAGGGAGTTATGGTTTGCACTACTCCGATCAGCTCATAAGAACCCTGGATTTTGAACATTATAATATTCAACACCAAGTGAGTTTTCTGAACTTTTCATATGATTTGGTTTCTTTATCGTTTTATTAATTTGCATACACCTTGGATACATTTCTCACTGTCATTTACTGCATCGATTGTAAACAGATTTCCCGCCTGGATAACTTTTTCGTTTTTGGACTACCACTCACCACCTGGATCACTTTTCAATCAACCGCTTGGATATCTTTCCTGAATATGTTTTAAATTGTATGACTTGGATGAACTATATAGCTTTAACAAAAAAGTATGTGTTGGGCTGATATATTTTTGTTTTATATACTTTTATGTATTTTTATATATATTTTCAAAGTTTAATTTTATTGCCTTCAGTAATGTCATTGCGGTAATGGTCCTCTGAGGAGAAGAATTTTCTTTGAAAACTCATGAGTTAAGGACTTTAAGGTACTTTGCCTGAACATTGAATTCTAATAAAATTTGATTCGCACCTCATTTTATTATTTCACTTTATATAATGCTATATATATATATATATAATGCTATATATATATATATATAATGCTATATATATATATATATATATATATATATATATATATATATATATATATGTATGTGTGTATGTATTATCTCTACACTGATTATACTGCAAGGATGAAACGTATACGTATGTAGATGATATTTGAATATTTATTATTAAAATAATTATGCATATGTGTTATATTGTTGTGTCTCTATCTCTCTGTCTGGGGGTGAAATTGAAAACAAGGACCTATATTAAGATCAGATACAACGCTTCTGGAGTACAATTTTACGGGGAGTCAAATGGTGGTATAAATTTTGTGTTCCGATTTTTTACAATAATAGCATGGGTCTGCGTTCGTACTGAATATTAATAAAAAAAGTAGTAACATTTAAGTTTTTTTATAACTTGAAAATTACAAGAAAAAAAAATAAGAATAAAAATAGTAATATCGTGTTCAGGGCTGGGAGCAGGTGTAAACAGGAGCACTCTTCTCAGTCCTTACTATACTCTTGCTTGCATGATATGATGTTATCCCCCACACAACCCAGGCAACTCCAGATAGACTAGCTAGTATATATATATATATATATATATATATATAAATTTCTTTTTCTCACTAAAATCTATTTCTCATTTGTTCTTGTGCATGTGTGTTTTGAATTAACACCGAATAAAAATCTCATTGTTGTTTTTTTATTTTTTTTATTTTTTTTTATTTTATGATTCCTTTTCCATTTCCTTGAAGAAGAATCGGCTTCTTTTTTTTTTTTTTTTAACTTTTTGTGTCTTATTATTTCTTATCTTGATGAACTTTTCTGGATGAATAGAGGATAACGGGAAGGGTGGAGGGGATCATGGGAAGAAATCGTTTCGTGTCAATCTCTTGTCTAATATAAACTCTAAAACAGGACACTGGGGAGAAGAAAAAAAAAATCACCCGAGGCCACCTATGTACATCAATTTGTATGTGAACTTATTCTTTGTACATTTCTGTAGAAATATATAATAAGGTGTTTGTATTGACATCGCTCAGATCTTTCTTTCTTTCTTTCTTTCTTGAGAGAGAGAGAGAGAGAAGGAAGGACCTACAGAGGGGACTCAAGCATATTGACTGAGAGATATACAGAGTGGCAAATAGAATATATATATATATATATATATATATATATATATATATATATACACACACACACACATGGTGCTTATCCACATGAAGGGAGACATTTGAAAAAAATAAAACAAATTGAGGAATATATGTTTGATGTACGTACCTGTCACGGGCTGAATATATCTTATACCAAAAATCACGTAAATTGATCAAGTACTTTCTTTTTTTTTATAAAAGAAAATTAAATTTTACCGATTAAGGAATAACGTGGAAATACAGCCGCCATTACGGCTTATTCAAGAGAGATGACATAAATTTAAAATAAGCCGTAATAGATTTCCACGTTATTCGTTATTCGTTAATCGCTAAAATTCAATTGTCTTTAATGAAATAAAAACTACTTGATTAATTTACATGATTTTTGGTATAGGATATATTCAGCCCGTGACAGGTACGTACATCAAACAAACTTTTTTCAGTTTGTTTTATTTTTTATTTTTCAAATGTCTCCCTTCATCTGGATAAGCCTCATATATATGTATATATATGGGGTAAGGTACACGATAGTTCATGAAAAATGAAGTGTCATGATAGACAAAATGTGTGAAAAGATAACAGACGGAAAACAAGTCAAAATGCAGGAGAAAAACAAAAACAAAAGATTTTTTTGACCGGTTTCGTTCGTGGGGAACGTCTTCAGAAAATGAAGAATACAGAAAATAATTTTATTTTATATTGACTTGTTTTCCGTCTGTCATCTTTTCACACTCACACACATATATATATATATATATATATATATATATATATATATATATATATGAGATAGAAAGATGCACATAAAGAGAGTGAAAGAGACAGAGCAGCAAATAAACATGCATACAGACATAAATGTTTTATATTTATTCGCTATAAAATTTAACTGTAAATATATATTTTCGGGATAAAATAAATCCGACGGTACGAGTTAAAATGGAAAACACACAAAACCTTAAACTCAATGTTTCGCGCAACTGTTGCATGGGCTTTTTCAAGATAAAAAATCTAAAAATGGCAAAAGACGAGGAAATCTGTAATTTAGGGGAGTATATATATATATATACAGGGTGGGCCAAAATAAGGGTCCTATCTTTAAATTTGAATAACTTGAATTTGAATAACTTCCACAAAATAAAAGTTAAACTCACCAAACTTTATGTGTGTGTAGACTGACCCTTCCGAGATTTTTTGAAATAAACAAAACAAATTTTAGCCGAAAAACACTTCTTAAAACTTACAAAAACTAAAGTATTGTTTTTTACACTGTTTTGAGTTTTTTAAGCAAAAATAATGTTTTCTAAATGAGGGTACGTTCCTTAGGGCTAATACGGCTCATGCTTGCTTCGGAAGGGGTCCTTTACTTATTCTAAAAAAAAATTTTTTTTTAAATCAATAAATAAAAAAGTTATGAATTTTTAAAAATAGGACCCTTATTTTTGCCCACCCTGTATATATATATATATATATATATATATATATATATATATATATATATATATATATATATAACTATTTAGGGTATATAATAAATGTAAATCACTGTTGGGAGGGAAGATAAACAAACACATCTATAAATATATATCATTTTTTAAGCGGTAAGGAGACCAATAAATGCAGACTTTTTTAAATAAATATTTTTTCTTTCTTTTTTTAAGCGACATGTTGTCACTTAGTCTTGAACTTCTGTTCTTATTGAAGTCTGGTGTGCAATATCCGATTAAAAGTGGTGTACCTTGGTACGCACGTGTATGTTATGAATAAAATATTTCCTCTGGTTGAATGCATTTTTAATTTGTAAATATATTTTATTCATAACATACACGTGCGCACCAAGGCACACCACTTTTAATCGGATATTGCACACCAAAAGAAAAAACTATTGTCTGTATCCTCCTGATGAAGATTCTTTTATGAATCGAAAATTTGAATTTTAAATAAATAATATTTTATTTTTAAAAAAGTCTGGATTTATTGGTCTCCTACCGCTTTAAAAATTACAAATTTAAAATGAATTACCACAGTGGAAATATTTTATTCATAATATATATATATATATATATATATATATATATATATTTAGAAAAAAGAAACCCATGGATCATATTTACATCAATTTGACCGAAACATTAGATGGACAATTCGGAAAATTGAAAAAATAAAAAAAAGTCGCATCAAACAAGACCACTCCATGTTATTTAATAATGTTTGCCTAAATATATATATATATATATATAAAATAAAATATGAAACTAAAAGTATACTTTTAGTAGATAGAACCTATAGTGAAATGGTTTAAGCTCAAGTCATATTTTTTTTTACACGCACACTCTAACTCTCCATTAGTTAATATTTTTTCAAATTTTGAATTTTGACTTTTCCACTGCCAACTTATCCATCTATGTAATTCCTCTGATAAGATTTTAATCTTTGAAAAGCCTTGGCTTAAGGAAAGACTAATAAACATATTTTTACCGAGTACACCTTGCATTGAACAATTGAAGTTGAAATAGATTTGTCATTCATACATGCTTATCCCTCTTCTTTCATTTATATTATATATATATATATATATATATATATATATATATAATGTGTGTGTGTATTCGAAATATATATACAAAATATGCATAGAAATCGTATTAATAAAAGGAAAGGAAAAAAGAAAATCCAAAGGACGTGATTTTAACAGCAGGGAATCATCCAGTGTCCATGTTTATATTGTTTTCATTGATGATAGTTTTGGATAGGTTTGGAGAGACATAATAGAAGCCCATCTTTTTTTTTATTGTATTTGTTGAGTGGGCTATGAGAGCTGATTCGATTAATCGTCATGTAGACTTCTTTTGTATAGGTGACGTTTGTAAAGTATAAAAGATGATCATATTCCATAGTATGAGAACATAAGTCGTTGAGTTGTTAATTTTGATGGCTCTTTTGTGCTCGTAAATTCTCTTGTCCAGGCTGCGTTGGGTTTCCCCGATGTGAACTTATCACAATCTCGACACGGGATGAAATATCTGCCAGCTTTGACTGTAGGTGTAGTGCTGAATTAAGTACATTTTCGGACGATATTCATATAGTACATTAAGTTATTTTGTGATATTAATACCTAGTTTATTTAATTTTGTGTCAATGGGGTCATTAAGTGTGTTAGTGGGTAAAGCTAAATGTCTATTTATTATAAGGCGAATTGATGCATTGTTGCTTTGTTTACGATTTTAGTGAATCTCTAGAGCTTTTCTTTTTTTGAGATTTGTATAAAATACATAGGATACTGTAAAGTTTTGAGACGGTGTTCAATGTATTTAATTTCTTCGTTTAGATATTCGTTGCTGCATATCCTCAGTGCTCGGAGGTAGAATCCATCTTTCTTTGTGACGTTTCTGTGCAAAATTAATTTTAAAAAAATAATTCCTCTCTTTATGTTTAATTTAAATCTGCTTACAAAAAACGAATTCAGTTTTGTTTGTTTGTTTTATTTGATCTGGACATGTATGCAATGGAAAGAATGAGGAAGGTCTATCTATGTCAATGGATGTCTTTTCTCGCGAGATTTAGTCTTTTAGTGAATTCGTTCTTTTTACACATTTGTTTAGCTTTCAAAATATTTTCCGCCTCATTTTACATACTTATTTTGTCAATGAAAAAATTCTTAATTGTCCTCCGTGGTGGGCTATCAAAGGAGCCTCTGCCGATCATGACGCTCAGATCTTTCTCTTGAGCCCAACGGCTTGTATATTTGTTTGGTGTCATTTGTTTCATGGTTTTGTTGCTGTATGTGGCAACACCAGGCTCAGGCTTATTTTTCCTGTGATCCTGTCACAGGGATAGTGTTTATCTATCTCATATGTCGAAATAACAGTGCGCTATCACACACATTGTATGTGTAGGGAGGTGACGGTGGTTAAGTGGATAACGACGTGAACTGACGACCTGAGTGTGGCAAGTTCGAATCTAGTCGATTCCATAGAATCACTTTCACTTCAGGATGTTGGCAACCATTATGTGGTCCCTCCTGCAAAACGCCAACAAAACTTGTACCGTGCTGATCATACGAATTTACTTTATTTGTGTCAATCGCCTATAACTCGGAAACTAAGTTTTTCCGAACCTATAATACGCATATATACAACATAATCCCGAAATTACACCCTTGATTTTCCAAGCACCTCGTATATAGTAATATGAAAATTTACTTATAGCAAGTAAGCTACACAGAAATGTTTGTGTTTCACCCTCCGAATTAATTCGTCAGACTAAATGCGGGGATTTACATTCTAGAATCTCTTTTATAAGCATCCCCCAACCATTAATTAAAGCCATTAATTGTATTACCCACATTCACCGTTTCATATACATTTATGTTATAAGATAATATCGTGCATATATTTTTGCTTTAGCATTTATTTAAATAGTATAAAAGAGATTATAGAATGTAAATTCACGCATTTAGCCTGACGAATTCCTTCAGGGGTTGTAACACAAACAATTCTGTGTAGCTTACTTGCAATAACTTTATTTTCATATTACTATGTAGCTCTACTAATATATTGAGCACTGTTGAAACAAGACAAAATATATTCATAATACATTATCTTATAAGTTTATATATATATATATATATATATATATAGTCTAAAGAAGCTTTGAGTTATTTTAAACAAAAAGACAAAAAAAAAAGGAAAATGCAGTTTAAATTCCCAGAGAAACTAACTAAATCCAAAATAGTGTAGACTTAACATTTGTTGGAAAATTCATAAATAAATAATATATAATAGTAAGTAAATAAAAATAAAAAGGGGGATTAAGTATCTAACAGTGAAACAAAAGCAGGAGACCTTAACGTAAGCATCTAATATTAACACGGGGATCTTCAGCTGTTTACCATGTAACTGTTTCGGAGATTTAAAAACAGGACAGTTATATGCATGGCTCTCCAATGGTACAGATAAAACTACCATTTCCCCAAAAATCAAGTGTCGAAATAATTCAGCTTAAAATGTTACTTATATATACATAAATAAATAATAATAAAATAATAATATATATATATATATATAATATATATATATATGATACAGTAATCTGTATTTATATCGTTGGACCATTTATTACACTAATAATCAGATTAAAACGCCGAATTCACATTCACACTAGAATGAAAATAGCTTTCTAATATACTGATCATGTGTATGAAATCGATATTATAAGATTAATTAATTTGCATATTACACTGCAAAAGGACATCTCATTAATTCACTATTCGTTCTTACTGTTTTCTAATTTAATGATTGTTTTCATTTCATTGTAACTTAAATTAATTATTCTTTATGTGTACACTTTGAAATATGTTTTTTTATCGATTGAATATGAACATTTTAAACAAAAAAAGAAAAACACAAATGATGAATATAATGCACAATGAACTTTTATATACAAAAAAAAAACAGTTACGTAAGGTTTCCTTTTGAATTTGAGTGAAAAAAGAAATAATTATAAATTAAATGAATGTCGGATGAAAATTGATTTTTCAGCTTGATTGTGGGAAATTATAAACTGATGAAGCCTCTTCGTGAATATTTGTTATATTTTGTATATCATAAAAATGCATATTCTAGAAATGGGCAGAAACAATTGTTTGTCAAAGTGTTTTTGAATGAAATCTGGAATGTTTCTTGAAATAACTAAATTAAATTAAGAGCTCTAGTCGTTATTGTACACTATTGAGCTACTACATAAACCTTTGTTAACTCAAAGAAATTTATATCAAATATATATATGTTTTTTCTATGGACTTTGTGCTGGATATAACGTCTTGTAAATGCCTTTAATTGTGGTTTCTGAAGAACAGCAAGTAATTGCGTATAGCTGTAGCATATTGCTCGTTTTGAAACAATTGTATGACCATCGTCAAAAAATAAATGATATGAGTAAAGACTATTTTGGTCAAAGGAAAAAATATTCGACAGTATGATAGAAATAATGAGTGGAAAATATTTCTCATGTGAAAAAGACTTCATTCAATTCATATGACGTTTTGGTAAAATGTATGCCTTCAGCAGATATGTAAAAATGTTATTTATACTGTTATCTGCGATGTAAAAAACATCTTTCCCCTCTGAATAAGGCATATTTTTTTTACTTAAACGTTGTATCTAAGAGAGGGGGAGGGAGAAAAAGATATTTTAGATGCATCCGTGCAGCTCTAGAAACTTTGTCCGTCGGTCAGCCTGTTTAAAATAACATTTTGTCTGTCACGCTTGTTTTTAAAATAACATTTTGTCTGTCACGCTTATGTTTGAAATTACATTTTTATCTATCACGCTTGTGTTTGAAATGAGATTTTGTCCGTTACGCTTGTGTTTGAAATGAGATTTTTGGCCGTTACGCTTGTGTTTGAAATGAGATTTTTGGCTGTCACACTTGTGTTTGAAATGAGATTTTGTCTGTTACGCTTGTTTGAAATGAGATTTTGTCTGTTACGCTTGTGTTTGAAATGAGATTTTTGTCTGTCACACTTGTGTTTGAAATGAGATTTTGTCTGTTACGCTTGTTTGAAATGAGATTTTGTCTGTTACGCTTGTTTGAAATGAGATTTTGTCTGTCACACTTGTGTTTGAAATGAGATTTTGTCCGTTACGCTTGTGTTTGAAATGAGATTTTTGGCTGTCACACTTGTGTTTGAAATGAGATTTGTCTGTTACGCTTGTGTTTGAAATAGCATTTTGTCTGTTTATCCTACTTAGGTTTCAAATAGCATTTTCACAGCATCCACATCTCTCTATAGAGAGGCTGAGTCTGTCACACGTAAGTTTTAAATGTGATTTTCATCGCTAAACATGCAGATTGAATGGACGCATCTTCAGAATATACCTCCTTATTATTTAAAACCTTTATCTTTTATAGTTTGTTTTTTTCTTTGTCAAACGTTAAATATTTGTTTACACCTTAGACTTGTCAGGCTTATGTGGTCTGGTTGTCTGCTTACAGACATTGCGGCACCTTCTTCATGTCAAGAATTTGGTTCCAAGAATTTCAAAGCCATTTTCTAGCTTGCATTTCCTACCAGCAAAAACTTATACCTCCTCCTTCTCCTCCTCTCTTTTCATCTAGTTTTTTAAAAATATTTTCCTGGTTCATTCTTTTTTCTCTGTACATATTCTGGGTGCTTTATAAGCCTAATGGATATTGGCACAGCCTATGGAATTGGCTATATCGAGTGTCTTTGAGAACTAGGATGACAGTCCGATTTATTAGACGATATCTCTCCTTCCACATAAATTTATTTTAAGTTGATCGTACATTGTGAACAACAGGACCCACTCTCTGTACCAGACAAGTGATGAGTACACAGGTGCATAATATGTGCCATCTGAAGAAGACTTTCCTTGGTCATCATTTTCTTCTGTTTTTACCCAAGCATTATTATCTTCACTGGGTCTATCCCTCCACCATACACAGCCAAAGCCTTGGTCAGGATGAAGTCTATTCGTCTTGAGATGTTGATGAAGTGCAGTCATATCAACAACCAGTCCGTGGAACATATGCGGCCCACATAAAAGATTCTGTAGTTTTGTCATTTAGTTGCCCAAATTGCATTTTTTTTAATAATTAAGTTTATTAAAGTAAATTTATTTAAGGAAAACGCTGTTGGAAAAGTATTATTATTTTTTATAAAACAAGGGAAGCAACTGCATTTAAAGAATTTGATTTTTTATGGGGGTGGCATTAATCTTTAAAACACAAAAGGAGTAAACTCTCAAATTCTTTAAATGCAGTTGCTTCCCTTGTTTTGTAAGAAATAATAATACTTTTGCAACAGCGTTTTCCTAAAATAAATATTCCAACGAAACCCTCTATTTAATCCACGGAGGTAGCATGCTCTCGTTTCATCTGCCATGACTGGGAGAAGTCTTCAGTAATTTGCAATTCTTTGTATCGCCCGCACTGAGGATTGAACCTTCAAATGACTGACTTTTACTTAGTACTATATCCACTGTACCACAGGTCCTTGTGGACAATACTAGTATGAAATTCCGTCCAGATTCCTGAGTTCGACAGAAATATTCGTGAGTTCGAAAAGATGCACCTGAATAAGGTCGGAGATTACAGCGGCTGAAACGTTGTAAAAATAACACTCAAGATGAGAACAGTAGTCCGAATAATCTAAATTATACAAATTATCAATCCTCGTCTCAAAAATTCAGAAACTCCATAAATAAATAATTTTTAGTGTACTATCAAAAGCAATAATCAAAAATAAATAATTTCTATACATATTGTATGTTTCCAAGTAACAAAGAATATTCTGCAATAATTTCATCAAACGACTTTAATTAGTCGCATGCAGCCGCCATGACAACACAAATTGAACATCATGCTCCTCTAAGTATTTTGAGTTTGACTTGTCTGGTCAGAGATGTTATATCTGATATTCCCTTCTCATAGACAAGTTGTCTAACTAAGTCTTCAGAATCTAGTTGACAATATGATTTATCCCATAGAAAAGGAGGAAGAGAGAAGGGTCATATCTTTTCCCAGATTTATCCCATAGAAAGGGAGAAAGAGAGAGGGGTCATACCTTTCCCCATATTTATTCCATGGAAAAAGAGAGGGGTCATACCTTTCCCCAGAGTTATTCCATAGAAAGAGAGAGGGGTCATACCTTTCCCCAGAGTTATCCCATAGAAAGGGAGAAAGAGAGAGGGGTCATACCTTTCCCCATATTTATTCCATGGAAAAAGAGAGGGGTCATACCTTTCCCCATATTTATTCCATGGAAAAAGAGAGGGGTCATACCTTTCCCCAGATTTATTCCATAGAAAGAGAGAGGGGTCATACCTTTCCCCAGATTTATTCCATAGAAAGAGAGAGGGGTCATACCTTTCCCCAGATTTATTCCATAGAAAGGGAGGAAGAGAGAGAAAGGTCATACCTTTCCCCAGATATATGCCATAGAAACGGAGGAAAAGAGAGGGATCATACCTTTCCCCAGATTTATCCCATAGAAAGGGGGGGGGGGAGAGAGGGTTCATACCTTTCCCCAGAGTGTAAGTGAAAGTGACTCAGAACAACTTGAGCACAGTATGGCAATAGCACAGTTTTGAATTTGAAATTATAGCTCCCCCTTAACATTAACTGTCCTTTAGATAGCGGTGCTATCACCCGCGTTGAGAAAGTACCGAAAAGGTTTTGTCTCTTTGCATTTTGTCTATGATACTGCATTCGAATGAATAAATGAAAGCCAGTCGTAAAGCACAATCAGCGTCATGTCTTTCTTGTTGCTCGATAAAATATGCATTGCAACTGACGCTAGACATGAAAAGTGGACGCTAATACAAGCTGACCAGTGGCTCTTAAGCCATTTATTTATCCCAAGTGCCTCATTCCAGATATTTTCATATATTCGGGTCTGGTCAGATTAATCGACCTAATGGTTGGTTTATTAGTGAAATCAATATTATGATCGTCTATACCTGAAATTGTATGGCATGTCCCCATTGACACACAAGTTCTTGTTAGATCAACAAAGTTAAGTGATGTTAAACCTGGTCAGTACCAGATGAGTTACCATTTGAGAATATCAGGTGCAGTATCTGGGAGGACGGCGATGCATTTCTGCCATAAACTGAAGGTGTTAAAATTAGTGATGGGACGATTTCAATATTTTTCTCGATTTCGATACAATTACGATTCTGTTCTAAATTCCGATACAATTACCGATTTTGTTCTAAATTCTTGATTCTGATACAATTACTGATTCTTTTCTAAATTCTCGATTCCGAAACAATTACCGATTTTGTTTTAAATTCTTGATTCCGATACAATTACGATTCTGTTCTAAATTCCTGATTCCGATACAATTACCGATTTTGTTCTAAATTCTTGATTCTGATACAATTACGATTCTGTTCTAAATTCCTGATTCCGATACAATTACGATTCTGTTCTAAATTCCTGATTCCGATACAATTACCGATTCTTTTTTAAATTCTTGATTCCGATACAATTAACGATTTTGTTCTAAATTCCTGATTCCGATACAATTACCGATTCTGTTCTGAATTCCTGATTCCGATACAATTACCGATTTTGTTCTAAATTCTTGATTCTGATACAATTACGATTCTGTTCTAAATTCCTGATTCCGATACAATTACCAATTTTGTTCTAAATTCTTGATTCTGATACAATTACCGATTCTGTTTTAAATTCTCGATTCTGATACAATTACCGATTTTGTTCTAAATTCTTGATTCTGATACAATTACCGATTCTGTTTTAAATTCTCGATTCTGATACAATTACCAATTTTGTTCTAAATTCCTGATTCCGATACAATTACCGATTCTGTTTTAAATTCTCGATTCTGATACAATTACCGATTTTGTTCTAAATTCTTGATTCTGATACAATTACGATTCTGTTCTGAATTCGTGATTCCGATACAATTACCGATTTTGTTCTAAATTCTTGATTCTGATACAATTATGATTCTGTTCTGAATTCCTGATTCCGATACAATTACCGATTCTGTTTTAAATTCTTGATTCCGATGCAATTAACGATTTTGTTCTAAATTCCTGATTCCGATACAATTAACGATTTTGTTCTAAATTCCTGATTCCGATACAATTAACGATTTTGTTCTAAATTCCTGATTCCGATACAATTACCGATTCTGTTCTGAATTCCTGATTCTGATACAATTACGATTCTGTTCTAAATTCCTGATTCCGATACAATTACGATTCTGTTCTAAATTCCTGATTCCGATACAATTACCGATTTTGTTCTAAATTCTTGATTCTGATACAATTACGATTCTGTTCTAAATTCCTGATTCCGATACAATTACGATTCTGTTCTAAATTCCTGATTCCGATACAATTACCAATTTTGTTCTAAATTCTTGATTCTGATACAATTACCGATTCTGTTTTAAATTCTCGATTCTGATACAATTACCGATTTTGTTCTGAATTCCTGATTCCGATACAATTACTGATTCTTTTCTAAATTCTCGATTTTGATATAATTACTGATTTTGTTCTAAATTAGTGATCCAAATACAATTACCGATTCTGTTCTGAATTCCTGATTCGGATAGAATTACTGATTCTGTTCTAAATTTCTGATTCCGATACAATTACGATTCTGTTCTAAATTCCTGATTCCGATACAATTACGGATTTTGTTCTAAATTCTTGATCCTGATACAATTACGATTCTGTTCTGAATTCCTGATTCCGATACAATTACAGATTTTGTTCTAAATTCCTGATTCCGATACAATTACGATTCTGTTCTAAATTACTGATTCTGATACAATTACCGATTCTGTTTTAAATTCTTGATTCCGATGCAATTAACGATTTTTTTCTAAATTCCTGATTCCGATACAATTAACGATTTTGTTTTAAATTCCTGATTCCGATACAATTACCAATTCTGTTCTGAATTCCTTATTCCGATACAATTTCCGATTTTGTTCTAAATTCCTGATTCCGATACAATTACGATTCTGTTCTAAATTCCTGATTCCGATACAATTACCGATTTTGTTCTAAATTCTTGATTCTGATACAATTACGATTCTGTTCTAAATTCCTGATTCCGATACAATTACGATTCTGTTCTAAATTCCTGATTCCGATACAATTACCGATTTTGTTCTAAATTCTTGATTCTGATACAATTATGATTCTGTTCTAAATTCCTAGTTCCGATACAATTACCGATTTTGTTCTAAATTCTTGATTCTGATACAATTACCGATTCTGTTTTAAATTCTCGATTCTGATACAATTACCGATTTTGTTCTAAATTCGTATTCCGATACAATTACCGATTCTGTTCTGAATTCCTGATTCCAGTACAATTACTGATTCTTTTTTAAATTCTCGATTTTGATATAATTACCGATTTTGTTCTAAATTCGTGATTCCGATACAATTACCGATTCTGTTCTGAATTCCTGATTCAGATAGAATTACTGATTCTGTTCTAAATTCCTGATTCCGATACAATTACCGATTCTGTTCTAAATTCTTGATTCTGATACAATTACGATTCTGTTCTAAATTCCTGATTCCGATACAATTACGGATTTTGTTCTAAATTCTTGATTCTGATAAAATTACGATTCTGTTCTAAATTCCTGATTCCGATACAATTACGATTCTGTTCTGAATTCCTGATTCCGATACAATTACCGATTCTGTTCTAAATTCCTGATTTTGATACAATTACCGATTCTGTTCTAAATTACTGATTCTGATACAATTACCGATTTTGTTCTAAATTCTTGATTCTGATACAATTACGATTCTGTTCTAAATTCCTGATTCCGATACAATTACGATTCTGTTCTAAATTCCTGATTCCGATACAATTACCGATTTTGTTCTAAATTCCTGATTCCGATACAATTACGATTCTGTTCTAAATTCCTGATTCCGATACAATTACCGATTTTGTTCTAAATTCCTGATTCCGATACAATTACGATTCTGTTCTAAATTCCTGATTCCGATACAATTACCGATTTTGTTCTAAATTCTTGATTCTGATACAATTACTGATTCTGTTTTAAATTCTCGATTCTGATACAATTACTGATTTCGTTCTAAATTCGTATTCCGATACAATTACAGATTCTGTTCTTAATTCCTGATTCTGATACAATTACTGATTCTGTTCTTAATTCCTGATTCCGATACAATTACTGATTCTGTTCTAAATTCCTTATTCCGATACAATTACCGATTCTGTTCTTAATTCCTGATTCCGATACAATTACTGATTCTTTTCTAAATTCTCGATTTTGATATAATTACCGATTTTGTTCTAAATTCGTATTCCGATACAATTACCGATTCTGTTCTGAATTCCTGATTCCGATACAATTACTGATTCTGTTCTAAATTCCTGATTCCGATACAATTACCGATTCTGTTCTAAATTCCTGATTCCGATACAATTACGATTCTGTTCTGAATTCCTGATTCCGATACAATTACTGATTCTGTTCTAAATTCCTGATTCCGATACAATTACCGATTCTGTTCTAAATTCCTGATTCAGATACAATTACCGATTCTGTTCTAAATTCCTGATTCCGATACAATTACCGATTCTGTTTTAAATTCTTGATTCCGATACAATTACCGATTTTGTTCTAAATTCTTGATTCTGATACAATTACTGATTCTTTTCTAAATTCTTGATTCTGATACAATTACGATTCTGTTCTAAATTCCTGATTCCGATACAATTACCGATTCTGTTTTAAATTCTCGATTCTGATACAATTACCGATTTTGTTCTAAATTCGTATTCCGATACAATTACCGATTCTGTTCTGAATTCCTGATTCCGATACAATTACCGATTCTGTTTTTAATTCCTGATTCTGATTCTTTTAAATTCTCTGAATATTTAGCTATAGGGTTGGGTGTTCTTTTTTTTGGGGGGGGGTTTCATTAACGTAAAAAAGAACATGCAATATGAGCATATATTTTTGCAAACGTAAAAATACATTTGTGAGAGGGTAATCTATAGATTTTAGTTTTACTGGTAGTTTAAAATCAATAAATATTTATCATTTTTTCATTAGTACCAGTAATGAAAAATTAAGTTTTAAACAAACAAAAATGACAATTAAAAAACTCGCTTTTGACATCGGAATATATACACCAATTTTTCCCAATTTTGATACCCCAAAAAGTAACAAGTTTCCGATTCAGATTAATCGTCCTAGTTAAAATTAGGATACCCATGCAACTGGGCGTGTGAATTTGATATTCCCTAGAAACTTCCTCATTTTGAGGAAGCAGGCTCAACCCACCTACGGTGCTGTGCTGCACCAGGAGAAGAGACATGAAATTGTAAAATTTAGTAAAACAATTGTTTAAAAAAAAGGAATGGAGATGGTAGGATGCAGGAGGTGCTATGTGAAAATACTCTCAACTTAAAAAAAAAAAAAAAAAATACTCATATCTATACTAGTTTCGTGGTGTTTGTTTGTCTGTCTGTTCGGGATGCAATTGAAAACAAACTCGTATACCAAGCTCGAACAACGTTTTTTGAGTAAAGTTTTTATGAATAATCCAATGATGGTATTAATTATGTATTAGAGATTTTGACAATAATATAGAGAGAGGGGGGGGGGGGCTGCGTTCGCACCGGACATCCATAAACAGCAAAGATGACTATGTTAAGAATTGTTTTACAAAGATCATAATATTGATTTCGCAAACAAACCAACCAGACCTGAATATATTATTGGCCTCCTTTCCACCTCAGGAGACACCGGATGCCCTCTGCGCAGGAGTATATGGTGTAGCAAATTTCAATCACACCTCTCCTGAAGCGACATTGTTTGAGTCCAGTGGCAAGGAGAAGTCCAGGACGACTAAAAGCAATGCCGGTATAAGCAGAGAAAGATTGGATTTATTTCTGAGTTTTCCTTCTCCTAGATTAGTTGTACAACTAAGGCTTGAGAGTCTAATCTACCCTACTATTTAATATATAGATGAAAGGTGTATATATGGATTCATACCTTTCCCAAGTGTGAAAGTAATGTAGTATACCCTACAAACCCGGTGTGCTTAACCCACAGTTCACGCCGATAACCATTACACCACACGACCCGAAAATATATATATATATATATATATATATATATACAGTGGCGTACCAGGGCAAAGTGCCCCACTTACCCGAGGCCCTATACATACAATTCGCTCCCCTTTTTTATTCATAAAATCTGCCCCCTCCCTTTGGGGGGGGTAGTTAAGAGTCCTCATCTACTTTTAAATAGAGACATAATTTTTTTTTTAATTTGACAAACTTATGAGTTCTCTTTATGTATTTTATCCAACATTTTAATAGTCGTGAGATTTTCATCAATATATTTTTTTTGTGCCATTTTTACTATTCATCATCTTGTGCTATTTTTTCTATTCATCTACTTGTGCTATTTTTTCTATTTATCTACTTGTGCTATTTTTTCTATTTATCTACTAGTGCTATTTTTTTCTATTTATCTACTAGTGCTATTTTTTTCTATTTATCTACTTGTGCTATTTTTTCTATTCATCTACTTGTGCTATTTTTTTCTATTTTTCCACTTGTGCCATTTTTACCAAAATTTATATATATATATATATATAATTTTAACAATTTAATTGGAACACTATTTTTTGGATTATTTATTTGTGAAAAAATATAAAATATACATTTTGACAAATTAGGAACAAGGCCATCAAAAGTGTGGTGTGATATAGGTGTCTTTCGTCATCCCTTTGTCTATCCTATTCTTAATTAACTTTTAAAGTAACTTATCTCTGCCCAGGTCTTTATTTATCACTCTTTCCCTCATGTCAATTTTTATCACTTCCTCCCATGTTATCCTTGGCCTTTCCCTTCCTCTGTGAACTGCACCTGCTACTTTAACTGATCTACATCTACTGACCCAAGAACTCTCATCCATTCTTTCAAGGTGGCCATACCATCGAAGTCTACTCTTCTGCAAACATCTCCCTATATTGTTCAGATTTAATCTTCCTCTGAGGTCATCAGCTCTAAGCCTGTCTTCAAGACTAACATTACACATTCATCATATCATTCTCATATGATTTCTCGCCATGCAACGAATGTCTTCAACTCTCACTGGCTAGATTTCACTTCCATACATAAGCACACTGCGTACACATGTCTGATAGACTCTTCCATTGGTCGATAATGGTAATGCTCTGCTGGTAAATAATAGCGAAATTTCCATGAACTAACTCCATCCACTCCTAATTCTTGCAACGACCTTAGCACCTGCTCCACCTTGTGCTCCAATGGTATCACCAAGGTAATAAAACTTCTCAACAACCTCAATAGCTTCACCAGATATACTTTCTCCACATCTGAGTTCTCATCCATCTTCATTGTCTTACACTTCTTGCACACAGAGGGTGTGTATACATTCGTAAGAAATAATAGATGTGGCTTATCTTACTACTTTATTAAAGTTTCATGAGACATTCGGTTTCATGAGACATCCGGTCGTTATAAGTGTATAAATAATATCTTTAACTTTGTTATACATTTGAAAGCAAATTCTAAAATATCTAGCATTTATTTGACAAATGTATGTGGCGTGACATCTTAGCTCTATCTATCTATAGCCAATATCTATAGCCAATATATATAGCCAATATATATAGCCAATATCTATAGCCAATATATATAACCAATATATATAGCCAATATCTATAGCCAATATCTATAGCCAATATATATAGCCAATATCTATAGCCAATATATATAACCAATATATATAGCCAATATCTATAGCCAATATCTATAGCCAATATATATAGCCAATATCTATAGCCAATATATATAGCCAATATCTATAGCCAATATATATAGCCAATATCTATAACCAATATATATAGCCAATATCTATAGCCAATATCTATAGCCAATATATATAGCCAATATCTATAACCAATATATATAGCCAATATCTATAACCAATATCTATAGCCAATATCTATAGCCAATATATATAGCCAATATCTATAGCCAATATCTATAGCCAATATATATAGCCAATATCTATAGCCAATATATATAACCAATATATATAGCCAATATCTATAGCCAATATATATAGCCAATATATATATAGCCAATATATATATAGCCAATATAGGATTTTGGTGACCGCCATCTTGAATTTTGTTATTTTGGGACAAATAAATACTCTGATGTAGTGAGAAATGGTTTTATCTGATTCATTGACCATGAAAACCTTGGTATAAACACCAAATTAATGTTACTAGGTTGAATAGTTTCCGGGATATTAACATTAATAGATTTTGATGGCGGCCATCTTGGAAAATGGCGGGAATGTATGAAGACTCTATATGATCTTTGTCTACTAGTATCAAAATTGTTACTTAGGCGAGGGGAGCTTCAAAATGATACCAAAAATCAAACTTTTGCAAAAACCTGAAGTGACGCTATTAGACGTTTTGTGAATGACTTCCAATTTCTCCTGCCTGTTGCCATTTCACTTGTGCCACCAGACAGGAGAAATCGGAAGTCATTCACAAAACGCATATATATATATATATATATATATGAGAGAGAGAAGGAAGATAATGTCTATATGTATATATATTTATATATAATTTGAAGTGTGAAGGGTTGAAATGTATATATATATATTTATATATAGGGCACATATATGAGTATAAGATTCTTCTTAATTCTTCACCATTTAGTGAAACGAGCAGGCTGACATTCACGTGTGCACACGTGCATGAAAGTGGTGCCAACTAATTTAGTACCAATTTTCCCCTTTCGAATTGAGATGTAAATTTGTCTCCCTGGAAAAAATTGAGGCCGTAATCGTGCTAAATTACTTTGGTATTTCTCGGTACGGATGTTTAGCTTATTTAAGGGTGGAGGGTCGAGGAGGGGTGGGGTGGGGCGGGGAGCTTTTAGTTTATTTTTGTTTGGCTTTTTTTATACCCCCCCCCCCCCCCGAGACGTTTTTCATTTTAATCCTTTCGCATCTCTTTTCTAATTCGGCGAAGATCTGTTTCTCTAAAAGTCAGAATATTAGACAAGTCGGTACTTGTAAGGACTGGGTATCCAAAGGATTTCAGCACTTAGGTAGTCAGTTTCAAGCCGGAACTGACGGAGAATCCTCAGTCCCGGAAATGGCCGAAGCAGTTTACGATTTGAAAGCCACCTTCTTTCTTTTTTTATTTGAGGAAGTTTTTTTCAACTTAATTATTTATTTATTCTATTTTTTTGAGGGGCTAAATTTTTTTTAACCATACAGCTTTGCATACTTAGTGTCGTCTGCATTTTTACATTTTTTTTCTTGGCGGCTTTTGAATAATAAACTGCTTTGGCTATTTCCGAGACTGATTCGGATTTAAGTCAATACTCGGAAATGACTACGTAAGTACTGAAATAATTTTCAAATTCCGAAAAGTCTAGTACTTGTTTTCGATACTTTTTTCTCCCGGCACGGCAGACGACCGCATTTGAGCCTCGAATACCTTGTTTTTTTTTCCTTCTCCACTTCTCATACCTTGATTTCTATATACGACCCATTTTGAGGGGATCTTTTTATTCTGGGAGACATCCTGCCAGTTTGTAAACTTTTGATTTCTTTTCATTTTCATTTTAATATTTGGTAAGGGTTTACTTCAAATGGGAAGTACCATTATGTCAGGGTCTCTGACAAACCCCTGTACAGAGAGACCTTAGACACTCGAAGACAGTGTCTAGTAGGCATTCAAGTTCTCCCCTTGCTGTGCGTGCGCGGGTGTTTTACTTAGAAGATATAGAACTTGTCTACAAAAATGTTGTCACTCGAATAGTATAGTGAGTGTAAAAGTATTAGGAAAAAGGTCATTTAAGGTCACCATCATAAGATCAAAATGATAGGCAAATAGACACATCAGATTTATCAATTACTAGCAGGACGACTCGACGCTGCCCAGGATTTAATGAGGATCACAACTATGTACTTTTTTACTATGCTCATAACACGATATTACTTTATTCGTTTTTAATGTCCCCTTCTCCCGTTTTGCCCCCTAATATAATCGGAAACAGCTGAAATGTTACAAAAATTCTATGAATTAGAGTCTTATATATGGTTTAAATTTCATTAAAATCGAATGTACTTATTTGAAGTTTTAATGGGTAACTTAGAGGTAATGGCATGTAGATATTCGGCACATAGAGGGTAACGTAGAGATCCGGGACCACTTCTATTGTCTTCACTAGAGAATTTTATACATATAATATAAATTTCATCAAAACAGAATATATTTGAAGTTTTAAAGGAGGTTCGGCCCCTATAGCTCCTATAGGTTAGTAGGGCACTTAAAGATTTGGGACCACTTCCATTGTCTTCTCCAGAAAATTTTATACATATGATTTAAATTTTATAAAAATAGGATATATTTAAGGAGGCACTTAGAGATTCGGGAATACTTCCATTGCTTTCCCTGGTAAATTTTACATAAGAATACACTTTTAGATTTTATGTAGATTCTGTAACCTTTCTTTCTATAGGGAAAACACAAAACTATTACAGACATTGAGTTTTATATATAAAGATTAGCTGTATCTACTCGATGTTACCCGGGAGCCCTTTTATTTTAATTTTCTCTTTTTTTTCTTTTAAAACGTATAAATATTTTCGACTTTGTTTTTTTACTCTTAAATTTATAAATGATAAGAAGCTATGAGCCACACGTACCAAATCAGCAAGCAGGCCAATAAAGAGTGGAGAAATAGTGATTGTTTGATGAATGCAGGACTTGGTGAGACTACGGATGCCTTATGTACTCAGCTGGTTCGGCCATGTACAGCATTCCACCACTTGCATCGACTCCATGACACATTTGGATATCCCGGACACTAGAGAGCAAAGTAAACTGAGAAAGACATGGTTCTTCTTTTTTTTTATGCGTTAATCTCAAGCTACATTTGGGGTCAACAATGATGTATTTTTGTCTTCACTTGACACGATAACAAGCTGGTCTGGGTGAAGGCCAGTTTTACAGAGATCTTTGTGCCGGATATCTGCCCATCTCATGATCGGCCTTCCTCTCGGTCGCTTCCTCTCGGCTTCTAATGCAAAGGCAAATTTCGCGATGGTGTCATCATCGGCCCTTGGCGCATGTTCGAACTTTTGAAGCACCATTTCCTCATCTTGCCCTTGAGTGTGCGATGCTGTTATTACAGATGTGGTTGAGAAGTGTAATTCACAAGATGCTTTTTTTTTTTTTAAAGTAGCACTTGTCGTAGGTAGATCTTTCACTTTAAATAAATAACTACAACGAGCAAGTCATTTGTTTGGCTAGTGTCTTCCCGATAACGTCTAATGCAAAGGCAAGTTTCATGACGGTGTCGTTGTTGGCCCTGAGCACATGTTCAAACCATCTGATCTGTCATTCCCTCTCTTTCTCTTAATCAGTTTGATAGCGTAGCGCCTTCGGATATCCTTATTGCAGACGTTATCCAACAGAGCATTTTTGTTTCCATAACGGCGAATCTTTGCTCCACTTTTCTCGTTGTCAGTAAGCACTCAAAGCTGTACAAAGCGACAGGTTTCACAAGAGTCTGGTAGATCTTCGACTTTAGACGGTCACAGAGATGGTGCCGGTTGTGGTTCATGTGTGTGTAATAATCGATATAACTGCTTGCAACCTAGATTGCATGGTTAGCAAGAGTCAGACATGGTTCATGTGTGTGTAATAATCGATATAACTGCTTGCAACCTAGATTGCATGGTTAGCAAGCGTCAGACATGGTTCATGTGTGTGTAATAATCGATATAACTGCTTGCAACCTAGATTGCATGGTTAGCAAGCGTCACACATGGTTAATGTGTGTGTAATAATCGATATAACTGCTTGCAACCTAGATTGCATGGTTAGCAAGCGTCAGACATGGTTCATGTGTGTGTAATAATCGATATAACTGCTTGCAACCTAGATTGCATGGTTAGCAAGCGGCAGACATGGTTCATGTGTGTGTAATAATCGATATAACTGCTTGCAACCTAGATTGCATGGTTAGCAAGCGTCAGACATGGTTCATGTGTGTGTAATAATCGATATAACTGCTTGCAACCTAGATTGCATGGTTAGCAAGCGTCACACATGGTTAATGTCTGTGTAATAATCGATATAACTGCTTGCAACCTAGATTGCATGGTTAGCAAGCGTCAGACATGGTTCATGTGTGTGTAATAATCGATATAACTGCTTGCAACCTAGATTGCATGGTTAGCAAGCGTCAGACATGGTTCATGTGTGTGTAATAATCGATATAACTGCTTGCAACCTAGATTGCATGGTTAGCAAGCGTCAGACATGGTTCATGTGTGTGTAATAATCGATATAACTGCTTGCAACCTAGATTTCATGGTTAGCAAGCGTCAGACATGGTTCATGTGTGTGTAATAATCGATATAACTGCTTGCAACCTAGATTGCATGGTTAGCAAGCGTCAGACATGGTTTATGTGTGTGTAATAATCGATATAACTGCTTGCAACCTAGATTGCATGGTTAGCAAGCGGCAGACATGGTTCATGTGTGTGTAATAATCGTCAGAAGTTGCTCATTGTCTGGGACACTTACAGCACACTAAATGCCAAAACTGGATGGGGAAGAAGAAAAATGAGCGGAGAAACTGGCCACATACTTTTTGCTCTATGCAAGAAAAAAGTGAATACCAATTGGGCATTTGATCTCTCTCTCTCTCTCTCGTCAGAGTGAACTTTTTACCTTGCCTCATTTCACTATGCTAAATTATTTTTTGTAAATAGAATTTAAAAAAGTTTTTTTGGTCCTTTCTCAGATTAGGACCCGAGCTAACTTTGACCACGTCGTTAGGGTTGGGTTCAAAGTGGTGGTTAGCGTTAGAGTTAAGGTTAGGGTCAAAGTTAGCTCAGGTCCTAATCTGAGAAAGTATCGTTTATTTTAATACTTTACGCTATTGCACTTTTTGATGTCAGTAAGTTATCAATTACTAGTAAACAAAACATGTGTAAGTCACTAAATCACGAGAAACAGACACACAAAAAATTGTCATGCCATTTTATTAATATAGAGATGATAAAACACACAAAACATTTAACCTTCTATGTAAATCCACTATATATGATATGAAAAACAATCTGTGACATGTTGAGTCACAACCATAAAAAATACTCATATCTATACTAAATTTGTTGTGTTGGTTTGTCTGTCTGTTCAGGATGCAATTGAAAACAAAGTCCTATACCAAGATCGAACAACTCTTTTTGAGTAAAGTTTTTATGAATAATCCAATGATGGTATTAATTATGTATTAGAGATCTTGACGATAATATAGGGAGAGGGGGAGGCTGCGTTCGCACCGGACATCCATAAACAGCAAAGATGACTCTGTTAAGAATTGTTTTACAAAGATCATAATATTGATTTCGCAAACAAACCAACCAGACCTGAATATATTATTGACCTCCTTTCCACCTCAGGAGACAACGGATGCCCTCTGCGCGGGAGTATATGGTGTAGCAAATTTCAATCACACCTCTCCTGAAGCGACATTGTTTGAGTCCAGTGGCAAGGAGAAGTCCAGGACGACTAAAAGCAATGCCGGTATAAGCAGAGAAAGATTGGATTTATTTCTGAGTTTTCCTTCTCCTAGATTAGTTGTACAACTAAGGCTTGAGAGTCTAATCTACCCTACTATTTAATATATAGATGAAAGGTGTATATATGGATTCATACCTTTGCCAAGTGTAAAAGTAATGTAGTAGACCCTACAAACCCGGTGTGCTGAGCCCACAGTTCATTCCTATAACCATTACACTACACGACCCGTAAAGGCATATACAAGACGTTATATTGAGCACAAAGTTCATAGAAAAAACATATATATATATATATTTTATATAAATTTCTTTTGATTAACACAAAGGTTTAAAAAAAAACCTGTGACCCGTTGAGTCACCACCATTATCACTATCTGTCCCACTTTAATTTCAGTAAAAAATTCATAAGCTCCGATATATCTGTTCAGAAATTCTAACAAAATAATAGGTCCCTTTACTTCTTTATTTTTATGGATAATATAGAAATAAATCGACTTATTATTTTGCTATCTAATTTACACACGTGTTTATAGTGTGTACAAACACACAATGTAAATAATCTGGAAAGAGGGAGTCACTCTTTCTCAGTATTTTTTTAAAATGGAAATCGCTCTAGACAAGACATGAAGCTACTTGATGTTAGGAGCTAAAAAAAAATACTGCTTCAAGGTCAAAAACTAGCCAATGATAAGTGTTAGATGGATAGATTCTTACCTAGAAAACAGTAATTATTCCTCCTTTGTCAGAAACATCACTCATGGAACGTGAGGACTAAAGGATAAAATAAGGAAAGCGAGATTAACGAGGCTGCCGAAAGTAAACCCAAGGTCCACTTTCTACTCTCCTTTTCACCGCAGGAAGATGTGGCATAAGGCCAGAAGGTGGGGAGAACAAGTCAGCGCCCCCTAAATTTCGGCATTCTGACCTATTAAAATTGCTTGGGCAGCCCCGTAGGCATTCCGCGGTGGGGGGTACCTCAGTAAGTTAGCAATAAACTAACTCTTTCCCAAATAGGGACGGCAAGGCCTAGGAGGCTGGACCTCCTAGGACTACCCAACCTACACAGCCCAACAGATGAAAGGCCATTGAGTTGGCCCAGTCTCTGTTAGACTGATTGTCAAGAATCTGGTATATACCATTTTATTTATCTTCCTCCCACAGCAGTAACATGTGACACAAGGTCGGGAAAGTGGGATTTCAAAAGCCAGCGCCCTAGAGAATGAAGAGCGCTCTGGCCTACAAAAAATGCCTGGGCAGCCCTGTCGGCGTCAGCAAGTAGCGTCACTCTATCTCTAAATAAATGCTCACAGAGAAATTAAGGAATATTAGAGGGTGGTAAATCAACATAGAGTGAGAGGGATGCATAGATAGCTAAGAGTGAGATGGTTCAGTTAATTATATTTTTTATTTTCAAACATAACTCAATCTCAGAACCAAAGTATTATTTTAGCACGTATTCTGTGTCATCAAAGTGTATAGGACAAAAGCTGTAGAGAAACAAACGTTGAATAACTCAGATTTAATATAATAATAGATAAGTTCAATTGCCCGTGTGGAAATTTAATTTATCTGAATAACAATCAACTTAAAACAGCTTATATTTGCCAACTATTACGACCATCTTATCCCATAGACTTATGTGTCATCTATCAGACTGAAGTGCTGTAGATCTAAATTTGTTTCCATGGAAGAAAAATTGAGACAGCAATTGTGCTAAATTGTTTTGGTATTTCTCAGTACGAATGTTCAGGGAAGGAGGCATGTTCTATTTTTTTGTTAATTTTAATTTTCTTTTTATCTTAGACATTCTTATCCAATTCCACTTCGTTTTGAACATCCTAATGATAAAAGCCCAAAGAGTTATCTCCCCCTTGAAACAAAACTCTTCAAAGCAAAAATCTAAAAATTATTGAATACCGAGTTGAAAAGATATTATTGCTTAAAAAAGGGGAGGGGAAAATGATAAATCCAAGAATATCTGAATAAAGGTACCAGGTATAACGTTAAAGTGCATTCGGTTGTTAAGCCCGAATTTGGGAGCTTCGAGGAGTGTGGAGTTAACCTGTAGTTACTATTACTTTCAGATCCACTCTAACCTGGAGTGGTAGTACCTGCCGGTGTGCAGACAAAATCTCACCGAACAAAATCCCACCGGACAAAAGCCCACCAAAATAATTCAAACACGGACAAAATTTCACCAACGTAAAAATAAATTAACTTTTTAAAATTAAAAAAAAAGTATATTTAATTTTTTTTTACAAATTATCAATAACTAATTTTTTTCTGTACTTTGTAAATACTGTATTCTTGTAAAGATTACATCATAAAAAACATGCATCCTTTTTACTACTAACCCTAATTTAAAAAAAATAATTTATTTTTATGTTGGTGGGCTTTTGTCCACGTTTGAATTATTTTGGTGGGCTTTTGTCCGGTGGGCTTTTGTCCGGTGGGCTGTTGTCCTACCACCTACCTGCCAAGGTCCCATTTATGAGTTAAATAGAAGTAACAGACACAACACTGACCTGCCTTGCTCACCCTTGAGTATGCTGTTGGTTTCTACTCCACCATACCACCCCCAAATCCACCTCTCTCAGCGCTTTCTAACTTTTTTTTATCTGCCTACCTTATTTCCCAACCCTATCAACTACGTAAGCTCCCCCTCTAAATGTTCTGGTATGACACAAAATTGCATCCATTTGAGGTTTCGGAAGTGTAGAGTCACCTCTTACCACTAATCACAGGTCCACTCTGTACCCCGGTTATGGCTTTTTTTTTTACTAAAGAGTCACTACTTATCAAGGCCCAAAGGCCACTCAAGGATAGAGGTTAATGAATTTGTCATGATGTTTGGTAACAATGTTTGAAATTTGGCAGAATTTGATTATTTAAGGGGACGGCTCAACAAAGATTTGTTTGCATTGGACTTGAAAACGACCATGTTGTAGTTAGCTGAGAAGCAGCCCCGTGGTATTGTGTTCCACAGACGGGTAGTTCTAGGAAACAATCTCCGTTCATAGAAGTTCTATTTAGTTTTAGGTACACAGAGGAGGAAATGGAAATTATTGACAGTGGTTGTAGCTAGATGAGTTCTTGTGAATTTTTTACAGGTGGGGGAACCATAGATTGGGGCTCAGTCGAGTACCTAACATGAAAATAACGGTAGAGCAGAGAAAGACTAGCAACATCTCTTCTGTGAGAAAGTGGTTGTAGAGAAGAGGGCATCCCCCACTAGATTTCGAAGTCCGTTTGGCTTAAACAGGTTCTGTTGTTTATAGACTATTTGTTAACAAAATTGTTATGGTACCGTACCTATAACGGACTTTGGACTCTTCCATTCACAATAAATACTGGAAGCATATGCTTCTCAGTGTTGAGTAAACCCCCAGTCTTCGGACTGGGTAACACCTGTCAGGGATTCGTTCTCGACAGTCGGTCCGGCAGGGACTGGGCCATTTCCGTGGCCCTTTATCTGTTTGGCTGAGGAGTTGAGTCCTGGGTAGTCCTAGGAGGTGCACCCTAACATGCGTTGCCTGAGGCACCCTGACCGGGGAATGCAGACGGGGCTATCCAGGCAATTTTTATAGGCTAGAGTGCTCCTCCTGTAGGGGAACTGGCTTGACTCTGTGTCATATATTCATAGGAAGGAATTAAATACTGAGTATACCCGAGTCACGACTGACGTACGACGACTCTTGTTTCTCTGTTGTATTATACTTCAATATACTTGTTTTCGCTAAACCCCGTGTTCGTGTTTTCAGGTCCGCAACAAAAATATATGCCTACGAAACGAATTTATTTATTAACCAATCACATACAAAATATGTGTCTCGTTTTGGCTTAAAATGACTCAACACCGGTTGACATGCCGTAAAATCCGACAACTAACCAAGAAACTTCTGAATAAAAAGATGAAAACGACATCCAGAAATGTAACCAGTTCTTTTTTTTTTTTTTTTTTTTTTTTTTTTACCAATTCCACCTCAAAGAAGAACGCACCCTGTAAAGGTAACAATCACACTTTTCAAAGAAGAAAGCAGAATCAACCAAGAAAGGAATCCTGTTATCATTTGGGATAATCAGTTGAAGGAATTATCAGTCGAAATTGGCATTGCCCTTTGCAAAGACATGATTTTTATCGGAAAATTGGTCTTTATTTCGAAGAATGGAATCTTGCTTCTGACCAATTTTGATTGTGATTTTTTTTGTCTTTTATATCCTGTCCTTTGGGGGGTCACTTCTTTCTTTGTTTCTTTTCTTTGTTCTCTTTCTTCTCGCAAGTTTATACCGTCAATTGGCGGCATTGCAAAAAGACGATATCTCGTTAATCTTTGATTTCCCTTTAGGTCAGATCGGAAAGCAGGTTATTTTTGTCTTGTTAACGATTTTACGGAGTTGTTGAGAAAGGAAGGGAAAGACGGAGGAAGGGAGAGAAGGATAGAGGGAGGGAGAGATTGCTGCTTTAATTTTATTGGTGCTAAAGACCGACAGCGTGATGAATCTCGATTGATACCAAATGATAAAGAGTACGAGGGAATGTTGGACAATTTTGTTTTTTTAGGGAGTAAAGTGGGTCTTTAACTTTTTCTACCTGTAAAAATACATGCATATGCATGCACATATTTTATTAATAATTATTTCAATAACATCTAATATATAAAGTAAAATCAGTCTCTTAATTGTTTCTTTGTCATCGATAGCTTTCTTCCTACAAAATCAATATTTGATTCTGGTTCGTCAGTTTTTCTTGTTGATCGTTGCAGCATGTTATTAAGAAGAATAAACGTAACTCGATTTAATCCCTTCCAGAAAATACTTTGTCCGTGTCATAAATTTTTGAAATAACTGCTATTTTAAAAGAAGGGGTCTAACTCTGTATTCGTCCATACAGGGTTATATTCTATTGATTGAAACAATTTTTTTTTTTTACTAAAGGGTCACCACTTATCAAAGCCCGGGGGCCACTTGAAGATAAAGGTTAGAGATATTGCCTTCACAAAAGGACCGGAAACAATGAGAGGGATGGGTAGAAGATTACATTAGAGAAATTGATTATCCAACAGGACGGCTCAATAAGTATTTGTTCACATTAAATTTGAAGTCAACCATGCTGTGGTCGGTTGAGAAGCAGTCTCATGGTATATGTTCCACAGATGGAATGTTCTAGGAAATAAACTTTGTTCATGGAAGTTTTATTTGGTTTGGTAAAGAAAGCAAGAAAGGAAAGTTCTTTGCTGTAGTTGTAGGTAGACGAGTTCTTGCTGTGAATGTTTTACATGGGAAGTACCAAGGATTGGAGCTCAGTCAAGCACCTACCATGAACATAACGATACAGTAGAGAGAGGCTAGCAACATCTCTTCTTTGGGAAAGAGGCTGTAGGGACGAGAAGGGATCATTCCCCACTAGATTGCAGAGTCCATTTTGTACTCTGTTAAGACAGGAAAGAGTGCTCTGCGCAGCACCTCCCCAGATATGACAGCAGTACTCCATCTGGCTTTTATGCAGGTAGAGGATTGTGTGAGGGGGGAGGTACCTTCCGGAGCAGTAGAATGATCCAACCATTTTTCAAGCAAATTTTGCAACAGATTTAATGTAAGTCTTCCATTTCAGGTCTGGGGTGAAAGTCAGTCTGAGAAACTTATCAAAGAAGGGGGCTTTCTCAAGAGAACCGTTCATTTCGACTGGGGAGAAATGAGGATCAGAGCGTTGGTTGTGAAAAGAGAGAATTTTGGTTTTAGAGGCATTTAAACAAGCCACTCTTTTCGTCATTACACCACGTACTCTAAGTCAGGAGAGAGAGAGAAAGAAAGAAAGATCTTGATCATCAATGCTCTTCGAAGTGTTGCCATAAATAGTTGTCGTCTGCATAGATGTCAATGAATGATCTCAGAATATGATTTGAAAGATCGTACTATTCAATTTGATTCTTCTAAAAATAAAAATCTTATTTCTCCTTTTTATTTTTCCTCCCCAAATAGATACTAGAAGGCGGTGGCTGAGGGTCAATCGTCTTCGGAACAAAGAAGATTACCAATACCAAATAGTAATGTTTTCGAAGAGTAATACATTTTGGAATTTGTCTCATTTTGAAATATCAGAGATCTTAACTACTTTTAGAAATGTAAAATATTGCATCAATAGTAAATAATAAATTTCTAACAAATAAAGCGGATACCATGACCGAAAATCGAAACGGAAACCTTGAGATCTTCAGTCTGAGGTTCTACCAACTGACCTATTTGGACTTTCTTTTAAATAAAGCTTAAAACATTACCATAACAAAATAATTATAGCTTGGCATGACATGAGTACTATTTTCTGGGAGTAATGCCCCTAACTTCTCTGTAAAATTTCCTTCTGGGATAATGTTTTTTTAAGAATTGATCATCAATGTTCTTCAGAGTGTTTCCTTAAATAGTTGTGTCGTCTGCATAAATGTCAATGAATGATCTCAGAATATGATTTGGAAGATCTTTATGAAGATCAAGAAGAGAGTTAGACCCAGAATAGACCCTGGAGGCATGTTGGCATTGATGCTCTGGGCTTCGGACGTTTGCCCGTCAATAATTACTTTTACAGACCGATTGGAGAGAAAGGATTTGATGGTTGAGAGGACATATTTACAAAAAAAAACAAAAAAACAGAAACTCAAAACAAATCGCAAGTAAATACGCTACCGAATAACAAAAGGTAGGTACAATTAGTTAAAATATAATTTGACAATTAAAATTAACAGAAAATAACCACACCACACGGGGGGGGGGGGCAGATTTTAGAATTTTCTTCCTATATTGTAATTAATGGAGTGCTAATCACACAAAATACATGTCAAAATATTGTTTGATTTTGGGATTGAGTTATGGTTTTTATAAATCCATTTTTATTGTTCTGATTCGCCATAATTTGTCATTTACTAACTATGTCACCGATCTCTTACAAAGTTTCTGTCTATTACTCTCACCCTCTCTCACTCTATGTAATTTGACTGCCACTATTATTTTATACAGTATCTATCCACTATTTATTCCTCCTGGCGAGGCCACGAATTAATGTTTGGTGTTATTCATTTGTAATTTTATTGTATTATTTTGTCAATATATATGCAATAGTTTCCTCAATATTAACAGTAATTAAAACACAAACATATTTCTTCCTCTCTCACTCTCACCCCTCCCTCTATCTTTTGTGTGTGTGTGTCTCTCTCTCGCTCTTTATAAACAGTTAAAGAAGGGAAAGAATAAATCATAAACAAGTGTTATATAACCACAAGCAGTAATACTATTAATATTTAACTCGTAGTTGGAGAGAAAAACGGATATATATATATATATATATATAATCATTATCTAAATTCAAATGACCAAAATTCAGTCTTTTCTCATAGAATTTATTTTTTTCAAATGTAAGAATTGACAATCGTTTCACAACGTGTAATATGCTACAGTTATACACAATTACATGCTGATCTTTAGAAACCACAATCAAAAACATATATAAAGATAACAAATCGTGCATAAAGTTGATGGAAAAGACAGAAAGCAGATAATAAGATAAATAGTATTCCAAGACGCTATGTTGAATTCATCTCTCACTCTCTCTGTATATATATATATATATATATATATATATATTATGTAACCACATAAAATGTTATAAGAAGATATAATACTTTATGTATCGATTTTCAGTATTTACTTCAACAGTGCTCAATACGTGAGTAGAGCTAGGTAGTAAGTAATGAAAATATATTTATGGCATTTAAGCTATACAGACGCTACCGTGTTTCATCCCCGTAGGGAATCGTCAGGCTAAAATGCCTGACGATTCCCTATGGGGATGAAACACGGTAGCTTCTGTGTAGCTTAATTGCCATGAATATGTTTTCATAACTTAGTATATATATATATATGTAGCAAGAAAAAAAGGAACTAATTTTTATTTTTTAATATTTAACTGGCTATTCAAACAATTTAACCTGAGCTCCATGGGTGACTCAACGGGTCAGCTTTTTTTTCTAGTAAATACATAAAGATATTTATCATGCATACTATTATTTACTTACCCACTAGGAGTTCTCACATGAGTCATTACCAGTAATCTCTCACAGACAGGAACAGGAGGTCTTCCCTAGAGCCAGAGTGACAACAAGTCTCTCCAGATTTCCAGTACTCTCTGCTTATTTGCTGTACTCTCCATCCCCTTTCAATCAAGGTCTGGATGGTACTATCCTTCCTCGGTCTTTCAGACAAACTGTCTCTGGTACCAACCCGTGTGGATGCCACTGCGTTTTTCTTTTTTTTGGGGGGGGGGGGTCAGATTTTGGTATTTTCTTGGTGTATACCTATCCCCAGGCAGTAGTCTTGGTTCTCTTGGGCTCGTCTTATTATATTACATCTATATTTCTAGTTTTTTATGAGATGCTATTATATTTCAGCCTACCTATAGTTAGTGTAACTTGGCTACGTGGGTTGGTTTCTGCATTCTAGGATTTTTTGGAATATTTCTGATGTTTTCATGAGTCCATTTAAATTATTTATTCATTAAAATATATAAAAAAAATAACAAATAAGGCACAAGGCCATCAATCCTCCCTTTTATTCCAAATTCTCCTACTCTTCTTTTCCTGTTTATGCTAGTTATATATATATATATATATATATATATATATATATAACTTCTTTGTAATATAGTAGGAAAAATCCTCCCAGCAGAGTGCTCGATTAATTAAGAATTAAAATTAAAAATTAAGAGCATAATATTTGTTTATTTTGGTACATATATATATTACTTCCCTATCACCGCTTATCAAGGCCCAAAGGCCACTTGAGAATAAGGGTTGGTTATTTTGTCAGGTAGACAGTGAGACACCATCGTGAGGATTAGTAACGATGGTTGTAACTGGTCAGAGTTTGATTATCTAAGAGGACGGCTCAACAAAAATTTGTTTACATTGGACTTGAAAACGGCAATGCTTTAGTCAACTGGCAAGCAGCCCCGTGGTATTGTTTCACAGAAAGGTAGTTTTAGGAATAAAAATTTGCTCATGGAAGTTCTGTTTAGTTTTAGGTACACAGAGGAAGAAAATGAAATTATTGATAGTGGTTGTAGCTAGATGAGTTTTTGTTGTGAATGTTCTACCGAGGTGGGGGTATATATCTATTTAATATTGGAAATTTATTTCTGGCAGTATGTTATATATTCTGCTGATCTTTTGTTGATGTTATTGCTTGTGTGCGAAATATTATTTAACAAACGATTTATTTAATACACGGGGTAAGATATAAACAAAGAATGCCACAAAGTCAAAAATGAGATTCGTACAGGATTCAAACTTATACCTCAAAAGGGGACCGCTTAACATGGGCATCGTCTTGGACCATTTGACTAACCAAACAATAGCATCAATGAAAAAAAAGCACCTTACACACACACACATATATATATATATATATATATATATATATATATATATATAGAGAGAGAGAGAGAGAGAGAGAGAGAGAGAGAGTTGAAGTCAAACCATCAACTTAATCCACTCACTCCTAATACTTGCAACCCCATTTGCACCTGCTCCACCTTGTGTTCCAATGGTATCACCAAGGTAATAAAACTCTTCAACAACCTCAATAGCTTCACCAGATATACTTTCTCCACATCTGAGTTCTCATCCATCTTTATTGTCTTACACTTCTTGCACACAGAGGGTGTATATAGATTCGTAAGAAATAATAGATGTGGCTTATCTTACTACTTTATTAAAGTTTCATGAGACATTCGGTTTCATGAGACATTCGGTTTCATGAGACATCCGTATAAGTGTATAAATAATCTTTAACTTTGTTATACATTTGAAAGTCAACTTTAACTAAGCAGAAAGCAAATTCTAAAACATCTAACGTTTATTTGACAAATGCATGTGGCGTGACATCTTCAATCTGTCTATCTTATATATATATATATATATATGTATAATGATGAAAATTAACTTCTCAAAAAGAATCAAGACAGTAGACCTTGCATATATATATGTATATATATATATATATATATGTGTGTGTGTAAATGGCTAAAGATAAAGCAGAGATTTTCAACAAGGTAGAAAAAAAGGCAAATCAAAAACTTTGGGTGTTGACAGGCAGGAATGTACTGCGATTTATGGGTTGGTCCAAGGCTCTCCCTTCTTTCCAGCAAATCCAATATATCCCCAAGGAATTTAATTATCGGGTCATAAATACGAAAAGTGGATGAAATTGATAACTAATTTAATCAGGATTCCAGTTAGGAAGGCTAACAAAACAAACTGATTATCCGAAGGATTCCTTGATTACTTTGAAACTTCTCCTTGGAGAATCATTTCCCTTTTCTTTTGCTGTACATTTCCCTTGGGAGAATTCCATCAATGTTAGGAGTACACATTTATCTAATATATATATATATATATATATATATATATAATATATATATATATATAATGATGAAAATTAACTTCTCAAAAAGAATCAACACAGCAGACCTTGCATATATATATATATATATATATATATATATATAATTATTTATAAATGATATTTTTAAATTAACCCATATACACATGGATTGTATGCCAAACCTGCAATCATCAGTATGGGAGGAGATAATCCTTACCTGCCGGTAACACTGTTCGAGCCCCAATATGAAAGTCATATATGACTTAGTATACGGTTCGAACTCTGATACGAAAGTCATATTTGACACATGTATAAGTCAAATATGACTTTCGTATTGGGTTTCGAACCATGTGACCGGCATGGATTGTCTCCCCCATATATTGATATATATATATAAGTCGTTATCGTCATTATGAACATTACGGTATTATATTTGGTATGTGTGGCTGGGGGCGGGTAAAATAATTTTTTGTCAGGAAGCAATAAATGTAAATTAGAGTATTACATTTAAATCTCTTTTGACTATTTTCATTATCAACATCATTTCTCTTCATATTATTGTGAAAGCGGGTGGGGGGAACGAAATTGCCCGGGATTAAGAATGTCATTTTCTTTCTACTCAGCGTTGTCCAGGAGCAATAAATGTAAGATTACAGTGTTACATTTAAAACAGATAGCTCCGATAAATGAACTGCATTATCATTATTTTTTCAAACCATCAAAACAAGAGAGAAGAATGAGCTGGAGAGAAGGAGAGAAATAATGGGGAAGGGGGGAAAGAGAGAAAGATAGACATGCGTCTAGATATATATAGAGAGATGGAGAGATAGAAGTTTTAATATAAAGATGTTACACGCACTATTTAATTCCATTTATTTTGTTTTATGGCCCCAGGCAACGCCGGGTAACCCTGCTAGTTACTTTTAAAGTGTTCAACCAACCAGGGAAGGGAACTATGTATATATAAGGTTAATAATACACACCACAGTAGTTCCTTGTTTTTCATTGCAATCCATCTGCTTAACCAATTCTCTAGTTGTTTTCATGAAAAAGTTGATTCAATCGCCATTCATCAAACTCAATTTGTTCACTGGTTTAGATCGATTCTTGAGACCAAAATTCCCATTTCATCCTCTGAAGCTCAGAAACCAACAGCAGTGGCAGTACTTTGAGGCATTGCTCCTTCTCCATGCACGGCACAAATCTCACAACCAATTCCGACAACCTTTACAACTCAGTGACTCTTTAATGACTTGAAAATATGCAAAAATTAACAAATTAAAACACTCTATTGTAGAGACAAGGTTTATGTTTCGAATAAGATTTCGTCACTGCCTTTTATTTTTAGATTCATTTTAAAATTTGGAGAATAAAATCGCTCATTAATTATTCCTCAGACAAATATCTTTCTATATTGTTTTATTCATATATATGTGGTATTTCTTCTGTGCTTTTTAGTGCTACCAGATCAGGCTGTCTGAAGATACCAGCTTCCTGACCTAAAATCCACCAAAGATTGATCTTATCGTTTTGTTTCCTTTCCCTTTGCAAAACTCAATCATGTTCTGCAAAGCCCCAAACGAAAACAACAATTTTCCTCTCGAAAACAACCGAACACAACACCATGAATAAATATTTCAAGATATAAAAAACTTGAAGCATAAAAACTTTTACCAAAATGACTGGATTTGGCATTAAATAACCGAAAAAGGGTTGATATGCCGTAAACAAAGCAACCAAACCAAAGACCAGCTGCTAAATATGACAGATTCAAATCAAAAAAATATTTGCTTGACTAGAGACTCGGCAGAGCAATAAAAATGATATTTCAAATTTACACATGACAGACCTGTAAATTTCAAACTTACACATGACAGACTTGTAAATTTCAAACTTAAGCTTGACTGACCAAATAAAATTGCATATTGTAAATAATTTAAAAAAACACTTGAGTCAATTCAACCCAAATTTATTGAAACAAAAACTTAAGTGTGACCAACCAACTGATTGAAAACCAATCCCCTCATACAGAAGTTCAAGGCTGCATCTAAAAGCCTCCAATAAAGAAACGTCCTTTTACCTGTTTCATCCATTTGTCCCTTTTGTCACTTCAAACCATTCATTATTTTTCCAAATGAAAGCCAACAAAATTGATGACAATGACTTTGTGTATTAACCGCCGCCAACTCTAACCCAACTCGGTGCCGCCATATTTTCCTCCAAAATCTTATTTTCTTTCTGCTTTGAAAAAGATTTTCTTTTTCTCTTCGTTAAAGTAAACGATCAAAAGCAAGAAAAAATGCAGGTGTTAAATATAATTACCTGTCAAAACAGATGAGAAACCCGGTTACAATTATAAAAAAATGTTGACAGTTTTGCTTCCATCTTTATCATACATACATGTATATGCATGTCCACGTTTTATATATATATATATATATGTGTATCGAGGCAGCATTTTTTCTTTAAGACACGTATTATTAAAAATAACCGACTATTTTTGTCTGGCTATTTTAGTGTTGATCCCTTCAATTTTCCAGATTAAAATCTTAATCTCGGAAGGAAATTGGCTGATGAAACTGCCAAACAAAGATAATGTCTATCAAACCAATCCCCAAACTATTCCTGAAGTGAGGAGGGCCATCGCAGCCCAAACCAGGGCAAGTGCCAAGAGAGGAGTGTGACGTCAGAGTTATCGAGAATTTTGTATGTCACATCCAGGTGTGTTTATCATTGAATGGTGATAAAACAAAGACTGTTGGAAATTCATGACTGAAATTTGGTGGACAAGTCAGGCGTAGACCGAAGTTTATTTGTACCGAATCTGGTTGGATTGCAGAAAGGCTTGTGAATTTTATTAACGATTCCATAAGTTGGTGGTATTGAGGTTGTTCAGAAGTTTTATTACCTTGGTGATAACAGGAGGTGCAGGTGCAGGTGCTTGTATGATTTCAAGAATTAGAAGTGGATGGAATAGGTTCAGAGAACTTCTGCCATTATTAACCAGCAGAGCGTTATCACTGTCGATCAAGGGAAAAGTCTGTCGGGTATGAGTCCACAGTGTGATGATAGATGGAAGTGAAACCTTGCCAGTGACGGTTGATGAATGCATTGCATGGAGAGAAATGATATGAGAATGAGACAATGGATGTGTAATGTGAGTCTTAAAGACAGGATTGTAGCAGTCATAAATTAGGTTTACTTCATAATGCATATCAGTGTCCCTTTGAGGTGGTTTGGCCAAATGTTGGCCAATCAGCTCGCAGGGCGCATTGATATCATTAGTTCCCTAAAGAACTACTTCAGCCCCTGCAGAGATTGCAGACGGTAGCCAGACGGTTTCCTGGCACCAGCCAAGACGGATCGCCTCATTTTGTCCTCTGCGTTTGTCATCGACATTCCATGATGCTATCTTCACCGAAGATAAATTCATCTATGAAGCAGCAGCAGCAGTCTTTTCACTTCTTTGAATAAACCTTTCGTTGTTTGTTGTTGTCAAGGAAGTGTTGCTTATTCTTTCGTGAAACGTTTTCGTTTTTAATTTTATTAATAAAATGTAGAAATTGATTTTCTATTTTTTATTTCTATGAAATGGTGACACTGACATCCACAGACCTTCTGATAAAGAAAACGCCAAAAAACACGAAACGGAATTAAAAAAAACAAAAAAACTTCGTAAATCTGAACAATAAAGGGAGAGTTGTGCAGAATGAAGACTGATGGTATGGCCACGTTTAAAGAATGGATGAGAGTTATTGTGTTAGTAGATGTAGAACGGTTAAGTTAGCAGGTTCAGTTCACAGGGGAAGGCCAAGGTAAACGTGTGAGAAAGTGATAAGGATGAACTTGAGAGAAAGAGGGATAAATAAAGACCTGGTAGAAATAGGTTAATTTTGAAGTCAATTTCTAGAATGTAAAACGGATGTTAAAACAAATATGATGAATGACCCTGTATTTTTATCAATAAATTTTGAAAGTGATAATTTGTGTTGAATTATATAATTTAGTATTTGATCTGTATATTCCTATTATATATTCTGAATATAATTACATTGACATACAAAGTCAGTTATAATTACTTTACACAGCCCATGCATTCCCTATCATGTGTTTACCCTGGCAATACATGCATTTCGACTGTGTTTGTCAGATTTATGTAGACTTACCTTTAATAATTAAATCTCTCGTTTGCACTCCTGTGTTTGTATCATGTTATATTATGTTTCTCTTACGTTTGTCTTTGTTTGGCATAATCACGTTGACACACCAGTTTCCATTAGATCACCGAAGTTAAGCAACGTTGAGCCTGGTCAGTACTAAAATGGGTGACCATTTGGGAATACCAGGTTCTGTATGTGCTCTTTACTTAGCATTGTTTTCAGTCGTCTTGCACTTCTTGCCACTGGAATCAAGCAGTGCCGATTCAGGAGAGGTGTGGTTGAGGATTGTGCAACCCTTGTTTCATAATTACATGCACAAGCACCCTCACAGGGGGTATCCATTGTCTCTCAAGACTGAAGGGGGTTCATGATATTCTGAGAGATGATTTATTTAAAAATTTATATGAAACACATAATAAATATATAAAATACGAGCTGTTCCTACCCGGAATTGCCCGGGATTCATTAGTTCCTCATGTTAAAATTAATTTAGATTAAAAGTAAAAGTTAAAAAATAGGCAAGATTCAACGTAAAACAAAGATAATGATGATGTGTAAGTTGCGTATAAACGAGAAACACACACACACTCAGAAACATGTGGAGTAGTTAGAAAATGTTATTAATGAAGAGAAGAGATGGATGGAAAAAATGCTCAATAATAACTCGAAAAATATGAGGGTTATAAGTCATTTAAAGTTGTAAATATTTAACTCTTTTACATTATTTGATTCATTATTTTAAATTGTTGCCATCGTGACAACCTTCCTAACCGGAATATTATTTTTTTTAAACAAACTGAATCTCAAAACATTTTGGTATTGTAAAAAAAAAAAACATGTTGGAAGGTAAAAAAGACAAAATGATGAAGAGATTGAAGATACATCGACAGAAAATGGCGTAGATTTTTGTTGAATAGTTTTCATATGATTTCTGAGAATTTGATTTTAATTCTACTCAAACCCAGTTTTCAAAAAACTAATATACTTAAAACACTTTTGGGGATCGATTTTTCTTGGGTAGTTTTCATGCGATGCATCGTTGGAGGGACATACTTTTGGTGAAACTATTACTTTGCATCAAATGTACATAGTTTATTTGTGTCAGTTAGTGCAAAACTTTTTTTGTAGGTTAAAAAACACCAATATAGGTTTTTATTCATTCTGGCAGTTTCCTGTTGTGTTGGAACTGAAGAGAGATGCCATTTGTACAGAGATTTTTTAATTGAAATAATTAAATAAGCAAAACCTCTATCCACTAAAGGATGCATACCTTGAAGGCACATGTACACACACACACATATATATATATATATATATATATATATATATATATATATATATTTCAAAAAAGTTATACATAGGGGAAAAACACAAAATATACATATTTAACATTAATGATATAATGCGAGCCAAAAAGCTCCAATTGATATAGGCCATCCACAAGAAACAGCCCCTACTGCTAACAATACAGAAGCATTCTCTTCTTCCATATTCCTAGTTACAGCAGTACTATTATTTTTAGGCCCTCCGTTCAGTCTAGAGAGACTATGGATACCCCTATAAGGGGCTGGCTGCGCGTGTAATTATGAAGCAAGGGTTGCGCAATCTCTAACAACACCTCTCCTGAGTTGGCACTGCTTGATTCCAATCGCAAGCAGTTCAAGACGACTGGAAACAATGCCGAGATAAACAGAGAGCACATACAGCACCTGGTAGTCCCAAATGGTCACCCATTTAATACTGGCCAGGCTCAATGTCGCTTAACTTCGGTGATCTAACGGGAACAAATCACGTTGACACTATTTATATATATATATATATATATTATTGATTAAAAACTATCGATTTTCTCCTGACGAGATGATAGTTGAAAGAGCCTTTGAGAGATTTCCGTGCATCCTTTTTAAATGTATTTATAAGTTTTGTACCTCAAAACATTTATTTATATATATATATATATATATATATATATATATAAAACATATAAATTTATCTTGTCAAATTTTTTAAGTCAGACCCAAATAGCTTTTAAGCTGACAAAGCAAACTTTGTTTCTGATGCGCCAATTTTCATTTGTCATTGTTGTACCATGTTATTAGCAATATGCTAACAAAATACTTTGCTACAGTTTATTTTTTAAATGACTGAAAATCTACGTGGAATGCACCTCATTCTTCCAGCAGGAATCAGCTCCTGCACACAGGACAAAGACGACCAAAGTGTGGCTGCTAAACAATGTCCTCACCTCTGGTCGCCGGACTTGTGCCATCCTCTTTACCCGATTGCAACCCTTTGACTATTTCTTCTGCGGCGTGATCGATGCCAAGACGAACAAGCATGTTCACAACACAGTCTACTCTCTGAAGGTTGTCATCGTGGAAGCGTTCGCCACTATAGACAAGTACATGGTCCCCAAAGCATGTGACTCATTTTGCACCTGCTTTAAGATGGTTGTCTTTGCTGGTGGCAATTACATCGCAAGATAATGTAGTATGTAAATTTGCTGCAACACCCTATATATATATATATATATACATATAAAGGGTGTTGCAACAAAGTTACATACTACATTATTTTGCGATGTAATCCAAGTACTTAATTTCCCTGATGATCTGCCAAGCAAGGACCTGCTTGGTAATGAAACACGTGTAGGAAGAAACTCTTTAGTTTGATGTATATGATAAATACATAATACTTTGAAAGAAACAGTCTTTTGTGGTGATGTATGACCGCCTGAACAGAATGTTTCGGTAAGCCTTCAAAAAATCACATATAAATGTTCTGTACCCTGTAAACGAGTAACATCGAGCTTATTTTTATTGGCCTTATCCCGATCTTCACTGAATAAACTATCTTCTAAGTGAAAAATCTAAATCTCTCTCTCTCTCTCTCTATATATATATATATATATATATAATCACACATGTATAAAAGAGAGAGATTAGTTTGATATTCTACATAACTTTTCTAGAGATCTATTTTGATAATGATGAGTTGGTGGTGGTTGTTGAAACATAAAACGATGTCGTTTTTTTTAATAATTTTTTTATTGTTATAATTTTTATTTCATATTTCAAAGGTCCTATGTTTTTCACCAAGAATGACTAGAGAAAAAGGAAAGAACCAAAAATGAGGTCGCCCATGTGCAGGGGTATTAATGTGCTAGAAATTGGACAGTCATGATTTTTTTTATATGGGGAGGATCGGCTAAATGATTTTTGAATATGCTTAGAGGCTGTTTTTTTTATGTGGTTATTTGAGTATTTACATATAATAATCGGGTATCTGCAACGAAATTAAGTTATTAAATAAAAAAAACAAGAATTCATCGCTAAATGCAGACACATAAATAAATATTTGCTTTACTATTTAAGCCCTGAGTAAATAAAAAATATTTATGTGCTTGATCTAACTTGTGACATAGCTGGCCTACCAAGGATTTAGAATCATGTTTATCCTACTATTTCACACATATCTAAGGAGGAGGGGATTGATGGACTCATACCTTCCCCAAGAGTATTAAACAAACTTTACAGCAATTTCCCCTTTCACACATACAGCACCTGGTATTATCAAAATGGTCACTTATCTAAGTACTGACCAGGTTCAACATTGCTTAAGTTCAATGATTTGAAAGAGTGTCTGTGTTATATAGAGTCTAAAGTGAAGCGTAGCAAGGAGATATCTAAGATGACTGGAATTACTGTTGTGATAAGCAGAGAAAGACTGGTATTATTTTAGACTTTTCATGCTAGACTAGTTGCTCTACCAAGGCATTGGAGCCCAGTTTACCCTACTATTTCACTCGGTTCTAAAGGGTTGAGTGATGAACTCATACCCTCCCAAGTGTATTACAAACTTTTCAGCTATTTTTACTGGAAAAATTACAGCACCTCGTATTAGCAAATAGTCACCCATCTGAGTATTGACCAGGTTTAACATTGCTTAACTTTGGTGATCTGACGTGATCAGCTAGTATTGGATATGTGTTTAGCAATGATAACAAGACTTGATTAGCAAATGGTTACTCATCTAAGTACTGGCCAGGCTTAACATTGCTTAACTGGTGTAATAAACTAGTATTGGATATGTATTTAGCAATAACAAGACTTAATTTGCTGTTTTAAAATGGGAAATGTCCCATCTGGCCTAAATCCTGCTCATCAGACGCAAGGGAATTCTTAAAAATAATTAAAATAACCGTTTTCTTTTTTTTTAAATAAATCGTTTTGGCCTCAATTACCTGAATCTTAACAAGCAGATACACTGGGTTATCTGCCTCGGATTAATGCACACAGATCCATCATGGAGGTGGATCTCGGACAGCTCATTATTGACATTAATGGCAAATGCTGCCTGATATTCTGTTCATGACTGAAGCTAAGGTCACCAAACCATTGTTAAAAGCTCGAAGGGTCAACTGGCTTGCTTGGTTGACCTACAAAATGTTATGTTCCCATTGTGATAATGGATGGAACACTCCAGCCCCAACCAAATCCTGGTTAATAAGTGCTTCATTATTTGCTGCGGGGTAGTGGTGGAGTGGTGGAGTCTACTTGGACGTGGGCCCTTATTGGTATAACTGGATAAGATTGCTTTAACATTAACAGCTGGCCAAACGTACCACAAGGATGGGGAGACCCCTAATTTTTTATTTTTTTATTTCACACCCTGTTTGTGTTTTAATGCCTTCACCCCTCTGTCTATTATTTATTCTTTTCCTGACCTACTTAAACTTTTCTCCCCTCCTTCCCCCTCCGAACCTAATGGTATGTCCCGGTCACACCCACCAAACATCATTGTTTCCAATGGTTCATTGCTTTTATTTTATTCTATTTTTTATTTATCTATTTATTTATCTATTTATTTATCTATTTATTTATGGAAGGGCCGGGAGTATAAATCAAAGTTTGGGCAGTCTGCTCTAGAGGTCCCCAATCAATGAGCCTGATAGAAAGGAAATGGCTAAGTCAGTTAATTGGGGAGAAAAAAAAAGGGAGATTATGGAGGCAGCAAACATGTCATCCACTCTCTCAATTTGGATATTCCCTGGTCTCAGAGGAAACTAGCCAGGCTGTGTATACTTTAACATTAATTGAACTTAGGCACTGATTATTCGGAAAGAGGGGATCACGTCCTAACCATATTTTGCCTGACCCCTAAAATATTGCCTTCTCTTTGTTTTCATACCATACTAGTATTTCTGTACAATCAATAAGGACAGGGTTTTTCCCTAAAAAAAGTTCTTAAAGTATTTTTTTTTTAAAGTGGTACTGGTCCAACTTTGAACGAGACAAAACCGACTTTTGCCGACGTAGAATTATAATGCATCAGCGTCAAAATATAAAAAAAGGCTGTTTTCCAATAGAAAAAAAGATTGAAACAACATTTAAAGCAAGAAAAACACTCACCGTATGTTTATTTTTATGAAAAATTATTTATCTTTTGATGAAGTAAATTAATGAAACAACTTTTATAATTTTGTTTGTTTTTTTTTTCATGAGAAAATGAATTAATTTTTTTTTCGGTACTCGTCCAGCTTTTGAACCAGATAAAAACCGAACCCTGAACTAACTCTAACTTTTATTGCCTTTGGTAACAGTTATTTATTTGTTTGTTTTTCACCTTTTTTTTTCTTTGTTGGAAATTCTTGACAATAATTTAACTTGTCATCTCCTTTCTCGCCTTCTGATTGGATAAGCGCTTCGGCATCTTCAGGCTGTTTACGTAAAAGGCCAAACAAAAAAATCGGTTTTGTCTGGTTCAAAAGCTGTACCAGTACAAAAAAAAAAAAACTTTTTTTATAAATTCTATTTAGTCCTTACTGCCACTTCAGGTCAGAGTAAACATGAGAGTAATGGTTCCCAAATTAAAGCCTCACTGTTTGCTTCTATATATCCAGGGTGACCCCCCACACACACACACACACACACACAACAATGTTGCCCAATGTAATCATTAATAAAATTCAAAACCCTTTTCTGCAATCCAACCATATTTGGTACAAATCAACTTCAGTCTAAGCCAGACTTGCATACCAAGGTTTAGTCCTGAATATCCAAAAGTCTTTGTTTTATCACTGTTCAATGATATGGGGACACTTTGGTTATCGTCTCAGTAGTAGGGAGATCCTGAATGAGATTCATATTCACCGGACCATAAACCCCCAAATTTTTATCTCTGGGGTTGTCTCAAAGAAAGTCTATCAAAACAATCCCCAGACTATTACTGAACTGAAAAGGGTCATAATAGCCCAAATTATGGCAGTGCGAAGAGAGGAATGTGTCGGGGTTATTGACAATTTTGCACGTTGTATCCAGGTGTGCATCTAAAGATTCTATTTAAAAATTAAGCAGTAAAGATGGACAAACATGCTTCAGAGTGCACCCCCACCCACCCACCCCCAAAAATATGCCAACCATGGAATCGTTAATAAAATTTGCAATCTTTCTGAAATCCAACTATAATTGGTACAACAAAACTTCAGTCTATGTTTGACTTGTACACCAAGTTTCAGTTATGAATGTCCAACAGTCCGTGTTTTACCAGAGTTCAATGATATTTTGTTTCATACAAGATGCGTCTGAAAAGTAATGGGACTCATCATCAGGGTCTTTTTATTTCACTCCTAGTGGAGGAAACCCCTCCTTGGTTTCTTTCTACCTTGTTTTATCCCTGGCTAGGTGTGGCCAAGTAGAACCTAGTTGACTATGGAGCGCATCTCTCCACCAAGTTTTTGCCCTTCCTCTAGGTATTTTCCATTGCCTCGGGGTCTATTCTGTTGCTTTATATGTTCACCTGTTGTATATACATCTAGAAAGGTGACCTGTGCATCTATGTTTTGCCGTTCGTGTGGTGGTGGGGGTTATGTCATTTGCTCCAGTTTGCTGTCTGATCCAGGTGTTTCTTTTTCTATCATGTAAACTGATGCCGAACATAATGTGTTCCTTTTTGTATTGTGCCACTCTTAGCTTTGCTATCGCTGCATTATTAAGTGTCCATGTTTCGCTACCATATGTCATAACAGGCATAATGTATTCATTGAATAGTAATGGGACGACTATCACAAATAATTTATTTCAATTCCACACAACTCACTGCATCATTGTATCCCCTTCGAAATAATCACCCGCTCCTTGAATTTAATGAATTTTCCTATCCTTCTCTGCCATTTTTCTACTCACTGCGGAAAATATTCTTCTGGGATGTCTTTCAGCTCCGTCAGCATGGCATCCACACCCTCAAAACGGGTCCCATTCATGATGGCAGAAAAAAAAAATGTCACATGGAGTAAAATCAGGTGAATAAGGAGGTTGTTCATTTTATGCGTTGCTCGGTGTTCATCGTTCGTTTCTCAGTGCTCATAGCTGAACGACCTGAAAAAGTTGTGAACAAAAGTATGAGAAAGAAATACAATGGTTGCAGCAAGTTAGGATTAAAGTTATATACTAAAATCCACGCATACCTCTTTCACCCATAGGTCACACAGCACACACAGTTCTGTTACTTTTCTTAATGATCTTGTATATATTTTACATGTAAGCTACACTTAGATAAATTGACTTTTGAGAGAAATAAAAACAAATTAATCACAGAAAACTGCAACTCACTGTTTTTTTTAAATTTCTAAACTCCGTTCAGAATTTTTTAGGACAATTCGAAGCACAAATAAATGTTGTTTTTTTTCTTAGCAACTTTTGTCTTTCTCCGGTCAATAACGAAATATAAAAATCGGTTAAAATGCTTCCGTTGGTTTATGCCGCTTGCGTTTGAGAATAATTTTGCATTTATTTATATAAAGTTAGGTACGTGTAAATGTTTATATATTCATATGTACAGGATTCACTCCTTAACGAACTAACCGATAATTATGAATTTTGAAACACGGCTGCTAGGTGTAAGGGTTGGTAGTGTGGAATATATTTAGGTTTTTGCAAAGGGGGTAAAAAAGGGTGGAAGGCGTTCATGAAAATTCAGATATCTTCGATTTTTGTGAACTTTTAGGTATTAGATAGTAATTGATAAATATTTCTCAAACATCTGTTTCTTTGGAGTATTTTAACGGATTTTAGTGGTCACAACCGCCCATCTAAAAATTCAAATATTTCAGATTTGCATTAAATTTCATCCATAGTATTTAGACACCAATTAAGAAAGATTGCTTGAATTTCAATTTCTTCTTGAGACATCTTGATCTTAAGCCTTTTAGTCATTTTCTAGAATCAAAATAATGTAATGTATTTTGATCAAAATTAGAAAAATGATTCTTGACATAAGGTTTAGTGTCATTATATCTTGATTTTAATCTTTGTAAGAGGACATAAAAATGGTGCAAAACTGTTCAGGGAATTATTTTACCCGTCCTGGGACGGGTGTTCTTTATATATATATATATATATATATATATATATATATATATTCTAGTTTGTTTATAAATATACAGATCGCAATCGTTTATTTGGTGTGGGATTGTAGTTTAAAAGTAAATGCATATATAGACTTGCTGCTAAATACAGGGTGTTTCAAAAGTCTTGGGAACATTACAAATGCGTATATCTCATGAACTATTCCAGGTAGAAAAATGAAACTGGTGCCATTTTAAAGCTTGCTTAATCCAGTTTTTGGTCATACTAATGATTTTCGTGTTATCTTTCCAGGTGCAGTAATGGCGTTCTCTAAACAAGACAAGGCATTTTGCGTCCTCCAATTTGCAAAGACTGAATCGTGGACATGTGTTCAGCGTGCATTTCGCAGGAAATTTAAAAAAGAAGCCCCTGAAAGGAAATCCATTGTCAGATGGCATGCTAAATTTGTGAAAGATGGGTGTTTGTGCCCAAGTAAGCGAACAGGTCGCCCTTCAACTTCAGAAGATGCAGTTGAGCAAGTTCGGACAGCCTTTCAGCGGAGCCCCCGTAAATCAGTGAGAAGAGCCAGCAGGGAACTTCAGCTTGCTCCAGCAACTGTCTGGCGTGTCTTAAGGAAACGACTGCAAATGGTACCTTACAAGCTCAAGTTGGTCCAAAAGTTGAAGGACACTGATAAGCCACTTCGCCGTGACTTTTGCATTGCAATGCAAGAGAAGTTGGAAGATAACGGCTTTGATGACCGGCTTGTTTTTAGCGATGAGGCGACCTTCCATCTGAATGGCAAAGTTAACAAGCATAACACTCGCATATGGGGTACTGAGAATCCTCATGAACTTCTTGAGCACGAGCGAGATTCACCAAAAGTGAACGTGTTTTGTGCAATTTCCAAGAAAGGTGTCTATGGACCGTTCTTCTTTGAAGAGGCAACTATCACTGGTGAATCCTATCTCAACATGCTGGAAGACTGGTTAATGGCTCAGTTGGAACAAGCAGAATCTGATGACTTCATTTTTCAACAAGATGGTGCACCACCACACTGGAGTCTTAGAGTAAGGCAGTTTCTTAACACAAGGCTGCCTGGTAGATGGATTGGGAGATCTGGGCGAGATGATGACGTTCTCATGCCCTGGCCTCCTAGGTCTCCAGATCTTACCCCGTGTGACTTTTTCCTTTGGGGCTTTGTCAAGCAACAAGTCTATGTGCCGCCCCTTCCAAGAGATATTGACGAACTAAAGGCTCGAGTAACGGCAATTGTGGGAACCATTGACGTCAAGATGCTGGAACGCGTTTGGCAGGAAATGGACTATCGACTAGATGTCTGCCGTGTGACGAATGGTGCTCATATTGAGCAACTTTGAAGATTCCCCACAAAACTTGAAACTTTAACCTTTCCAACGGTACCAATTTCATTTTTCAACTCCTAATAGTTTTTGAGTTATTAAAAATCGTTAAGCTAGTATATCTACATTATGTGATATCAATTATAATATACAGGGTGTTGCAGCAAAATCCCACCCCTTCACTATACAGGGTGTTGCAGCAAAATTCGACACTTGACAAAGAGTAAACGAAATACTAGGAGGTGCTGAGGTGCATGGTGAAGCCCTGGATGGACAAAATCGCAGCCGGATGCCCCTACGTGTTCCAGCAGGACTCCGCTCTTGTACACAAGATCAAGACGACTCAGGCATGGCTTCTCACCACGAGTCAACGGGCTTGTGTCCACCCTCCTCACCCGGCTGCAACTTCCGTTTTCTTGGGCATGATCGAGGTCAAGACCAACAACCACGTCCACAAAACGGTCGATTTTCTGAAGGCTATTATCATAGAAACGTTTGCCTCTATAGACAAGGACATGGTCGGCAAAGCGTGCGACTCCTTTTGCATTTGCCTTGAGATGGTAGCTGTAGTCTCCTACATCGGCGGTTACATTGAAAAATAATGTAGTATATAGTAACTAACTGTTGCTAACTGGTCGCCGGACTTGTGGCCGCCAGTCTCACCGTGACTATTTTTTCTGGACCGTGAGTGAGATCAAAACCAACAAACATGTCCACAACACGATCGACTCTCTGAAGGCTGCCATTGTGGAAGTGGTCGTCAAAGCGTGTGATTTATTTTGCGCCCGTCTTGAGATGGTCATCTCAGCTGGCAACGGTTACATTGAAAAATAATGTATGTAGCTCTAACAGTTGCTAAATAAACTGTCGGGTCTCTGGATCTACAACTATTGTTTTTATTGCCTATTTCTGTTTACATCAAGTGTCGGATTTTGCTGCAACACCCTGTATAGTGAAGGTGTCGGATTTTGCTGATTTCAGATTGTAACAGTGTCTTTTAGGTTAGCTATTTATTAATGTTGGTTGTGAAGCTTGGCCTATTCCTTCTCATCGCCAACAGACAGCACAGGCTCCCTGGCACTTTGACAAAAAAAAAAAAGCCCAGAACGGTCAGAGTGTTTATAGCCAATCATATTGCACGATATGTTTTGGCCAGTATCCAATCAGAAATAGGCCAGCATGTAATATTGACACTTATATTGGTTGAGCTGTACACACGTACGCAGTTTCAGTCTTTGGGGACATTTCAATAATTGACCAGTTTATTTGGGATATTGGTAACCAAGGCGTTCGGACATAATGAGTCTGACTTTCTCTTGAAGAAGAAATCCAATACAAACTGAATTTCTTTCCATATTATCTCTCAAGATCATACTCATCATCATCATCATATTCAGTTTAATGTCCGTTTTACATGCTGGCATGTGTTGGACATCTTTTAAAAATTTACTTGCAAACTAACCTATACTGGCCAGGTCTTTATTTATCCCTCTTTCACACAAGTCCATTCTTATCATTTACTCCCATGTTTTCCTTGGACTTCCCTTATCAGCTGACTCTACTACTTCAACTGTTCTACATCTACTGACCCAAGAACTCTCATCTATTCTTTCAACGTGGCCATACCATCAAAGTCTACTCTTCTGCACACATCTCCCTATACTGTCCAGATTTAATCTTCCTCTGAGGTCATAAGAACTAAGGCTGTCTTTAAGACTCACATTACACATCTATCGCATCATTCTCATATCATTTATCACCATGCAATGCATGTCCTCAACCCTCACAGGCCAGGTTTCACTTCCATACATCATCACACTGGTCTACAGTGGTAGTGCTCTGTGAGATAGTAATAACAAAAGTTCTCTGAACTTGCTTCACCCACTCCTAATGCTTGCAATCAAACAAGCACTTGCTCCACCCTGTACTCAAATCGCATCACCAATGGAACAAAATATCTGAACAACCTCCACAACTTTGCCATCCGCATCTGAGTTTGCATTCATCTTTGTTGTCTTACATTTCTTGCAAACAAACTGTTCTTCCTCTCTCAACCTACCAGTAATTCCACTGCACTTTTTGTGTACCCAATGCCCTGCATGTATCACAGAAATTTGAGTTGCACGTGACACCCTTACCACGCACTGAGCATGGGAATTTTCCTCTTTCCGGAGAATTTCCAACACTACAACCACTGATAAACACTTTTGTCTTGGTGACATTCACTCTCAGGCGTTTACTTTCCATAAATTTCTTACACTTTACACAAGGTCCTCAAAAGTGTGGAAGTGTGTTGGGGTAAGGGTAATTGGTCACACTTTGTTTATTTTACTCTTAACTAATGCATTTTGACCCATTTGTCCAAACACTTTGCACAAGGTCCTCAAAAGTGTGGAAGTGTAATTCCACTGCACTTTTTGTGTACCCAATGCCCTGCATGTATCACAGAAGTTTGGGTTGAACCCCACTCCCTTACCACAAACTGAGTGTAGGAACTTTCCGCTTTCCGAGAGATTTCTAACACTTCATCCATTGATCTACACTTTAGCCAGATTTCACTTCCATACATCATCACACTGTGTACACACGCTTGAGTGACTCTTCCCTTGGTCGACAGTGGTAACGTTCTGCTAGGTAGCAATGGCAGAAATTCCCTGAACACTCCTAACTCTTACAATCACACCAACACCTGCTCCACCCTGTGCTCCAATTTATTTACTATGCACACACACATGATTGCATGCCTACTAGACACTGTCGTTTGGTGTCTAAGGTCTCTCTGTACAAGGGTTTGTCAGGATAACCTGACATGAGGATATTTCCTCCCACAAGTAAACCCTGACTAAATATTCAAAATAACATAGTGACTAAATAAGATCCCCTCGGTATGGCTACCCCACACTGGCTCATACGAGGAATGGTGAACCTTCTCCAAGTAATGTTACCTCAAGTAACACACTTAGCTGGATATTCCACTAGACTAGATGAATTATTGTCCTGGAATCCGATAAGACCAAGAGACCACAGGAAAGATATACTATAACATAGTTAACTGGTCAATTGGGAAGAGGAAAATTAATGTTCTTTACTAACTCAACGTTTGACAGTTAAAGAACTTTAATGGAATATCTATGTATCTCATAGGCTACTACACAGAGCTTTAAGGGACTGCACCACTCTTTTTCCTGGATTTACTATAACTACCTTGATTAGCACCTTGTAATGATGAGTGTTTAACAAAGAAGCATCAAGTACCATTTTTTTTAGTCCTTGATATGACTCGACCTAGGATTGAACCCTGGTCTCCTGGCCCATTATCGAATATGCTAACCATTATGCCAACTAAACAAATGAAATAAAAATTAGAAATAAGAAAAACCTTTCTTATAAAAATATAACAGGATTTATTTGTGCCTACATGTAATACACCGAAATATGCACACATGTCAAAGATTCCTAATATGTCGATGTAATGGAAGCACTGCGGTTATATGTTGCACGTATGGGAAGTTCTTGAAAAGAAACTTTGTTCATGAAAATTCAGTTTGGTTTGAGGTACACAGCGAAAGTAGGAAAAATTCTTTGATTAGCTAGAATAATTTTATTCCAAAATCCTGACAAAGTTATTTTTTTAACCCATTTCGGTAAGCACTTGGCAACAATCATTTAATTTATTTATCTTGTTGCTTGTTTTTTTTTTTTTTTTTTTTTTTTTTTTTTCAAATTGGCCAGATAATTATTGATTGAGGCTACCCACAAAATAGGCACCGTTTTGGTTGAAGCGGTTGTCGGTTCCCCAAATACCTTAACCTTCCAGTTGCCATTTTACGTTAAAGAGCTCTTTGTGAAATCAGTAACATTTTCCAACCGAAATGTCACCTCGCAGGGTTGGAGCAATCAAATAGCAGCCAACGTTTCGTACACAATTGAAATTTGGATGAAGGACAAGTAAATAAAAAAGAAAAATAATAAACTCCTGACATTAGCGAAAACCTGCATCTGCACATGTGGGAGTTGATTTGATGCTGGAAATTCTTTTAATGTTTGGTACATTTTAGTTATATTCCATGAAGAGCGTTTCACCGATATTTGATATCGTTGAATGCGGTCGCGGTCAACTCCCAAAATGATGGCTGTTGTCTTTATTGAGCAGAGGGTGACTAATTATTTTGTTGATCAATTGTTAGAACTAGTTTTGTTTGACTCCTACATCTCATTAAAGATATATACCTCCACTCCATAATAAAGACCAATATATATTTGTTTTTATATAGATAAATATATATGGAAATTAAAAAAAAAGGAAAAACAAACGTATTATTTATGTATTCATCAACGTTTCGTCTTTATTTCAAGACTTCCTCAGGATGATTGTCTGAAGAAAAATAACACACAAGTACCAAATGTTTGAAACAGAAGTGGTGGCAAGCGTAAGCTGAAAAAGGGTCCGCCTGTGAAACAATAAATTATTAGATGCAAATAGATGTGGGAAATTGAGTTGACAGTAGAGAGTGTGGGAGGAAATGGTGGCGGTTGGAGTTATAAGATTATTAGGGAGGAGGAGTGAGCTAGTGTTATGTAAGCCAAGAGAGATTGTTTATGATAAGATCAGTTATGGGTTCATCGAGATGGTGAGAGACATTACAATAACTGTGGAAGGAGTGGGGAGCGAACATTGGTAGCGGTCAGAATTAATTTAAACTATGAAGGAGGAGGAGGGGGCATGAGATATATTTATTGAATCTTTTTAAAATTAGCCTTGCAGTGTTAAAATAAATTCAGGGTTGCATAATAGGACGGTGTAGGAGGGAGGGGGAGAGGGCGAGAGCAAGATGTGGCCTGTTTCAAACATTTGGTACTTGTGTGTTGTTTTTCTTCAGACCAATCAACCTGAGGAAGTCTTGAAATAAGACGAAACGTTGATGAATACAAAAATATTTTTGGGTTTTCCTTTTTTCAATTTCCATTACATCGGAACACTATTTTCTTTTCTTTATCATAAATATATATCCGTCCTGTCACAAAAAATTTAGCAAGTAAAAAAAATAAATAAATAAATAATATATAAGACGAAACTATTTCAAGTGTTTAGCGGAAGGAAGAAAGCAGGAGAGTAGAAAGTGACTAACTTGGGTTTACTTTCGGCAGCCTCGTAACTCTCGCTTCCCTTATGTTGTCCTTTAATCCTCACATTCCATGAACGATGTTTCTGACAAAGGCAGAAGAATTGCTGTTTTCTTAGTCGGAATCTATCCATCTAACACTAATCTTTGGCTAGTTTTTGACCTTGAAGTAGTATATATTTTTTTAGCTCCTTACATCAAGTGGCTTCATGCTTTGTCTAGAGCGATTTCTATTAAAAAAAAATAGCACGTCTGATAGTCCGAATTCTCAACTTTCCACCGTTTGAAATGAATTTGGAAAAAAATCATTCATTCTATTTCCATGATCTGACATGTTTCTTTTCTTCCTTGTTTCTATACTGATTGATTAGAGTCTTCTTTTTTTTTAGACTTTCCAGTTTGAGATGATTTAGTTTTATAACTTCACCAATTGAGATGTTACAGCATCTGAATATAAATATTAGTGCGAACACTGGCAAAGCATTTCTTATGTTATTTTTTTACGTAAAAGTTTACACACACACACACATATATATATATATATATATATATATTTATATATATATATATATATATATAGTGTGTGTGTGTGTGTGTGTGTGTGTGTGTGTGTGTAAACTTTTACGTAAAAAAAGAGTCATATTTTCAGTTTGTGGATGTGTCTGAGCAGTTTTTCCGAGATTACCCCAAAGTGTAATGGTAATATACACCCTTACCGATGAGTGTATAAAAGTTCTTTACGCCTCATCACCATCCTTCTGAATCAAAATTGTTGATAAAACACATATGGCTGATCGTTTTCTCTACTTTTTCATTCGTTGGTTAATTTATAAAAAGGTTGATTCAAAAGGAGAGAACAGAAACTTTGCATGTGTGTGATAGATAGATAGATAGATAGATAGATTTCAAAACATCAGTCGCCCGACGCGTCCTGCACCTATTTTGGAGGAAGCGCGCAAAAACATATCTTTTCTCATCCAAGTTTTGCCGGCTAAGGGTGTGAGAGGGGCCCCACCGGAAGTCACGGCATTTGCATAACTTCCACAGAGTGTCACCCTCTGACCCCCCCCCCCCCCGACCCCTCAACTTTTCCATTAACACGACTACTACTATGTAAAACACTTACAAAACTTACACATTCTAATTCGGTATGACTCCAGTCAGGCTTGGGTAAAAGATTTTTCATCATAAAGTGTATATGAACGAAAAAAATTTCAAATTAAAAACTATGTATTAATAAAGTTGAAATAGCAGCGGATATCTATAAACATCAAATAAAACTTTAATTAAAAATTTTGAACAGGTTCTATGCATAACAACGAGTATCATAGACTATGTATATAAAGATAGTGTATAAATGTCTTGGCTGTTTTGCCTGGGTGGATTTCGTCATCGTGTTTTAATTATTGCTGTATTACTCGATGGTTTGACTCTTTTGTATCTCTGTCCTCGTTCTTTCATGCAGTTGTTTGCTTTCGTGTTGGTGCTTCAAGTATCTCGTATCGTGGTGAACTGTAGAGTTGCTCTAAGTGAAATAATAACTGAATTGTGTCAACATTTGATTATAGAGGAAAGTGGCATTTTGATCAGTACAGCAAGAGAGTCGTGAATTTAATAACTGTTCTGTTTTTAAACCTCCAAAACGTTTACATGGTAAACAATTGATGATCGCCCATTTCTATTTAATCATTTAGGGATTAGGGTTAGCTCTTCTGCTTATGTTTCATGACTAATATCGTTGTGTCTCCTTTTGTACTTTTTGAATGTTCCAGTGGTTATAGTCGCCTTATACAAGTTCTAAGTCTGCGATATGCACATTTAATTAGTATCTCTAGAATTTGAATTCCTTGGACGCCGTATATTAGTGTTAGGATAGTATCGCTGTTACTTACAAATGGAAGAGGGCAATGTTTCTGAGACAATTTCGGTGAGTGGGAAATAAATATTGATAACAATACAATCACATAGACTTCAGCGCTTGGTGGAAGAAGACACAGAGTTTCTCATTCATTCCCAGAAAACATCAAGTATTTCTACTAATTATTTATATATATATATATATATATATATATATATATATATATATATATATATATATATATATATATATACTAGCTGTACCTATCCAGTGTTCACCTGGATGCACTGAAGTCAATTTGGTTTTTAATTTTTGCTTGCATATTTTTAAAACTTATACAGAAAGCAAAATAAAAATTGAGTTGTAAGGGAGACCACTTTCATTATAGACTTAATTTAGAAATATGAGTTATTACCCTTACTGATTTTTATTTTTCGGTGATTAGTAAAAAATGTTTCATATTATCAATCGTCCAAGATGGACTAAGTAATTTTTTAAATAAATTGTAGTAAAGTATATTTAATAATATTGCCAATAAGATGGTATAACAATTACAAATAAAAATTAGCTTGTTAGAAGCAAAGTCTGATTTTTTGCAGAAATTTCACGTACTTGATCTAACTTGTTCTTGAACAATGTGCTTTCAAGTTGAGCTGACTTCTGAAAAGGCTAGTAACGACTAATAATGGAGGCAATACGTGTTCCTCGATGTCTACATACCTGATCTAACTTGTTCTTGAACCACGTGGCTTCAAGTTGAGCCGACTTCCGAAAAGGCCCGTAACGACTAATAATAGAGCCCAAGCGTAGTCACATTTGTCCCTGGCTTTCACAAAAACAAATATAATTGTTCAAACCAAAATTTATGATAATTTATAGCAACTTTTTTATTTGTGTTGTGGAAAGGGTTAAAGGCATCAATTATGTTCGTTTAAGTTATATTTATCAGCTTAAATGCTATTTGGGTCTGACAAGATAACTGTACATGTTAGACATACTCACTCTCTCTCTCTCTCTCTCTCACTCACACACACACACACACACAAAACGTCTATTAAAAATCCAACGCCTGCACTCATTAATTTTCAAAAGATGCTGAACGACGAGATTGAATAGAAGCAGCAATCATTTCCGGGCTGGAGAGGGGGGATCGAGATTCCCTGTCAATCCGTCAGAGTACACATCTCAACGACTCTCTCAATTTCCTAATTATATTTCCAGCTGTGTTCTTTCTAGCTCTAATTAATGATTAACCACATTAAACGAATGACAATTAATTAAAAAATAATATACAAAGCAAAAGTTATTGATCTCTCGCTTATATACGTACTAGCTCAAATACCCATCCTTTGGAAAGAAAGAAAGAAAGGTACTATATTTACTTGTAAGAGTTGAAGGATATTCATTAATCAATTTCATATATATTTCCGAAATTTATAAAATATGCGGCGTAACTGTGACCCATTGGGTCAAAATTACTACTACGATTTATTCTACTTTGATTTTATTCGAAAATTCATAAACTGTGACATATCTTTTAAGACATTCTTTTTTTCTTTTTTACTAACGAGTCACCATTTATCAAGACCCAAAGGCCACTCGAGGATAAGGGTCATTAAGTTTGTCAGGTAGACGGTGAGACATCTAGGGGATTTGTAACGATGGTTGTAACTAGTCAGAAATTGATTATGTAAGACCATGGCCCAACAAGAATTTCTTCACATTGGACTTGAAAACGGCTATGTTGTAGTTAACCGGAAAGCAGCCCCATGGTACTGTGTTCCACAGACGGACAGTTCTATGAAAGAAACTTTGCTTATAGAAGTTCCGTTTAGTTGTAGGTACACAGAGGGAAAATGGGAAATTATTTAGAGCAGATGCACTATTTCCATTCTGTTAGAATGAATGAATGGCTAGAAATGTATATTATTAATTTTAGGCCCCCGATGTATGTGAGGAGAGGAAGAGTACATATAAAGTAGCGAGTAAAGATTCCTCCAACTTCTTTGTTAATAAAAACACAAAAATAAATATTGATCAGAACTAATTATTAAAATCGAAGGAAGTGATCAACAGTAAAAATTTTCTTTTCTAACAATATAGACCATGGCAGAAATCACAAACTGAACAGGTTCATGTATGTGACTTTTGTTACTGAAGTTATCGAGAACCAATGTAGGATGGGGGAGGCTTATTTATTTATAAGATTAATCAATTATTTATTTTTTATTTTTTTTTACTACCGAGTAACTATTTATCAATGCTAAAACCACTCGAAGATGAGGATTTATGAGATAGATGGATTGATAGTTGAATGATGATGAATACTGTGAGAGGATTGATAAGCTTCACATACCCTCCACTCAAAACAACAGCCTATCCAGAAAACAGAGAGAAAGAGAGAGAAAAATGGGGGAAGAAAAGAAAGGAAAATTCTTTTCTGTGGTTGTAGACAGACGGATTCTTGTTGTGAATGTTTTACAGGGGGGTGGGGCACGAGTGATTAGAGTTCAGTCGAGCATGAACATAACGAGATAGTAGGGAGAGGCCAGCAACATCTCTTTTGCTTGAAAGGGGCTGTAGGGACGAGAAGAGAACATTCCCCACGAGATTGTGAAGTCGATTTTGTACTCTGTCAAGGCAAGAAAAAGTGCTCCAAACGGTGCTTCCCTAGATATTTCTTCTCTATTTGTATCATAAATGTGTCTTTCGGATACATAATGTGTTTACATATTCCAAGGTCTCTGCAAAACTGGTTCATTCACTCCTTTCATACATAATAAACAGACCCATTCGCTAGCCTGGCAGTCATGTTTATGGTATTAAGGTTTTCTTTCCAAACACATTTAATCTAAAAAGAAATATTAGTTGTAAAGAATGACCAACAAGAAAAGAAAAAGAAAAAAAAACATTTTTTTTCTAACAACATGGACCAATATGTGGCAGAAATCACAAACTGAACAGATTTATGCATGTTGCTTTTGTTACTGAAGCTATCGAGCACCAATGTAAGGGTAAAATTGACTTTACATTATTCATAAGATATACACATGCTAAAACTTAATAAATATATATATATATATATATATATATATATATATATATATATATATTTATTAATTAGTTCATGTACATAAAAGAAATCCATGGACACGTGTTTCTGGCTATCAGCCGTCATCAGCACGGCTACCCCGGGGAAGGATCGAACCCTCGATGTAAAAATCTATAGTCTGATGCTCTACTATTCGGTTATGACGCCTTGCTCGAAATACGTGCGATTTTTTATCGCCTATCGAGTTAGATAGTTGCTTATTGTTTTTACTGGCGATAGAATTGTTTTTAGTATTTTTCCAATTAATGAATATATATATCAAATAAAAATCATGACACGTCTGATTGAAGGCGACTGAATGCAATATTCTGCATATTCTTAACCGCTTAGGAAGTGGAAAAATACTAAAAGACAACCCTGTTCTATCACCAGTAAAAACAATAACGAAACTATGTATATATAAATATATGTTTTAGTATGTGTATGTATATATATATATATATATATCAAGGCAAGTAATATGGACGTTTCTGACATTTTTTTTTGGGGGGGGGGAATGAAATTGAAAAGTGTAAAAACGAGAGGAAAAAAAATCAATACATAAATCTACTAAGCCGGCTTTCGTCCACACTCATCAGAGTAAATACGTGGAAATAATTCATGCACTACGATTAAAAACTTAAAATAGTGAAATGAAGACCAGTGACAAGTTTTTGAAAAAAAAAAATTGGGAGGGGGATCACAAGAGGATTACATTGAGTCCTAGAAGCCACTCCTTTTGTTTACATAAGGATTTTAATATATATATTGCTTCCAAGACTTTAAGGTGGAATAACGAATGTGACTACTTATGAAAAAATGTCACAAACGTCTATATTCCTTGCCTTAATAAAATTTTGTACCACTAGAATTTTGTTTATATATATATATATATATATATATATACACACACATATATATATGAGAGAGAGAGAGGGGGGGGCATATATAGTTCGTTTTTATTGCGTTTGTCTGTTATGTTTATTTTTATGCCTCTTGTAGTCTTCTAACAGGAAATTTTGATTTTTACGAGAGCATTTGACGTTTTCTTCCAACACATGTACGGTTTGGTTAATGTGCACATCTGCAATACTTATGTCTGATTATATATATATATATATATATATATATATATATATATATATATATATATATATATATATATAGTCACAAGTGTAGTAAATATATACAGAGAGACCACTTATGTAAATCTATTTTTGAAGAAATACTTCATCTAAGCCATACTAAACATTTTGAACCTTGAAGAGCATTTAATGTTCAGTGACTGCAATAGGAGTTGGTAATTATCATGTCATCAAGTGTATGTGTTTATAAACGTCTCTTAGCAACAGAGCAGCCAATCGCAAGGCTTGTCTTATCTGATCTTAAGTATGCACTCTCCGTAGCAGATTTTCTCAGCACTTTTAACAAATATTTTACTATATTTTAATTGTCGGAATGTATGGCTCAATGGCGTGTGTTATGTCAGAAGAGTTCTTTTTTTATTTTATTTAGCTGCCGTCTTAGATTTTAGCAAGTCCGTCTCTTATTGTAAGAATTATCAGTAATTTACTAGTGTATGGTCGCCAATTTGTTACTAGTGATGGGACGATTCCAGTATTTTCCCCGATTTCGATACAATTACTGATTCTGATTTTTTTTTTTTAATTTCTAAATATTTATTTATAGAGTTATTTTTTAAATTTTCAGATTATCGTAAAAACCTGTGAAATATGTGGATATATTTTCGTAAAAATAAACTTGTGTGGAGGGTGTACATTACACGAGTAGATCTTTGTTTTTTTCTAAAATGTTTTCCTCGGAATTCATTAAAAATAGTGAGGCTACTAAAAATTTATTTCGTTTTTCAAACAAAGTTAAAAAAAACAAAAGTTAAAGAATCCTTTTGGAAATCAGAAATTAGGCTAAAATGTTTTCCTCGGAATTCCTCAAAAATAGTGAGGCTACTAAAAATTTATTTCGTTTTTCAAACAAAGTTAAAAAAAAACAAAAGTTAAAGAATCCTTTTGGAAATCAGAAATTAGGCTAAAATGTTTTCCTCGGAATTCATCAAAAATAGTGAGGCTACTAAAAATTTATTTCGTTTTTCAAACAAAGTTAAAAAAACAAAAGTGAAAGAATCCTTTTGGAAATCAGAAATTAGGCTAAAATGTTTTCATCGGAATTCATTAAAAATAGTGAGGCTACTAAAAATTTATTTCGTTTTTCAAGCAAAGCTAAAAAAAAAAGCAAAAGTTAAAGAATCCTTTTGGAAATCAGAAATTAGGCTAAATTTTTTCCCATTCTGATTCCCCAAAAAGATATTTGCGTTGTCTGATTCCAATTAATCGTCCCGTCACTATTTATTACAGTGAAATGGGTTTCGGTATTTGCTCTTAAACAACTTATTTTGTATTAAAATCATGATTGATTTCATTTTTGGGGGGGTGAAGACAGTACTTAATAAATATTTACAGGAATATTAAAACTAAATTTCAATATGGCAGCCTGTTTTTGCCCGTCTTATCATTACCTTCTGCTTAGATATATAGTAAAGACGATTTTTACCTTATTTCATTGACTATTAAGCTTTCTTTACAAAATTGCATATACTAAAATCGGTTTTGTCAGTCATTTATGCCAAACATTGGTCCATGTTCTTAAAAACAAAAAAATATTTGCTCTGGGATTTAGTTTACTTTTTACAGCCAGTACATCGAGATTAAATAATAAAAAAAATTAAACATTGCTCAGGATTATATATCAAAATCGATTAAATTGATTAAAATAATTTGTTTTTTTGCATGCGTGTGCCTATTTACTTGCCTCACTACGAGGTCAGAGTTAGACACAAGGTCGGTTTTTAATGCAAGGAAAATACAGCTCTCGAAAAGGGGGCACCCTGGATTGGGACAAACATGTCAGCTACCTCAACATTTTGAAAACGTCCTGGAATGGATGTTGTGTTTTCAATGGCGAAGATGAGGGTTGCGTTACATGGGAGGCTGATTTAGGACAGATATATAAACTTCAGAACTCACTTATCAGTCAGAGGGTCGTAGTGTCATCTGCTGGCATGGCATATCTAGAGAAAGGAACTTAATGTACGGGTCCAGGGATGACCCTATAATTTGATTACTTGGTCAGATAAAATACAGTAGATCATAAGTTTGAATTCTTCTCATTCTTTTTCAAATCATATTTTCTGACCGACCATGAGGGTGAAGACCAACATGGCAGCCTAGATGCATATAGGGTCGTCCTGAGATGGGCAATACACGAAGGTGATGACAGGGGCAACATGCAACACAGGGCAGCTACTCCTACTTATTATAACTAGAACTCTCATAAACTCAGTGAGCACATTTCTTAAGAATCAGTAAAGCAAATGAAAGGAAGAAATAAATAGGGGGGGGGCATGTGATTTATGATGTGTCACTGGTTCACAATTTAAGTCTTATACAATGAAACCAGCAGATTTATAGCAAAATTTCCTAATATTATGAAACCATCCTTGGACAGGTGTTATGTTTTTATTGGCGGAGATGGGGTTTCTGTTACAAGGGAGGAGGCTGATTAGACAAGATAGATAGCCTGAACACCAATAACAACCTAAATCTCAGAAGCATTGTCAGATGTGGATCAAGTGGTCCGCATTCATTTCGGACATTATCTTGACTATGGTGACCTTCTGTGAATCTTTGGTATTGTAAAAATGTTGATTTGCTTCCTTTCATCAATACTACACACAGTAGTTCAATCATCTTGATGTAGCCAGCAACTCTATCTCTAAGACACTAGGTTGGCATCACATCCTTTATTATGCCATCCAATATCTGACTCCCATACTTTTCAGTTATCTCAACATTATGAAACCATTCTGGGACGGGTGTTATGTTCTGATTGGTGAAGATGGGTCTTCTGTTACAAGGGAGGAGGCTCATTAGACGAAATAGATAGATAGACATAGAAAGTCAGTTCACAGTCAGACAGCATTGGGGAACAGAGGGCCTTAGTGTCAGCTGCCGCCATGGCATGTCTAGATTAGGAAGCCTAATCTATGAGTCCAGGGATGACCCTATGAATTGTTTACTTGGACAGGTAAATTAACAGATAAAATATGGAAGTTAATAAGTTTAAATTGCTGTCATACTTTTTCAAATCACATTTTCTGACCGACCATGAGGATGAAGACCAACATGGCAGCCTAGATGCATATAGGGTCGTCCTGAGATGTGCAATACACGAAGGTGATCACAGGGGCAACATGCAACACAGGGCAGCTACTCCTACTTATTATAACTAGAACTCTCATAAATCAGTAAACACATTGCTTAAGAGCCAGGAAAGCAAATGAAGAGAAGACATAAACAAGGGGGGGGGGGGAGAACTGCATGTGATGACACCGTTCTGGGGTGGGTGTTATGTTTTGATTGGCGGAGATGGGTCATGTGTTACAAAAGAAGACTTCTTAGGATAGATGGATAAAAAATAGACAGATAAAAATGGATAGATAGATAAAAAAGATAGATGGATAGATAGGTAAAAAAATAGATAGATAGATGAAAAAGATAGATAGATGGATAGAAAAAAATAGATAGATAGATAGATAAAAATAGATAGATGGATAGATAGATAAAAAAAAATAGATAGATAGATAAAAAAATAGATGGATAGAGAGGTAGACTGAGGAACTGAGTTAATAGTTAGACAGCATGTGCCTTCTGCCGCCATGGCATATCTAGATGAGGAAACCTAATGTACAAGTCCAGATATGACCCTATGATTTAATTACTTGGACAAGTAAATTTACATAGAGTAAATAAGGGATACAAGAGGTCCTGAGATATGTGATCATGTAAGGAGAGTAGAAAGTAGACCTTGTGTTTACTTTCAGCAGCCTCGTAACTCTCGCTTACCTTATTTTGTCATCCTTCAGTCCTCAGATTCCATAAGCAATGTTTCTGACAAAGGGGGAAGAATTGCATTTTTCTGGGTCAGAATCTATCCATCTAAGACTTATCATTGGCTAGTTTATGACCTTGAAGTAGTATTCATTTTTTTCGCTCTTTACATCAAGTGGCTTCATGCCTTGTCATGCAATAGAAACTGGCTAACGAGCACAGCTCGTTAATGCCCTTACCTAACTGGTATAGCCTCTACGGGCAATGCATTTACTTTTTAAAGATAAAGAAAAACTGAAAAAAAAATATACTAAGAGCCTTAAAAAAATAAGCGAATACAAAAGAATTTTAAACTAGGTAAGAAAATCGAAAAAAAAAATCACTTGCACAAATCCGAAAAACCAAAAGATGAGAAAAAAAAATTGGTCCCCCCCCCCCCCCGCCACACCCAGATATGTATACGGCCGATCACCCCTACTCCACCAAAAAAATTGGTTACTACATAATAACATTAAAACTAATGTTATTATCACTTGCACGTTATTCTGTCTGAAGATTGCCAATGGTCAGGAAATGGGTGATCATTTTGAGTTAAATTTATATAGCAAAGTGATCTCGCTATCTAAAATCTAAAATATTTGATAAAAAAATCAAACTGAATTCTCTAGCGACACAATAACTCAGTGTACACAGATAAAAAGGAAAAAAATGCTCCTTAAAGAATGGTAAAACAAGTAGTGAGTAAATACCGAAAAAGCGCTGAGATCTCAGACATTTTTCTACCCGCTCCACCTGATGACAAGTGGTGGTGGGTTGTTTGTCAAGAGTGACCCCTTTTACACATCTGCTCCCTATGATTTTGCAGCAAGAGATGGTGTCTCTCTCTACTCATGCGTGACGTCAAGTCTTGTTACCCCCTCATCCAATACAATGCAAGACAAAAGAAGAGACCAATCATATTTCTTACTGATCAGTTGTATTATTTAAATTACATAAACTATTATTCTCATCTTGGTTGTTATTTCCACAACGTTTCGGCCGCTGTAACCTCACAACTTCCTCAGGTGTTTCTTTTCAAACTTGGCGAAATGGTTATTGGAATTAATTAAAAATTTGTTCGAAGTGACAGTCTTCTGGAGGTTGAAGGTTCAATCCTTACGACAAGCGATAATAACTAAGAATTACACACTTATTAGCACTGCCACCTCGTCATAACTGACCGAACAAGAACAATCTACTTTCCATAGGTTCCCGAGTTCAACATAAAGATTTTGGTACTTTCTTAGATTAGGACCCAAGCTAAAATCGACTTGACATTGGTACTTTCCGGATGTTTACATAAACCGCCAGAAAGTACTGAAGTGGTTAGACAACCAAATTGCGACAAAATAAGCAGACGACATGTCTACATTTCAACTGATTGAAGCGCGAAAGTACTGCAAAAGATTTTTCACGAGCTATCAATGGCTGTTGCGTCTCCGGAAGGAGTGATTAACTTTTGTCAGAAAGACAAACTGATTGTAAAAGAAAAATAATGTTAAGGCAAAAAAAACAAAGACAAAATTTAATACGTAGCCCTAACCCCAAAAAATTTTCAGCAAAAAACAAAAATACTTAAAAAAATATAATATATCACCTGTTTATTTTTTTTTCTTCGTTAAAAAAATAAATATTTCTTTCATACAATTTGACTAAATGTATTATTTGATTTTTTGCTTTCATTTTTTTGCTTTAAATGTTGGTTACTGTTTTTTTTGTTTTTTCCCACTTGTAAATCCAGCCTCGCTTTTGATTTTTGGGACACAGGTAGGTCAACCGACTTGGCATTGGTACTTTCCGGCGGTTTATGTAAGCATACGGAAAGTACCGACGCCAAGTCGATTTTAGAAAAAGAAAGCATCAAGATTTCAAAGTTCGAAAGATATACGCGAAGAAGAAAATCGGAGTTTACATCGGCTGAAACGTTGTGAAGATAACAACCAAGATAGTAGTCCGAATAATCCAAGCAATCCATTAGCAAATTGATCCATAAACCCTTGTGATCGGAATGTTGGCTGTTCTTTCTTATGATCGCTTTTAGTTGAATTGATAACCATGAACGACATAGAAGTATGCTTTGAAGTGGAGACTTCTAGGGTTATTGGTCCTTGTTCAATTGCATTCCTTCGGATGATTTTCGGGTTTGCTTTTCAGTGTGTCTTAATGATGGTAGCGTGAGGTAATTCTTTTGTGGCTGCCAGAGTATAGCCCACCTTCCTCCAATGTTTTGTCTTTAAAAAATGTTTTGTCTACAAAAACAAAAATTAAATAGAAAAGAAATGTCATTCCATAACAATCATCGGTCATGCATTCCTCATTCCTAAGAGTTGTATTAATCGTTTCCTTATCCGAAACATGATCGCCTCTATGCTATCTTCCTGTTTGTCAAACTGCTTGAACTGACTATTTCAAAAGTACCCCCTCTCTAAGTCGCTTGTAATTCAATCTTATTCAACCAATCTCACTTTACTATTCAAACTTTCATTATCATTTCGTTATCCAGGTTGCCATGGGGAACGGGGTCAGATACATAACCACCTGTACACTATCACTTAGACAATTAAGTTAAAACTGGCTATCTCAAAGTACCTACTCTCTCTATAAAGTCACATGACTTTGTTTAACCAATCCTATTTTCATCTTCCGATCAAACCGGCTTATCCATTTAATACAACAAATCCTGTTCAAAGTACCAATGTCATCCTTTCTGATTGGTTGAACGAATGGCCCATGCAAAAAGAAAGGCAATAAACGCCGGCCTGCTTGGTTGTTGACATAGCAACCAACGCCTTTTAGACAGTTTCTCTTGCGATGCGGCTTTATGAGAATAATGATCAGGTTTCCATGACCTTTTCTTCAGGATCAGAATTGCTTATCTGATGAGAATAAATTTTCTCTTTTTTTTTTTTAAAGTTCTTTTTTGCTGGGTTTCTTTTTTTATGCTTCTCAGGATGTTGCTGAGCATAATTCTGTTTTGTCTGGTCAAATCGCAGTTTTTCATTGGGTCCCAAAATAGGTACTAAGAAAAAAATATATATCTACACACACATTATCTATCTATCTATATATATATATATATATTCAATGGACAATTCTTTTAATGGAAATCCTTCGCAGTTTTGACACTCTTCTCAAACACTTACATCTACACTTTATAACTTTTTCAAATTATCTATCTATTTAAATTCCTCTGATAAGAAATCATTCTTTAAAAAACCGGGCTTAAGGAACGAAAAAAAAAAAAAACATCCTTTTCTTGAATAACTGAAGATGTAATAGATTTGGCATTCATACATTTTTTATTTCTCTTCTTTCATTTATCTCTCTCTCTCTCTCTCTGTATATATATATATATATATATATATATATATATATATATATATACACACACACACACGTATATTACGGCAAGGAATATAGACGTTTCTGACTTTTTTTTTGGAGGGGGATGAAATTGAAAAGTGCACAAACGAGAGGGAAAAAAAATCTACTAAGCCGTCTTTACTCATCAGAGTAAATACGTGGAAATAATTGATGCACTACGATTAAAAACTTAAAATAGTGAAATGAAGACCAGTGACAGTTTAGGGAGAAAAAATGAGGGGGGTCACAAGTGGATCACACTGAGTCCTAGAAGCCACTCATATATATATATATATATATATATATATATATATATATATTAGCTGGATTCGCCGACTCACTATGTAAAATACTTGAAACAAAAAATTTAAATAATTAACACTTCAGTCATAATTTTGCAAATACATGTCTTCCTAATATACACACAAATTAATTCATAAATATATATATATATATATATATATATATGGTTTTTATTCAAACATGTACAAAGTCTGCTACACTGGCATGCCGATTTTATCGATATACAGCTATCAAGAGCTGAGGTCTCATCTGCCTGATGAGACCTCAGCTCTTGATAGCTGTATATCGATAAAATCGGCATGCCAGTGTAGCAGACTTTGTACATGTTTGTTAGAGTTGGGCGGTTTTGAAATTTTGGTTTCGGTTTCGGTATCGGTATCGGTTTTTTCCCCTTAAAACCTCGGTTTACGGTTCGGTTTTTCGGTTTTTTTGAAAAAAATTTTTTTACTATGGAAGCTATTCATTCTCTTGTGTGATGATTAGTTATTATTCAACGTTTAGTTGAATTATGCCACTGTTTCGATAATTTTGTGACTGAATCATTCTCCATGATATGAATCATATAAGTTTTAGGAAACGATTCCTGCGTTATTTTGCCGGTTCATGTATATTTAACTAAATTGTTAAACATACAGTGACGCCCGGCACAATAATTATTTACTAATGTAAAGGGGTCGTTATTATGCCGGTTCATTTTTTTTTTAAACCTAATTGTTATGGCCTTGCGAAAGAAAAGGTAATGAAATAAATAAGGGCAAATATTTAAAAACAATTTGTTTTCATCATCAGTTGTGTCGGTTAAAGAAATTAAAAAAATCGACCTGCCCCATTGTGTCGGTTAAAGAAATATCTGCTTTTAATACAAAAAACATTAAAAGTAAAATAATTAAATGAACGGAAATATTAGAGACAATTAGATTATTTAGTCGGATTTCATTTGCTGTAAAGCGTATCTGATGTAATTTCTTTACGAATTGCTGTTTGCAGACGAAAATATTGGGACCCCATTCGTATACAAGCATCTGAAATCCGGCTAAAGAATCTAATTGTCTCTAATATTTTCGTTCATTCAATTAATTTTTATTTTCAACTGCTACACATTTTAATCCAAGGTTGAATTGTTTTACAAACAAACATTGTGAAGCGGCAGCACTTTTTATACCCGCCACGGGAGCCGGAGATACCACGGGCACCAGTAGACGTGGCTCAAATGAACCAAACAATCGCAATCATTTTAAAATAGATATTTTACCTTTATTATAAAAAAAAAATACTATTTTTCTTTTCGTTTTATTTTTATTTAGTTACTTTTCATAATATAAATACTGTTGATGAATTTTCCCAACATTACTAAGTCTGCTCTCGATTTAAGTAATTGAAATTAAGGAAAGTTATATATAAAGAAAAAAATAAGCAACAAATAAATGTTACCAAAGGCAACATAAATTATTCTTCTACCTACCTGTATAAGTTTATTTGTTTATTTTATTATTTATTTATTTATTTTTACTTGTTGAATTAACTTGTTAAAAATGTGCTTTAATAGGTGTTGCTTCGTAATCCTTGAACCAAGGCCAAACTTTTAAAAATAATGAAGTTATTAAGTTGTTGAATTAACTTGTTAAAAATGTGCTTTACAAAGGAAAGATGTTAATGCAAAATTCTGATTTTCTTTATGAAGAAAAACTTCGATAATGTTAAAATATACAGAAAATCACTGGATTTAAACAGTTTCTATTTTAAAATGTTATTTCAATGAAATCATAAAATAAGTCGTAATTTTGAAGAGTTCACTCCTAATCGAATCAACCGGAAGTAAAAATTAATTTTATCGTTATTTTAAAATATATTGTCGCTTAATAAAGTTTTAAATTATACAAAAAAATCAATCAGGCAAAGTTTAATTAAAAACAAACAAAAAAAAACAATCAGGCAAAGTTTTAAATTATAAATAAAATTTCGTTTGATAAAGTTTTAAATAATACAAAAAAAATAATTTAAATAATAAAAAAAAAAGTAATTTATAGTTAAATAAACACGAGCCGGCAAAATAACGTAAGACTCATTATTGTGCCGGGCGTCACTGTATGTTTAACAATTTAGTTAAATATACATGAACCGGCAAAATAACGCAGGAATCGTTATTTTGCCGGGACCGGCAATATAGCCTATTCGTAAGTTTTAAGGTGTTGACTGTTGTAATCAAAGTTCTGATACCTTTTCAACAGTTAACTCGTTAAAACAGTGACCAAAGATTCATGAAAGATTTCTGAAGAATAAAACTGAGTTTAAATATACATTCTATCTAATTCTTTAACCCATCAGAAGCTAAAATATAACTCAGAAATGCAAGAAATTAAAAAACGAAAATTTATTTAAACAAACAAAATAATTTTACAAATAAAATTAAGCAAAAATGATGATGAAAATGAAATATTGTGAATCAAATAGATTTTCGACATCATACGGAACGCGTTTGATTTTTTCTTTTTCATTTGAAAATGTTAAAAGTACGATGTCATGTTGTCTGTCGTATTTCTCTTTTTTTCATTTGAAAATTCAAAATGTTAATGATAAACAAACTGTAAACAAAGATTTCTTCCTACAAGTAAATTAAATGTTTTTATCATATATTTGTTCAATCTGTCCTCTGAAATGTTATATTAATAACATTTTTTGGTAATATTCAATTTTATTCAAATCGGAAAATCTTTTCAACCGTGTTTTCTTTGTATATGGTGGCTTACTGTAGTAAAAACACAATACCGAACGGTTACGGTTTAAAAAAACAAAACCTATTCGGTATGGAGACGAAACCGAAAAACCGCGTTTTTTCGGTAAAACCGCCCATCTCTAATGTTTGTATAAGAAACCATTCATAATACAGCTCTATATTTTTATTGAGCAGTTTTTTATAAGCCCGGTTTGATTCTTTTTGGATTTCTACCCTGTGGATTTTTATACTACCTGGATTACTATATATATATATATATATATATATATATATATATATATAATTATAAAAAGAAAAACTATACACACATTAAGGTTGTACACATAATAACTTATTTCGACCCCTTTAATTAGGTCTCCTCAGATGTATAAACAACCACGTCAAAAAAACCAAATAATGAGAGAAATTGATCGTCTTAAAAAGATAAATTCACTTTTTTGATTGGTCTATGTAAAAAGGAGGTAAATGTTAAAATAATCGAGGAGGGGTGACAGAAGTAAGATTAATTTTTTAATATATGCAGAAATATAAAAATATAAAAATATATATAAAAGAATTCTTTTTTGCTATTTAAACAAATAAATCATCTCATTTAAAATTTCGAATGTGAGCTTTATGGGTAAAAATATATGATGAAAGATTCGAGCGTTCACGATTAAAAACTACGTTTAATTATTTACGATTAAAAATTAAAAGACGAAAATGTAGGACGAAGATTTCGGTTTAGATTAGAACATATTAAAAATTTAATTTGTATAACGTCAAGATTCGAGATGATTTACACTACGGAATTAAAGTTTAGCGACATTTAAAAACGGTTTATTTACAAATTGGTAAAGATTCGAGCGTTCACGATTAATTATTTACGATTAGAAATAAAAAGACGAAAATTCCGTTATTCAGATTCTCAACACAAAATTGAAATCTACACACTATATATATATATATATATATATATATATATATATATATATGTGATTTTTTGAAAACTTACCTAAGCATTCCGTTCAGGAGCCCAATCAACACCACAAAATATTTTCTCATTCAAAAATTATTTATTTATCATTTTTCCAAATAAAAATTTGAAAAATGATAAATAAATAATTTTTTAATGAAAAAATCTTTTGTGGTGTTGATTGGGCTTCTGAACGGAATGCTTTGGTAAGCTTTCTAAAAAATCACATATAAATGCTCTGTACCCTGTAATCGAGTATCATCGAGCTTGTTTTTATTGGACTAATCCCGGTCTTCACTGAATAATCTTCTTTCTAAGTGAAAAATCCAAATATATATATATATATATATATGACACAGAGAGATCGGTGGTAAAATAGGATAGACCAAACAATGCAATAAAACTAACTGCTAGTTCGATTTTATATCTCGTTGTTATTATCAAAAGACTTCATCAGAAGTTAGTAAAAATATTATTTTGAAATTTAAAAAAAATGACAGACATTGAAAGAAAAAGAGAGAAAACCAGAAGAAAAAATAAAAGAAAATAAACAAAAAAAAGTGAAAAACATTTTCATTTCTACATTTTGTCAGATTTTATCCAAAGGTTCCTTCATATGCACGTAAAAAGTAATTAATATATATATATATATAAAATAATAAGAAAACAATTACACTTTCTATTAAAAAGGGCGACTTAATTCAATGTTCTTTACCGCTTAGGAAGTGGAAATACTATGAAAACAACTATGTTTCTATCGCCAGTACAAACAATATATATATATATATATATATACATATATATATGAAAAAGGAAAAAACCAAGAGATATTTTTATATATTCATCAACGTTTCGTCTTTATTGTAAGACTTCCTCAGAATAATAATTTGAAGAAAAATGTCATGAAAGTACATCGAAATTTGGGGTTGACATGATGGAGAGATGAAGAAAAGTAGTAGCCACCACTAACTTCTCACAGCCTGGACTCTCCTCCAGCGCTCACAGTAGCCACGGCTACTACTTTCCTTCATCTCTCCATCATGTCAACCCCAAATTTCGATGTACTTGCATGACATTTTTCTTCAAATTATCATCCTGAGGAAGTCTTACAATAAAGACGAAACTTTGATGAATATATAAAAACTATATCTTGGTTTTCCCTTTTTACATTTCCCATATATATATATATATATATATATATATATATATATATATATACATACATACACACACACACATATGAGAGAGAGAGAGAGAGAGAGAGAGTGAAAGGTATATAGCTTTCTTTGTCTTCCCCCCTCCCCATCAAAACAATATGAGAGAATAAATTTATTTCATTCAATAACTATGTGGCTATCCTCCGTGAAAAAACAATCTTAGCTAGATATTTATTCATGAATTTTTGTTCTGGTTTTTGTTTTGTTGTTTTATGTTGTTTCCTTTGCAGTACTACGGGATTTTAAATTACTTCCTTGTGACCTTTCCATGGTTGACAGACATTTCCCTTCCTTGTGTTTTTAAATTTTGTTTTGCCCCAGAGGCCAATGAAGTGTGTTTCCTGTAATTGACGAGGACGCCGGACGACTCGATTCAAATTGCACAAGAGTTCTCAGACTCATTGCTGCTAAGTTGATACACAAAGCATACAACAGCGATTCTCAGTCAAAATATATATATATATACACACACTATCAAATGAAATACCATCAAAATGAAAAAAGGAAGTATTCTTTGAAAAAGGTGTTTTAACACCGAAAGTCTGATATATATTAAATAATGACTAATTTTTTTTTTTAAATACATATGAAAAAAAACAACATTTCTTGCTTTTCTAAATTCTCAAAATAACCGTAAAAATGTTTTCTGAAAGGTGTGCCAGCCCACATTATATATATATATATATATATATATATATATATATATATATACATACACACATTCGTACCGTCGGTTTCAAGCACAGAAGGACTTAGCCATCCGGCTCTCTTCAGCTTCTGTTGTCATTTACATCGAGGGTTCGATCCATGCTGATGACGGCTCATAGCCAGAAACACGTATCCATGTCTTCCTTATATGCACGCACAAATTAATTCATAATATATATATATATATATATATATATATATATATATATATATAAATGACAGAAACAGAGAGAGATCAGCAGTAAAATAGGATAGATCAAACAATGCAATAAAACTAACTGCTAGTTTGATTTTATATCTCGTTGTTATTATCAAAAGACTTCATCAGAAATTAAGCTGAAGAGAGCCGGATGGCTAAGTCCTTCTGTGCTTGAAACCGACGGTATGAATGTTGTACTAATTTTTCTGTACCAAAATAAATAAATATTACGGTCTTAATTTGTAATTTTTAACTTTAATTCATCGAGCACTCGGCTGGGATTTTTCCTGCTATATTACAAAGAAGTTTATATATATATATATATATATATATATATATATATATATATATATATATATATATGTATACAAACATTGTTAAAAATATCAGAATCTGTGTTTAATTATACTTTTTTTATTTTAAAAATTTTTCTGATGGTCTTTTTTGTATTCGCTTCTTCGTCGAATCACCCTCAGGTGTCAAAAGCAAATGAACAAAAAAGCTGGAGAAAGAAGAGCATTTTAAAAAGGCGGCATTGTTCCAGGAAATCGTTGACGATTTAAATTCAGCAACGCTGGATGGTATCACAGAACAATATCGCACTACGTTAAGCATTTGAAAATGTTACCACTGGTTTCATATGTGATTTTGTTAATTTTAGGTTGTTGTGCTTTTATGTAGATAGCTTTCAGTATTTTTAATTTTTTTTTAATTGGTTTAGGAATGTATAATTTTAGTGTTATTAACTAGAATTTGTCTTATATCAGAGGGAGGGCAGTTATGTTTTTGTAGATGTTGGTAAATTAAGCTATAGTTTACAAGATGCATGGTGAGGCGGCGGGATAGAGTAGTGTTGGTAAAACCAATAGCTACATTGGTTTGTTCCGCTTTGATTTCATTCGAAAATTCATCAACTGTGACATATCTAAAAAAAACTTCTATTTCATCCTTACGGATAATATACAAGTAAATCGACCTATTATTTTGCTATCTAGTTTACATATGTGTTTATGGTGTGTATGAATAGACTGTGTAAATTAGCTCCAAAGAGAGGGTCACTCTTTCTGTAAATGCTCACAGAAGCATTAAGAATTATTAGAGAGTGGTTGAATCAACGTAAAGTGAGAGAGATGAGAGAAATACATGACTCAAAGAGAAATGGTTCAGTTAAATATAAGTTACGGCTAATTAGAACGAAATTTTTTCAAATATAAATCAATCCCAAAACTCCAGTATATTTTAGTATGCATTTAGTGCTCTTAAAGTATATAGGAAAAAAGCCTTAAGCTAACAAACGTTGATTAACTCACATTTAGATTAATACTAGATATGTTACCAACACATGCACAAACAAATAGCAAGTGGAATCCAGTATATCGAGATTGTTAGCATCATCTACGTGAACTTACTCGAACGCAAGGCACTCATCACCTGACATTCATGCCTCTTTTTCACCAGATACATAGATGACATACTCATCATATTTACTTGTGAAGAAGTTGTCAAAATATACGGTGTTCATTAACATTGACAGTCACATACAGTTTAGCATAGAACACTCCGATGATGCTGGATCTCTCTCACTTCTAGATCTCAAACAGAATAATTAATGAAGGTGACATCCACACTAAATTCTTCAGAAAAGCTGCCAATCTGGACATAATTGGAGGACATAATTGGAGTATATGAAACTGGACATATCCAGAACAAATGTACTAAACCATAAAACAGGTGTTACATAACGAAGCTATTATTTGAATGGAAAAAGTTTGAGTGCCACCTAAGGGTTAGAGGTGACCGCAGAATGGAAGTTGACAAAATCACTTAACTTCCAGACGGAGATTTTTCTGTCTCTTCCTGGCAACACTTCAAACAGAGTAGACATGTAAGGGGGTGCACAATGTAGCTTGGTGTAGTTCTTTTTTTGATTAATAAACCTTATGTTACGTTTCAACCTTGTGTCATACATGGAAGTTTATAACATACTTTAGTTAGCTGCTCATTCCTGCATGCGTCCCTTTCATGATCTTGACAACTTAGAAAACGTTGCCTGCAAACAAGTTCATTCATACTCTGAAAATAAAGACCAAGAAAAGACATCGGTTGAAGACAAGAAGAGGTTTATTCGTCTGGGATCGTCTATTACTGCTTAATCATATCTTATCTTGACATCTCTAAAACCACAAGTTTACACATATGTGCTTCCAAGCGAACTGACGACTTCTCTTCCTCACTCTCACGGCCATGTGACGTCATGTCCGTTTCTAGCAGACATGAGGTCAAGCTGACATCCGAGTACACTAAGCTGACCCCAACTGAATACTATTTTCTCAACTAATAAAATTATACTCGCCCAATATTTAACACTTCTAAATTAACATTAGCGTCCAAGTAATTTTCTCAACAGACGATCCAGAACCTGGGAATGAGTGTATGTTTTATACATGCCTTGATAATCAAAAACATAGCACAAGGTCACCGAGGGTCACCTTATACTTTCTATGGGTGTTAGAAACTAATGATTATCCAGCATCCACACGGAACCACCTTATGAAAGCCAAGAAATGGAAACGCCAAACTTCGTCCAACACCTGTGTTTTGAAGCTGCCAAACCTAAGCAATATCGATTGTGTAGAATCAACTTGACTTACTGTCATAAAATGGATTATCCACTCATGGACTAGCAGCCAATCAGAACTCAAGGAATAGACTCGCCCATCTGAGCATAAATGTACATTCAAGCTTTAATATAAACCAGTGTTTTAGTGTTCTTGTCAGTTTATTTGTTTGTAGCTCAACTGGTTGAGTACTGACTACTAAATTCAATTAGAGTTAGGGTTCAGAAAAGAATAAAAAAGATTATTAAATTGTAAATGATCTAAAAGGTCTCATCTCTTATCTCGAGTGTAGAATCATTATGTCTACAAGAGAAGTTAGAAATAATTATACTTAAAGACAAGAATAAACCATTGACTAAAAAGAATTAATTTTTAAGCAAGTGTAGACATTTGAATAAGTATCTACTTATCTCAACAATGAATGTTATATTGATATGTCATGAAATAAAACAATCAGATCTGTTATGTTATGTTATGTTAAACAAATTTCAATGATTAAAATAAATTATTTCAATTGATGTGAAGTATGTTTCATGAAATTTCAATTATTAAAATAAATTATTTCAATTGATGTGAAGTATGTTTCATGAAACCGTTTGTGCTTTTCTCGCAACCTTTTCTTTTCCCTATTATTATTTGTACTCATGAGGAGTTCTCACACAAGTTATCGTCAATGATTGCTCACCGACAATAACCAGCGGTGTTCTCTGGAGTCTGAGTGACAACAAGCCTCCCAGAGTTCCAGTACTCTCCACCTGTTTTCGATCACTACCACAAATGACCTTGTGGTATCGCAACAGCCGCTTACCATTGATTTTTTGCTGGTAACGACCATTGGTCTCCCCTGGGATTTAGGTGGCACTCTTCCAGTAGAGGTCTGGTTAGTGCTGTCTCACCTCGTTTTCCCATCCTCCTTGACCCTCTACGACTATTTTGTGTGGTGTCAGCCGAGACCGGTGTCATTTTATTTATTTGGGGGGGGGGGGTAGCTTGCGATGTTTCTTTCAGTTTCTGTTCTTTGGTTCATGCAGTGGTGTTCTTCCTGTTGTAACTGGTTATTATTATTATCATCATCATCAAAGATAGTTTTTTTTGTGAATTGTTTTTGTTTATTATTATGTTTTCGGTAGAGTTTGTTTATCATTGGACAAGTCAGGAATAGACTGAAGTTTATTTTTACCAAGTATGGTTAATTGCAGAAAGAATTGTGAATTTTATTAACAATTCTATTTTGGTATTTATGCTATTATCTTCTTTTTTTTTTGGGGAGGGGGGTGTCACCCTGTAGACTCACGAGACACCTAAAAGGTTGAAGAAACTTGCTACAGTTTCAGTGTACCTTATTCTGGGATGAATTTCAACCGACGATTTGGTTACGGCAAGCAATTAAACTGTTGGTCTGATTATGATGGATGACTGTTTGAAGGTATTTTGAAGCCAATGAAGCCAATATAATAAAGAAAATGACATCAAGTGACCTTTGCTGACCACGAGAGGTCAATTTTAGATATAAGCATCTACTATCTTGTACCAACCCTCTTTAATCTTGTTCAAGTTATTTTCTCTTTCTCTCTCCAATATGCGATAACTTCCAAGAGGTTTCAGATACATCCACACATCTCTAGAAAAGGCTCCGCTCCGTCAATCGGTAGGTCAGTCGGTTATTGTCAATGTCACCCAAATCCCAGAGTAGACCAACGGTCATTGCCAGCAAGAAATGAATGGTAAGCGGCAGTTGCGATAATGCAAAATTATTTGCAATGGTCATCGAAAGAGGTGAAGAGCACTGAAAATTTGGGGAGACGTGTTGTCACTCAGACTCCAGGAAACACCACTGGTTATTGTAAGTGAGATGTGTGCAGAACAGGAGACTTCAATAGTATGGTGAAGTTGAAAGAATGGATAAGAGTTCTTGGGTTAGATGTAGAACAGTTGGAGTAGCAGGGTCAATTGGCAGAGGAAAGCCAATGAAAACATGGGAGGAAGTGATAAGTATGATCTTGAGAGAAAGGAGGATAAATAAAGACTTGGGCTGAGATAGGTCAGTTTGGAAATCAGTTTCTAAAAGGCGTCCAACACATGCGAGCATGACGTTAAACCGATGATGATGATGATCCCTGTTCTTCCATTTACCTCAACTAATCTTCTAGCTACTAAGAGTTAAGACCAATCAAGATGGCGACCAGTTCACAACATGCTGTTGAGATAGATCCACTCGGCAATTGCGAAGGAGTATCCAACATGTGAAATCCATGGTTAGGTGGTGACAAAGAAACCAAGACAATACAGTTTTATAAAAATAAAAGTTTTGCTTTACTTGTTGCATTTGTATCCATACGAAGTACAGTTCTTCCGTGTATCGTTAATGATTTCCTTACCAAATATATTCATGTTACGGTTGGGTAAAAAAAGACAAGAAACAAGTTATTATAATTTATTATTATACTAAAGATGAGGTAATCAACGTTTGTTTCCATATATATTTTACTACATGTGAAAAATATTCCTCGGTTTTGGGATTGAGTTATGCTTAAAAAACATTTTAATTGGTTTAATTAGCCGTAATTTGCAATTTACTCACCAAGTCACCCATCTCTTACTAAGTTTCTGTCTATCACCGTCCTCTCTCACTCTATGTTGTGTGACTCTACCCCACTCTTATTTTTTACCGTTTCTATCACTCTCGTTTCTGTGACTCTCTCTCTCTCTCTCTCTCTCTCTCTCTCTTTATTAACAGTCGAATCTAATAAAGGAATGAAAGAATAAAAAGATCGGAACAGTCCATTATAAACAAAAGGGAATATCACAAAATTAGTAAAAATATTTAACCTATAGTCAAGAGGGAAAGAGATGAGTGACGAGAGGGGAGTATAGCGAGTAGAAAGCGACTAATTTGGGATTTTGTGTTTTTATTTTTTATATTTAACTGGCTTTGAAAACTCACTTTTTCCTCATTCAAACAATCTCACCAGAGCTAAATGGGTGACCCAACGGGTTACATTTTTTTTCTATTCTTTTTTCATTTTGTTTCTATTTTTATTTATGTTCGTTTTTTGTTTCCTTTTATTTTATTTTCCTTCACATTTTTCGGTTGAAATGTGTAATGATGGGTCTAATGGATGCCGTCACAGACTATGAAATCAGAGTTCAAATCTTATCAGATCTTATTGTTGACTATGCACTAATAATGTTGGGAAAGATATGTACGTGAAATTTCCACTATGGATTTAATAGCAACTTGTGTTCAATGACTCGTTTACAATATGTATTGTGTTTCGGAATACTTTTCTTCTTTTCTTCTTCTTCATCTTTCTTTTCTTCATTCTTTTTTTCTTTCTCTTCTTTCTACTTTACAAATCTTCGTTCTTCTCTTCCTTACCCTCTCTATTCTTTCCTTCTCCCTTCCACTGTTTTTTTTCTTTCCTTCTTTTCTCTTTTTTTCTCCCCTTCTGCCTTTTTCTTTCCTTCTTTTCTCTTTTCTTTCCCCCTCTTCTTTGTTTCTTTCACCCTTTTTATTTCCTCGACCTCTTTCCCTCCCCTCTCTTCATTCTTTCCTTCTTTTTCATTCTCTTCTTTCCTTGATCTTCGTTCTTTCCTTTTATCCCCCCCCTCTACTTCATTCTTTCCTCTCTTTTTTTCTTTTCGTATTTTCCCTTCCTTCCTTTTTGCTTATTCTCCCTCTTCTTTCTTTTCTTTTTCCCCCTTTTCTTGTCTTTTCTTCTACAACTCCCGCTTCATTCTTTTCTTCTGCTCCCCTTCTTTCCTTCTCCCTACTTTTCGTTCTATCTCATCTGTATTTTTTCCTCTCCCCCCCCCCTCCACCTTTTTTTACTATCTCTTTCTCCCCCCCCCCCCAACTCTTGTCTCTTCCCCTTATTTTGATCCATTGTACTATTCCTTTGAAGATCAACTATGGGTTCACTTTCGAAAATAAGTCCAAAAATAATTTCTACAGATCAAACAAACTCTGATCAGCTCTGTTTCTTAAAGAGAATCAAACGGGTCCTGCAAGATCAGAGTTGAACTCGTCTTTATATTGACAACAACAAATCCGTGTCTTAGTTTTTCCAATGATATCTATTTGAGAGAGCAAAATACAAATATATAAGTAATTCCAGAATATAAACAAATGCAGATAATAGTGAATTGATCTATTTTTTAAAATTATTTTTCTTCCTCTTATTAAACTATTCATAACTGGGGCGTCTTCAATGTAAGACCGTGTAAAAAGGAAGTAAACCTATAGGCTGTATAGGTTAGATTGTGGATCACACTGAATTCATCCTCTCACATCTCGAGGTTTTCTGGCTTTGATACCTTTGTTTGGCTAACTGTATCTACTCGGCGTTGCCCGGTAGTTTATTTACTTGCGATTTTGTTTGTTTGTTTGTTGAAATTATGCCGTTTTTTATTCTTTCCTAAATTTTATTCTTTTTTCAAAGAAATGTAAGTGAGTCTGTACGGACGAATACAGAGCTAGGCCCTTTTTTAAGATAATAGCTATTTGCAAATAATTCCGACCCGGACAAAGTATTTTCTGGAAGCAATGAAATAAAATTATATTTTATTCTTCTTAACAACACACTGCAACGACCCACAAGAAAAACTGACAAATCAAAATCAAATATTGATTTTGTAGAAAGAAAGTTATCGACGACAAAGAAACGATAACGAAACCAACTTTACTTTATATATTGGATAGATGTTCATGAACAAGTCATACCCATGCCTATTTTGATTTGGATTTTATTTCCTGATGTGTTATTCATCGGCTCTTCGTTTTTGAACCGATCTCCTCTAAAACAGCCGACGTTGGAACTAGCCGTGTCTGACACAAGGCTATTCAGTATTTTACAAAAGTTTTTTTTAAATATTGTTTATATATTTTTTAGTTGTGTGAATTTTGGTTTTCTTTTTTTTTAATAGAACTGTGTTTGTTATCTGAAAGGAAAAGTGTTTTTTCATCGAGCTTTACTGATATGCCCATGTAGACATAAATAAGTCTGTCAACATCTTTTGAAGCGCGATACAATATCGCTGATGATCAAAGAAAATTCCATGGCATCATCCAATCGGCACTGGATTTCTTTAACTCAAAGATAAACCCGGTTCCGGTATTTTCATCTCGGAGTGAAAAGCCATTGACGTCGTTCATTATGGCCGTTTGATTGATTTTTTTTATTATTTACCAAAATCCCGTTTTCTTTCAAACACACAATAACAATTTTCTTGTGGATTCAATTTGCTTTTTCTTTTTTTTTGACATTCAATTTTTTTTAAAAGTTTTCACACAAACAAAACTTTTCAATAATTTTAACAGAGTCATAACGCAATTTCAAATTTAATTTTTTCGTGTGGATAGAAACTAGAAATATATATATATTCAAGTGTAGATTTTCCGTCAAAAATAACAGAAAGAAAATTATGCTTCATTAGTGTTCGCACTAATATTCATATAAAATAACGTCTCAGTCGGTGAAGTTAAGAAAACACGGAAAGAAAACGTCTCAAACAGAAAAGTTTAACAAAAGAAAAACGTATCAATCGGTATGGAAACAAGAAAAGCAAAAAGAAAGAAAACATCTCATTGTGGAAATAAAGTGAAGGATTTCTTACAGAATTCAATTTAAGCAGGGGGAGGGTCGGACTTGCTATTTCCTTTCTTCATCCCCCTAAACACTTGAAATAATTTCTTCCGGCAGTTTTTTTTACTCACTAAATTGTGTGTGACGGGACGGATATATATATATATATATATATATATATATATATATATATATATATAGTACATACAAATAAATACACATTGATCGTTATTATAGAGTGGAGGATATATATATCAAGGGAGGTGCGAGAGCGCTCTATCCCGTAATAGACTTCACGAATGGCCTATGCTGGAAATCTCATTTCTTTGATCAATCATCACTCAAAAACCAATAAACTCAATTAGTTAAAACTTTGCACAAAATTTTTATTTGATAGGTTCTATAAGTGCGTAGAATTTCAGCATCATTAGTCAAGGCAACCCAGAGATCCAGAAAGTTCAATCATGAAATCATGTTATCTGTGTGTACGTATGTACGTGCCACCCTGTATCTCATCAACTATTTGATGGATTCAGCTGATTTTTGGCAGATATAGAGGTTCTAGTGTCTAGTTGATGGCATTTTAATTTCAGTTTACCATATACCTTGATTAGTCAAACTACCAACTAAATCAGTTATGAGAAGGCATTGTATTGAGGCATATCCTTTACAAAAGTAGTGACATTTCATGAAAAATTGACAGTATACTGAAATCATATGCCCTTAATAGAGTTAAGATGAAAATTCATATACACTAAATGTACAAAAGCAAGGAAATTCCCAAATTTGTACACTTTTATTGTCATTAAGGATATGACTACATATCAACCAAACCATTTCATTATCACATCACAACAGTATAAATCTCTATGCATGAGTGGATGAAGTGTGTGAGGTGCGCTGAAGAAAAATTCCTACCAGTAAAATACATAGCCCTGTTGTGCTCGCATACCCTTAATGTTAATAAAAGTGTAAAAATTTGGGAATTTCCTTGTTTTTGTACATTTAGTGTATATGAATTTTCATCTTACCCCTATTAAGGGCATATGATTTCAGTATACTGGCAATTTTTCATGGAATATATATATATATATATATATATATATAATTAATTAATCAAGTTCAAATATATTAATAAAATGAACATAAAACCCATATTTTCAAAAGTGCTCAATAACGAGGAGAGGATTTATACAATTACATAGACTATAATAGTGTTTATGTAATTTTATATATATATATATATAAAATATTTTTCAAGTAAATAATAATTATTATTACCTACAGACATCGATGTTTCATGCTTATGCAATCTTCAGTGTAGGGATGTTACTTCACGTCGGTCGGCGGGCTCGAACCCGGTTTCCAAATCACAACTCAGTGTAGAGTATCTTTCCCCTCGGTCGCCGTCAACCAGCATTATATATATATCTATATATATATATATATATATATATATATATATATATTATAATCATCTACAATCAGCTGTTTCGTCGTTTACGACTCATCAGTGTGGCTGGATGAAACCCAAACCTATGTTGTGATGATCTTCAATATATATATATATTTTAAAGAAAGATGAAGATAAAAAATTGCATTAAGTTACATAAAATTGTATGTAACTTTATGCAATTTTTTATCTTCATCTTTCTTTCTTTAAAATTAATTGCTCTACTCAACGTATTGAGCTTTATTTTATCGAGATAGATCACTTTACGATACTTCACTTATCGTTATTTCTATTATCATTAGTATTTATATATATATATATATATATATATATATATATATATATATTGTAATCTTTTACAATCAGCTGTCTCGTCGTTTACGACTCATTAGTGTGGCTGGATGAAACCGAAACCGATGTTGTGATGATCTTCCATATATATATATATATATATATATATATATATATATGTTATCTACAAACTTTCTCACCATCTAGGTGTGGATAGACGTAGCAAGTGTATTCATGCCGAAATTTGAAGCGTGTGTCGTTTTTGTTTTAATTAGGATTGATGTATCTATCAGATTTGCATGTGTTCCTTGAAATATGAGTAATCAAGCCTAGAATTTTAAAAATTTATTATCTACTGTCAACGATATATATATATATATATCTATATACTACTAAAAGTCTATGGGTCTTGTATGTTTGCAATCAGCTTTCCGGTTTTCAACATCCGGTTGCGCATGCGTAAATAGCATCGTCTTAAATCTGTTAATCCGATTCCGTTAATCTCTTACGATTAACGAACGCATGCAATTTTTCATTCTGGAAATTTTTATATCGCTTTTAATATAAACAATTTCATTTAATTTCATCAAATAGTTTTTTTGTTTACTTGACGACTAAAAACATTCAACGGGAGCACTTCGTAAAGTCTGTCGCAGTTTCAAACCCTTTTAAAAAACAAAAACAAACAAACAAAACAACAACAATCTATATATTAATACGCTAAGGTGTACGTACGTGTGTCACGCTTCCGGCAAACGCTCTGCGCATGCGTGCCGCACCTAGATTATTAATAACATTTAATTAGCCTAATTTCTGCATCGTATTTTAATTATTTCCCTTTAGCGCAACGGTAAGCGACGTAGTATTTTTGTCTTTGGCCCGACTGGTTTATAGTTCGATCCCAACCAGCCGCTAATATTTTTTCTTCTACATTTCGAGCGGAAGGGGAAGAAATAATACATTTTTTTTAATCACCCGGTCAAAAAGTACTTTTTTGTGTTGCTTAAAACTTAAAACTATTTTTTGTTTTTTATTTTGACGTTTTTAGGGCATGTCTATTATTTTTTGTTGTTGTTGTTTTTGAACGGACGTTAAGCAATGTTTTTTTTTTCAATGATAGTTTGAACTAAGTATTTATTTTTTATTTGCACCACTAAAATTAGGGTCAGGGCCAAAGTTAGCCCAGGTCCCAATGTAACAAACTACCAAATAGAGATAGTAAAAAATAAGACAATGACAATGATATTGTATAGTTAACATCTGAGAAGTTAAGTTTCTTATTTTGTGTCACGATCTGACACTCTCATTTAATAAGATTTAGTATTTACTTTTGCCCCTGACAACGGGGGAGGGGAGTCGCGACCGATAGTGCTGAAGAGACAGCTTTTACCCCGACAACCGAGTAATATAATAAATATATATACTTCCATCCCGTCACGCAAAATTTTGGTGAGTAAGATATGTGCATATTTCTAGCCACCGGATAATTTTATTAACAGTAAATTATACAAATTGATGTAGAAAACACTGTGGAATTCCTTTTTTTTTTTTCAGTGAAACACAGAGCGCGTACGAAAGAAAGAGAAAGTTTGTGTTCGTAAGAGAGAGATAGAGGGAGAAGATAAAGAAAGAGAGAGAGAGAGAATAAACGTAATTGAAAAGTGAAAACGCAATAAAAACAAATAAATAAATCGCAAAAAGTAAAAAAAAAAATATTTAACAAAAACGAAAGTGAGGAAAGTCGTGATTCAAAGCAAAATAAAAAAGAAAATCTAATCGAAAAAAAAAGTAACAAGTATAATTTCGTTTACTATCGGAAGCCTACCAGTTTTTACGGTATATCAACCCTTTTTAGTAGAGTGTCCATCGTACACGCGTTATTGGAAGGCAAATTATTAATTTTTTCAAAATATTTCACTCTTATCCGGGGGGGTGCTCATAATAAAACAAGCGTAACTTACTAACAAATAGATGGTGCTTCGTTAGATTAGGACCCGCGCTAACTTTGACCCCGTCGTTAGGGTTAGGGAGGGGGGTAGGGTTACCTATAAAGTTCAGGGTCATTGGGGGTTAGGGTTAAAGTTAGGGTCAGGGTCAAAGTTAGCCCGGGTCCCCATGTAACAAAGTACCAAATAGAGACGTAAAAATAAGACAAGGGCAATGATATTGTATGGTTAACATCTGAGAAATTAATTTTTTTTATTTCAAATATTTATTTAGTTATATTGTCAAATTCGTCAAACAAAAATGGCGTTCGCTTATTTTAGGTGAGGTGGTCGCTAATTTCAGACTTTATAAAAGGCTAAATTGCCCGATTACAGTAGAGGATCTCTTTACATTATCAACTAACCCAAGATGTAGGGGAGGGCGCCACTCTTTTCCCAGGACTGCTTCATTGTCCTTGATCCTGACCTTATAATACTGAGAGTTTTAGCAATGTTTGTTTTAGTCTTTTAATATAAACAATTTCATTTAATTTCATCAAATAGTTTTTTTGTTTTCTTCACGGCTAAAAACATTCAACGGGAAGACTTCGTAAAGTCTGTCGCAGTTTCAAAAAACACCTCCCTTTCAAAAAACAAAAACAAACAAACAAAAAAACAACACTCATTATTAATATCAGCCATACGAGCGGTCGGTGAACGAAACCACCTCCCACTTTCCCTCTCATAGATTTCACCACTCCTACTCCGTCTGTTTTCGTTACGTACGCGAGAAAGCCTGCTGTCTCTCGGTGGCCACGGCTGTACCCCCTTCCTTTCTCAAATCGCCCTAACCAACCACTTATAATTCAGTAACTGTAATTTAAAAAAAAAAAACAATTATAATAAACAGAACGACTCATAGAAATCTATATTCTTTTTTCATTTTAATATACTTTCATAGAAATGCTTCTTTATTTTCTTTATGCCACAAGTGTCACGCTCATACATGAATTCCATAGCTAATATAACAAACTGACCCAACGGGTCACGGGTGGTCTAGTATATATATATAATGCACTCTTATGGCCATGTATTTTTTTTTAAATTGTGATACAGAATAAAAACCTAATTCTAGATGGTAAAAAAAGAAAATCAGAGCTCTTTGGAATTTGATTATTGTTCCAAATCTTGAAAATTATAGCTTTGGCACATCACAGAAAATTAGCGCTTCCTTATTTATCTGTAAGGAATATTCTGCCCACTCACCACCAAATCCCATTTCTGCAAAAAGCAAAAAAGAAATGAAATCTAAAAAACAACCGAGTACAAGTATCTATAAAAATTGCAAGCGCCATTTTTGGGAGGAGAGAAGGTGGGATGGAATCTGTTGTTTAAACACAAAATTCTCTTGGCATGTTCACCTTAGAATCCTGTTTAACCAGATTCTGTGATTAGTCATGGATCTTTTGAAAGAAAGAGGCTCGATCGAATGAAGAATTATACCCCCTTTTTTTTTATAAGGTGAACTAAAGATAAAGATCAAGTTAAGATGTCTATGGAGAGTCCGTTTTAAAGAGACAATGAGAATTTGCAAATGTTTCATTTCAGAGTATTTGCACGACATGGTCACGGCACCATCGGATGTAGACAGCATTGTCACGCGTTTGTTTTGTCGTCTTCAAGACATCTCTGGTCTTTTACAACTGAGGTTTGTAGAGTCTGAAAGCGTTCGACAGGAAGTACAAGGCAAAATGACTGTTTTTGACATTTTTCTTTTTGTTTTATTCCTATACTTGAAAATTACTGTTTTTTAGAGAGAAAGGAGAGAGAGAAAGGAGAGAGAGAAAGAAAGAGAGAGAGAGAAAGGAGAGAGAAAGAGAAAAAAAGAGAGAGAGAGAGAAAGGAGAGAGAGAGAGAGTTAAGTCTTTGTCTTTATTTTCCTAGTATCTCTGTATTTATTAAGTTACGTATGTATGTATCTATATATTTCTATGTATAGAATTCACTCCTAGACTAATGAACCAATCATTATGAATTATGGAATATATATTCTAGGCAACACTATGAGTAACATGGGAACATTATTTTTTGTTGTAAATTTTACCAATTTTTTTTTTTTTTAAATAAGCAAAATACAAAAAAATACAAAGAATTGCGTGACATCAAATTTTGAGTTATATTATTCAACAAAATTTTAATGGCACCAGCACGCATGTGTGCATGAGCGTCAACAATATCGATGTGCAGAGTAAATTCTTAAACTAATGAACTTATCATTCTGAAATATCGGATACATGTTCCATGCAACACCGTTAGGAACGTGGGCAATTTTTTTTTTTTTTGTAAACTATACCATTTAGGGGGGGGGGGGGGCTTCGAAAACGCACTCTATTCTCTTCCCCCCCCCCCCCAAAAAAAAAAAATTGAATAAGTGAGATACAATTTCCTACCATTGGACAGATTGAATATAAAGACAAAAATACTGATCATGAGTGTTGTGGCCATATTCTATGAGTGAATACATCATTCACTGTAGATTAATTTAATTCTTATCTTCACACTGACTGATGGTGTTTGCAAATACATCATTAATTGAGTGTACCTCCCCTTTTTTTCAGTTCCTCCCACCTAAAGTAGAATAGTGATAGTGGTTGTGACCCAACGGGTCACGGGTATTTCTAGTGCATATATATATATATATATATATATATAATGATTTTTCTAAATTTTATCCGATTCCTCCTGAAAAGAAATGCAGTTGGAAACTCAAATAATACGAACTCTTCCTGGAAGAAGTCAAAAAATTAATGGATGATCTGCTGTTTAAACATTCTTTCATTCTTTGATTCCATTTTTTGTTCAGAAGTGCACTTTTCTGAAATTACTATGATCAACTCCGACTACAATCTTCAGCTTGAAAATGGCTCATAAAAATATTGTTCAGAGTTTTTTTTCTTATTCTCCCCCCCCCCCGTACTTTTCCGAATGGATTTATAATCGGGCCAAATAATAGACTAAACCCAAACGTATCATTTAAACAACCCCCTCCCTTTTTTATTTGAATTTATTTTCGTCCGAGTATGTTCCAAATTATATCGGAAAGTTCCTAGGGGAACAAAACAAAAAAAACCCTAATCCAATCATGTGATCAGGCAGATGGATTATTCGGAAATTGACCCCATGGATGAGTTCATCAATTTTATTTTCAATATTTTCTAATGTTTGATTGTTGATTGGGTGTGTTATTGGTGCAATGGATACCATTGCAAACTATGTAATTAATCAGTCATGTCGAGTTCAAATCCTATCACATATATGCATAAATATCATTGAAAATTTTCCCAAATTTCCTCTAGCTATTATTAAAATATCAACTTGTATTTAGCTAATCGTATAGAATGAATTATTTACAATAGGTTTTGTTTTAGCATTAAAAAAAGCCCAAAAGGATTGTTATGCCAAAAAATGAATACACAAAACGAAACATCAATTAATCTTATACAATGGATCGTTTACATTTTGTTTCAACATTATCTAATATATAAAATAAAGTCAGTCACTTTTTCGATTTTTGTTATCGATGGCTTTCGTTCTAAAAATCAATAGTTGATTCTGAGTTGTCAGTTCTTTTGGTGGATCGTTGTAGCATGTTGTTAAGAACAATGTAATGTAATTCGGTTTAATTTCTTCCAAAAAATACTTTGGCAGAGTTTGAATTATTTTTAAACTAGGGATGTGAATCTGTATTCGTCAATACAGAATTACTTCCTTGTTTGAAACAAAAAAATATTATTTTGGAAGAAACCCGACTCAGTTAAAAAAAAATTGCAACACCTGGTAGGAATAGTATTAAATAACCCCTAAAAATAAATATACAAAACGAAACATCAATTAATCTTATACAATGGATCGTTTACTTTGTGTTTCAACGTTATCTAATATATAAAGTAAAGTCAGTCTGTTTCTTGAGTTTTGTCATCGATAGCTTTTTTCCTACAAGATCAATAGTTGCTACAATTTCTCCTCAATCTACAAAGTTATTGGCAAGGCAGATTTCAAAAACTAGATTTTTTTTTTGCTAATAGAGTAAGATATTTTTTAAACAAGTTGTCGGATCAGATTAAAAAATAATCTAATGCTACGTATTTAACTCTGTTCTACACTTCTCTTTATATTGAACTGCATTAACAAAATAGTGTGGAACATTTTAAGATATAATCAGATAATTTCAGAAATAATTCTACCGATATTGGACGTCAGTGGGTAAAAATAGTGTTAAAACGGTATTTTCACATAAGGTTAGATTAAGCAGAAAGTGGAAAATTCTATTAGAAGTTAAAAAATTAGAATTAGGGTGACGTGTTCAGGATATGACGCCATGGACAGGAAGTCTGCAGTGACAGGTAGCGATGAAGACAGGGCATATAATTCTAGTTGTATAAATAGTGTACATTTTCTGCAAATTGTTTTAATTTATTAAAAAAAAAATAGAAAGTTGAAGGGTTGAATTGAGAAGATATTTAAAACGGGAGATAATCACAGAGACATAACAAACAAATAATAATAATAATTCGAATCATGTTTAAGTAGATATGTGCACAAAATCTTATTGGCTGAGCTAAGTAACCTACATTCACATTAATTCCAGTAATTATAGGAGCAACTAGGCTCATAAAAAAGAATTTCAAAAACTACCTGGCGAATATACCCGGTGAACCAAGTGCAAGATAGATACGAACAATTGCGCTTAAAAGGACGGTTAGAATATAAAAAAGATCTCTCTGTTGGAGTCTCTGAAATAGCGGATGAATGTATGACATCCGTAGGATGCCCCACCCCCAGCAAAAAACAAAACGATAAGAAAATAGAAAATATGAAAGAATTAGTAATTAATTGTTTGTTGAATTAAGTTAATAAATTAATATCATAAAAAGGTCTTCATAGTCTTCAAAACATCCCAGTGCAGATTCTAAAAATCTAACATGGCAACATGTTCCACAACATGTGGGGAATCCACTAAGACTTATCATAAATACGAATCTATTGTCCTACTAAATGTTAGCTGAACAACGTTTGTTTCCATAATGATTTTTTTCCGATATACTTTAATAACACAAAATACATGCAAAAATATAACTTCGTTCTGGAATTGAGTTATGTTTGAATAAAATTATCTTTTTATTGTTCCAATTAGCCGTAATTAATAAATAACTTAATAAGTGACACATCTTTCTCTCGGCTATTTATGTATTTTTCTCCTGCTCACTCTCAATATGTTGATTCAACCACTCTCTAATATTTCTTAATGTCTTTGTGAGCATTTGGAGAAAGAACGACTCTTTCTGTTCAGCATTGTCATCTAATTTACACACGTATGTCTATACACACTACAAACATATGTAAATTAGACAGCAAAGACATTATCTTTCATATAAGAATAATAAAGAATAATACTTCAATATGATAATAATAATAAGAATAATAATAATAAGAAGAAGAAGAAGGATAATAATAATAATGATAATATAGAAGCACAAAAACTTATTTTTAGTTATAGGAAAAGAAGGTCTTTAAAATATGACGTCACAGTTTATGGATTCTTAAATGAAATCGAAGTAGAATAAATAATGTTAGTGGTTGTGACCCAACCCGTCACGAGTACGTCTAGTATAGAACAAAAGTTAATTCATAGAATATGCTGGTCGATCCAGTATGGACATTGTTGGGATTAAATGGAAGTCTTCATGCTCTTCATGTTTTCTGTTGTAAGTGTCCATTCTCCAAAATGTTACGATTCTTTTTTTTTTTTCTGTTTCTAGGTTTGCCTCCGGCTCTTCAGGCGGCCCTCCATGGACTGTTGAAGAGCCATGACTTCGTTAGCGGAGTCAACACCACCATCCAGGCTGGAGGCTGCAATGCTTCGCGTGCGGGTTTCATTGGAGCCTGCATGGCTGCTCAGGTAAGAGAAACTAATTTAAAAACTGAAACAGCATTCCTTAATGCATGTACTAATATTCGCACACACACACACATATATATATTGTATATAGGAGGAATATGGTTCTGAAGAGATAATTGGATTGTAACTTTGGCATATCGTTGAAACTTACAGATGTGTGTGGAGGTACACGTGTAGATATAAACATAGTTATATGTTCTATATCTTTGAATACACATATTTTCATGCAGGCAAAGATTACATATATACATGGATGGATGTATTTCAGTAGAATGTTTTCATTAAGGCAAATGTTACTAAATAACTATAGTTATTTTGTTTTATGAGGGTTTTTTTTTTCAATTTTCTGATGTAGCATGTTTTCGTTAAGGCAAATGTTATTAAATAACTCTAGTTTTTTGTTTTATGCGGTTTTTTATTTTATCAATTTTCTGAATATTGCATGTTGTATTCCAATGAAATTCTAAGTTCCATGGGCTTCTTGTTCCATATTTTCCGTAAGTACTTTCGATTTGATTCCCTAGATCATCATCAGGTTAGTCTTCGTGTATTTTCATCTATTTTCTTTTAATATTTAATGGTTAGGTTAATCATGGAGTGTTTTCATCTATTTTCTTTTAATATTTAATGGTTAGGTTAATCATGGAGTGTTTTCATCTATTTTCTTTTAATATTTAATGGTTAGGTTAATCATGGAGTGTTTTCATCTATTTTCTTTTAATATTTAATGGTTAGGTTAATCATGGAGTGTTTTCATCTATTTTCTTTTAATTTTTAATGGTTAGGTTAATCGTGGAGTGTTTTCATCTATTTTCTTTTAATATTTAATGGTTAGGTTAATCATGGAGTGTTTTCATCTATTTTCTTTTAATATTTAATGGTTAGGTTAATCGTGGAGTGTTTTTATTCATTTGATTTTAATTTTTAATGGTTAGGTTAATCGTGGAGTGTTTTCATCTATTTTCTTTTAATATTTAATGGTTAGGTTAATCATGGAGTGTTTTCATCTATTTTCTTTTAATATTTAATGGTTAGGTTAATCATGGAGTGTTTTCATCTATTTTCTTTTAATATTTAATGGTTAGGTTAATCATGGAGTGTTTTCATCTATTTTCTTTTAATATTTAATGGTTAGGTTAATCATGGAGTGTTTTCATCTATTTTCTTTTAATATTTAATGGTTAGGTTAATCGTGGAGTGTTTTTATTCATTTGATTTTAATTTTTAATGGTTAGGTTAATCGTGGAGTGTTTTCATCTATTTTCTTTTAATATTTAATGGTTAGGTTAATCATGGAGTGTTTTCATCTATTTTCTTTTAATATTTAATGGTTAGGTTAATCATGGAGTGTTTTCATCTATTTTCTTTTAATATTTAATGGTTAGGTTAATCATGGAGTGTTTTCATCTATTTTCTTTTAATATTTAATGGTTAGGTTAATCGTGGAGTGTTTTTATTCATTTGATTTTAATTTTTAATGGTTAGGTTAATCGTGGAGTGTTTTCATCTATTTTCTTTTAATATTTAATGGTTAGGTTAATCATGGAGTGTTTTCATCTATTTTCTTTTAATATTTAATGGTTAGGTTAATCATGGAGTGTTTTCATCTATTTTCTTTTAATATTTAATGGTTAGGTTAATCATGGAGTGTTTTCATCTATTTTCTTTTAATATTTAATGGTTAGGTTAATCATGGAGTGTTTTCATCTATTTTCTTTTAATATTTAATGGTTAGGTTAATCATGGAGTGTTTTCATCTATTTTCTTTTAATATTTAATGGTTAGGTTAATCATGGAGTGTTTTCATCTATTTTCTTTTAATATTTAATGGTTAGGTTAATCATGGAGTGTTTTCATCTATTTTCTTTTAATATTTAATGGTTAGGTTAATCATGGAGTGTTTTCATCTATTTTCTTTTAATATTTAATGGTTAGGTTAATCATGGAGTGTTTTCATCTATTTTCTTTTAATATTTAATGGTTAGGTTAATCATGGAGTGTTTTCATCTATTTTCTTTTAATATTTAATGGTTAGGTTAATCATGGAGTGTTTTCATCTATTTTCTTTTAATATTTAATGGTTAGGTTAATCATGGAGTGTTTTCATCTATTTTCTTTTAATATTTAATGGTTAGGTTAATCATGGAGTGTTTTCATCTATTTTCTTTTAATATTTAATGGTTAGGTTAATCATGGAGTGTTTTCATCTATTTTCTTTTAATATTTAATGGTTAGGTTAATCATGGAGTGTTTTCATCTATTTTCTTTTAATATTTAATGGTTAGGTTAATCATGGAGTGTTTTCATCTATTTTCTTTTAATATTTAATGGTTAGGTTAATCATGGAGTGTTTTCATCTATTTTCTTTTAATATTTAATGGTTAGGTTAATCATGGAGTGTTTTCATCTATTTTCTTTTAATATTTAATGGTTAGGTTAATCATGGAGTGTTTTCATCTATTTTCTTTTAATATTTAATGGTTAGGTTAATCATGGAGTGTTTTCATCTATTTTCTTTTAATATTTAATGGTTAGGTTAATCATGGAGTGTTTTCATCTATTTTCTTTTAATATTTAATGGTTAGGTTAATCATGGAGTGTTTTCATCTATTTTCTTTTAATATTTAATGGTTAGGTTAATCGTGGAGTGTTTTTATTCATTTGATTTTAATTTTTAATGGTTAGGTTAATCGTGGAGTGTTTTCATCTATTTTCTTTTAATATTTAATGGTTAGGTTAATCATGGAGTGTTTTCATCTATTTTCTTTTAATATTTAATGGTTAGGTTAATCATGGAGTGTTTTCATCTATTTTCTTTTAATATTTAATGGTTAGGTTAATCATGGAGTGTTTTCATCTATTTTCTTTTAATATTTAATGGTTAGGTTAATCATGGAGTGTTTTCATCTATTTTCTTTTAATATTTAATGGTTAGGTTAATCGTGGAGTGTTTTTATTCATTTGATTTTAATTTTTAATGGTTAGGTTAATCGTGGAGTGTTTTCATCTATTTTCTTTTAATATTTAATGGTTAGGTTAATCATGGAGTGTTTTCATCTATTTTCTTTTAATATTTAATGGTTAGGTTAATCGTGGAGTGTTTTTATTCATTTGATTTTAATTTTTAATGGCTAGTATTTACCAACTGTAAAACGAGCGTCTATGGTGACGAGGTGTTGCATGTGAACATATACACAATTCAAAATGATAATCTCTAACGGCCAATAATTTGTCAGTGTTAATTACTACACTAGACACTTTAAAAGGTTTCGTAATTAATGTTATCAGTTGTGGAGTATCTAGTCTTTATGTAGATGACTTCATGGACATGTTGGTATCATAGTGTAGTGTTTTTGTGTTACTAAAATGTGTCTATATTCAGAAGGGGGGATTCGTCTATTTGTTATAATTGGAAATGGCAAACGCCGTCAAAAATCACTTGATAGTTAAAATTTCCATTTTATTAGCACACACATACTTTCTTTCATCTAGACTAATCATTTATTTTGAAATTACAAATCAAATAAAAAATAATTAATGCGTGGGAATACAATTAAAATTCGCAATGTCATTGGCATCTATATATATATATATATATATATATATATATATATATATAAAAATGATTTAATAAATATTTCATTTTCACTTGTTTAACAAAATCTCACATCATGTTAACTGATTCTAAAATTTCAAAGTTATCGTTCCAAACGGCGCTTCTAAATTGTAGTAAAATTTAAATCTCATCATATATATATATATATATATATATATAATAATCCAGGTTAAACATCCACAGGGTAATAATCCAAAGAATTTCAACCAGGTTTATAGAAAGTGCTCAATATCAAATAGAGCTTTTATATATGATTATTTTTATTTACACAGACATGTAAAAAAATCTGCGACACTGGCATGTCGATGTTATCGATCAACAGCTATTATAAACTGAGATCTCATCAGGCAGATTTTTTTACATGACTGTAAATAAATATAATCATATATATATATATATATATATATATATATATATATATATATATATATATATAGTGTGTGTGTGTGTGTATTAGAAGAATAACCGCTAGAGATTGATTAAAACTAATTCTCTAGATAGAGCAGTCGTGCAGACCTTCTATGTCTCTTTACGAAAATTTAAACCAAGCTGTAATGATACTCAACCTTATGTCTAGAATCCTCGTTCAACTTTTGATGAAAACATTACATGATTTTTATTCTAAAATGTTATATATGAAAGGATATAGCTTAAGAATAAATTGAAATATTTAAATCCAGAGAATCTTTCGTCATTGACTATGGATCAAATTCCAGAGAAGATCTGATGTATTTTTATTTTCAATTGGTGAGGTTGTGCTTATATTGTGCTTTAAAAAACTCCTTTATAATGGCCCCCCCCCAAAAAAATTTTGGTGAGACCTATTTTTTTAAATTACGCAAAAATTAATGTCATCTTTATTTACACAAAAGGCTTCCATTCCTTTTTACTTCTCTTACATTACACTAAATACAACAAAATATAACAAATTTTGGGCCCTTATTCCTAGAAGCTTTGTTCAAAAATGCATAATGATCGATGAATTAGTTTAGCAGTAAAGCCTGTACATAAAACTATATAACGAATTAGTTTAGTAGAAAATCCTGTACATAAAACTATATAATTAATTAATTTAGCAGTAAATCCTGTACATAAAACTATATAATGAATTAGTTTAGTAGTTAATCTTGTACATAAAACTATATAATGAATTAGTTTAGAAGTAAATCTTGTACATAAAACTATATAATGAATTAGTTTAGTAGTTAATCCTGTACATAAAACTATATAATTAATTAATTTAGCAGTAAATCCTGTACATAAAACTATATAATGAATTAGTTTAGCAGTAAATCCTGTACATAAAACTATATAATGAATTAGTTTAGCAGTAAATTCTGTACATAAAACTATATAATGAATTAGTTTAGTAGTTAATCTTGTACATCAAACTATGTAATGAATTAGTTTAGCAGTAAATCCTGTACATAAAACTATGTAATGAATTAGTTTAGCAGTAAATCCTGTACATAAAACTATATAATGAATTAGTTTAGTAATAAATACTGTACATAAAACTATATAATGAATTAGTTTAGCAGTAAATTCTGTACATAAAACTATATAATGAATTAGTTTAGTAGTTAATCTTGTACATCAAACTATGTAATGAATTAGTTTAGCAGTAAATCCTGTACATAAAACTATGTAATGAATTAGTTTAGTAGTAAATCCTGTACATAAAACTATATAATGAATTAGTTTAGTAGTAAATACTGTACATAAAACTATATAATGAATTAGTTTAGTAGTAAATACTGTACATAAAACTATATAATGAATAAGTTTAGTAGTAAATACTGTACATAAAACTATATATATGAATTAGTTTAGTAGTAAATCCTGTACATAAAACTATATAATGAATTAGTTTAGTAGTAAATACTGTACATAAAACTATATAATGAATTAGTTTAGCAGTAAAGCCTGTACATAAAACTATATAATGAATTAGTTTAGTAGTAAATACTGTACATAAAACTACATAATGAATTAGTTTAGTAGTAAATACTGTACATAAAACTATATAATGAATTAGTTTAGTAGTTAATCTTGTACATACAACTATGTAATGAATTAGTTTAGTAGTAAAGCCTGTACATAAAACTATATAATGAATTAGTTTAGCAGTAAAGCCTGTACATAAAACTATGTAATGAATTAGTTTAGCAGTAAAGCCTGTACATAAAACTATGTAATGAATTAGTTTAGTAGTAAATACTGTACATAAAACTATATAATGAATTAGTTTAGTAGTAAATACTGTACATAAAACTATATAATGAATTAGTTTAGTAGTTAATCTTGTACATACAACTATGTAATGAATTAGTTTAGTAGTAAAGCCTGTACATAAAACTATATAATGAATTAGTTTAGTAGTAAATACTGTACATAAAACTATATAATGAATTAGTTTAGTAGTAAATACTGTACATAAAACTATATAATGAATTAGTTTAGTAGTTAATCTTGTACATACAACTATGTAATGAATTAGTTTAGTAGTTAATCTTGTACATAAAACTATATAATGAATTAGTTTAGTAGTAAATACTGTACATAAAACTATATAATGAATTAGTTTAGCAGTAAAGCCTGTACATAAAACTATATAATGAATTAGTTTAGCAGTAAAGCCTGTACATAAAACTATGTAATGAATTAGTTTAGTAGTAAATACTGTACATAAAACTATATAATGAATTAGTTTAGTAGTAAATACTGTACATAAAACTATATAATGAATTAGTTTAGTAGTTAATCTTGTACATACAACTATGTAATGAATTAGTTTAGTAGTAAAGCCTGTACATAAAACTATATAATGAATTAGTTTAGTAGTAAATACTGTACATAAAACTATATAATGAATTAGTTTAGTAGTAAATTCTGTACATAAAACTATATAATGAATTATTTTAGCAGTAAAGCCTGTACATAAAACTATATAATTAATTAGTTTCGCAGTAAATCCTTTGCATAAAACTATGTAATGAATTAGTTTACTAGTAAATCCTGTACATAAAACTATATAATGAATTAGTTTAGCAGTAAATACTGTACATAAAACTATATAATGAATTAGTTTAGTCGTAAATCTTGTATATAAAACTATATGATGAATTAGTTTAGCAGTAAATCCTATAAATAAAACTATATAATGAATTAGTTTAGCAGTAAATCTTGTACATAAAACTATATAATGAATTAGTTTTGCAGTAAAGCCTGTACATAAAACTATATAATGACTTAGTTCAGTAGTAAATCTTTTACATAAAACTATATAATGAATTAGTTTTGCAGTAAAGCCTGTACATAAAACTATATAATGAATTAGTTTTGCAGTAAATCCTGTACATAAAACTATATAATGAATTAGTTTAGTAGTAAAGCCTGTGCATAAAACTATGTAATGAATTAGTTTATCAAAAACAATGAATGCGTGAAACAAATACGCATTTTGCACTTAATGTATTTAAGCGTTATAAATACTCATTTTCTTTCGAAAAATACTAATATACCAATTTTTTGCTGACAGCATTTCTCGCATATATGAGAAATACCCATGAACCAACTATCTACACTCTACGTTTCTCCATCGCCTCTGACCTATTTTCCACTCAAAAAAAAAGAAGACAAATCACATGAACAGTTCATATATTAAAACGAATTGAGAAATTTTAACTTGCCACGTTCGTTGATTGGTTTTGATTGCAAACGTTGTGTGTTCAAACTGTATTTACTTTTTTTCTCTGGTTTTATCACAATTTAAACTCATTCTTTTCAATTTAAAATGTTAAATGTATTTTTTACTTTTTTCTGTATTATATGCAGTTTGCTGGAATTAGGACCCCAGGCGATGCCGGTTAAACCTTAATAAATTAGCACTGAAATGTTCGTTCTTAGTCTCTTATCTATATAATAAAAGTGAAGTCGAATTTTCCCTCTGCCGATTTTGCTATTATAGATTTAGAACCAAAAGCTTCATATGCTAATCTGTTACCACGATGCACATAGAGCACTTCCTAATGCGTGTTTCTAGCAAATGTATGCACATTTTGTGTTCTTTCAAAATTCTTACATTTATTCCAGAATAGCTACTTCTCTCAACTACATACTACACAAAGAAGGTGGCAAATATTTTCACTCTTCTACAATTAACTACTCCCACGTCCCTCACATTCACTGGGGAATTTCCTAAATATAGTTACTTATGCTTACATCACCGTTATTATTATATATAGTTTGCTGAAATTAGGACCCAAGGTGACGCCGGTTAAACCGTAATAAATGTGCACTGAAATGTTGGTTCTTAGTCTTTTATTAATTAGAAAGTTAAGAGTTACACAGAACAAATTCGAAAGTAATTATGTGATTTACCTTTCACCATTTCGTAAGAGACCGAAAAAATTCACAATTAATTATAATGTTAGGTTCTTTAATTTTCCTGGTAAATGCGAAAAAAAAATTCAAGTATAAATACTCCTGAGCAACGCTGGTTCGGGAAAAATAGTATATATATATATATATATATATATATATATTATTTTATGATATAAGTGTATATACATGAAATAGTAATCCCTATTTATATAAAGTTATGTATGCATAAATGTTTATGTATTTACATGTACAGAATTTTAAAGGTGTTTTGGGAGCATAATATGGGCACAACCTCCTATTTGAAAAGTAAAATATTTCAGATTTGCATTGAATTTGATCCATAGTCATTAGACACCATTTTAGTAAGATTCCATGAATTTCAATTTATTCTTAAGACCTCTGAAGCTTAAGCCTTAAATTCTAGACATTTTCTAGAATCAAAATCATGTAATGGATTTTGATCAAACCAGAATAAGAATTCTAGACATAAAGTGTAGTATAATTATATCGTGATTTTAATCTATGTAAGCGGACATAAAATGGTGCTTAACTGTTCTGTTCTGGGAATTCATTTTACCCGTCCCGGGATGAGTATTCTTCTATGAGAAGAATACGCATCCCAGGATGGTTCTAGTCACACTGAGTCATAGATACGACGAAACACGTGTCTGTGGATAACTCTCTCTCTCTCTCTCTCTCATATATACATACACACATATATATATATATATATATACAGTACATATATTATGAGTTTCTATAGATGTAAATCCGTTGAAACGCCAGTGTTTATAAAAAGTGCTCAATAACAAGTAGAGCTGTTCTTTAGTATTAATTTTTGGTCCCCCGATTTATAAAATCGGGAGACCTATGTTTTTAGGCATTTCCGTCCGTCCGTCTGTCTGTCTGTCCATCCGTCCGTCCGTCCGTCTGTCTGTCCATCCGTCCGGATTTTTCTCCGCAATCATCCATTGAATTTCTCTGAAATTTTGCATGAAGTTATAAGTTTGGTCAGGTTAGAAAGTGACATTCTCCGATTTTTGAAAAAAAATCTGGTTAGCCCCCCAGGGGGTCAAAAGGCCCCAAAATGGCAAAAAATGACATTTTTTGCCCCATAACTTTTCAGCCATCCATTTAATTTCTCTGAAACTTGACCAAAATATGGAGGCAATTGTTCCTAATAGAAAATAAGTATCGCTGACCTTGTAAAAAATCGGGGTCAAAAGCCCCCAAAATGGCAAAAAAAATCACCCTTTTCTCCCATAACGTTTGATCCATCCATTCAATTTTTCTGAAACTTGGCCAAAATGTACAGGCAATTGTTCTGGATATAAAATAAGCATCCTTGACCTCAGAAAAATTCTGGTTCGCACCCCCAGGGGTTACAATGGAGGTCAAAAATGCCCCAAATTGCCCAAATTTATTGCATTTTACACTCGCCACATCGAGTCACATACAGAGGGGGACCACGCATGCGCGGCTTGTTATTTATACAAACATTATAGGTTACATATGTGCATACATGTTTCGGTTGTACTCTTTATAGAGAGTGAACCTCTTCAGACCAAAACAAAGAATTGAGGTTTTGTTTTGGTCTGAAGAGGTTAACTCTCTATGAAGAGTACAACCGAAACATGTGTGCACATATGTAACCTATAATGTCTGTATAAATAAAAATGTATACTATATATATATATATATATATATATAGATAGTGTGTTCGTGTCTACTAGAAAAAAAGTTTCCATCTCATTAACATAATTGAGTAATGGTGAATGAATAAGGCTGACCATTAGGGTGGGGGACATTTTTCTTTCGCTATTAGGTCATACCAGTCTGTGAGTCATCATAGATTAACCCTCGTATTTTCTTATTTATTAATTGTTAGTAATTCTTTCATGTTGGGCCGATGAAGGGAATGGCCCATTGATTTAATGTGAAATGGAGTCATACATTTAGTAGGAGTTAAGGAAAATATGCATGCTCTTTGGCTCATTGTAATCGGCATTAAAGATCTTTGTAAGTCACAAGATCACTCGGTATTGCCTGGGTTGTGAAGACATATTTTGACTTTGGTAGGGGCAATATTTTAAAAGGTTGTCCATGCAACAAAAGAACAAGAATAACAGAAGAAAATGGAGAATTATAAGTAAGACAAATATATACACTAGTTTAAAAACTAATATGCATATAGAGGGGGGGGCATAGAAGGCTATTACAATGCAAGTAATGGAAATATGTCGGTGTTGAGAAGGATGGCAGAAACGAAGTTTTTTTCCGTGATTTAGTCTCAACTTTTACACAGTGATCTAATGTGTGTAACCGTGTTAAATAATATATTTCGAGGTAAGACCTCTTCATCAAATTGTGAGCGTTTCAAATCTGAAATTCATCTGGATCGAAATATATTATGGAACATGGTTACACCCATTAGGTCACTGTGTAGAAGTTGGGACTAAATCAAGTAAGATTTACAACTAAAAATAATTTCGTTTTTGTCCTCCTTCTTAACACTGACATATTTCTACTTCTTGAATTGTGATAGCCTTCTATGACCTCTCTATATACATATTACACACAATGCCTCAAGCAAACTACATCATCTTATTAATATATGTTCAGATGAAGCAAACTATTATTGCTACATTATATATATATATATATATATATATATATATATATAAATGAATGAATATGAATGTTTTTCTATTAATCACATCACTATCAAAACGGTTCACTGTTATTTAAATCAATAACACTGTAGTCTTTTGAAATACTGTGTATATGGTAGAAAGTAAGAACCAACCACCACTATTTGTGTGTCTAATTTTCATAACTATTTTTAAACAGTTTATAATGATTAATATTTGGTGTCATTCACCTGTAATTTTATTGTTCTATTCTCATTTTATATATATATATATATATATATATATATATATATATATATATATATATATATATATGAAGTAGCTCGGTCGATATAACCACTAATTAGAGTGGTTTAATATAAATTTAAAAAATTGCCAAAACCTTTCTTAAAATATTATGTTAATTAATTTTCAAGGGAAGTTCATAGAAAGAGGAGGGGGTGACTTCTTGCTCTCTCCCTCTCTCTCTCTAAGAGGGATGTCTTAATAGATTTGCCAGTTTATCAATTTTCGAATGAAATCAAAGTAGAATAAATAATGGTAGTTTTTTTCTACTACTATTTATTCCGAATATATATATATATATATACGTAATACATTATCATAAGGTTAGCTTGCTTGCCATAAGTATATTTTCATACTACTATATATATATGTATATATATATATATACGTAATACATTATCATAAGGTTAGTTTGCTTGCCATAAGTATATTTATATACTACTATATATATATATATATATATATATATATATATATATATATATATGAGAGAGAGAGAGAAAGAAGAGAGTCATTTGCAAACAACTGTTTCGTTGTCTATCATTCATCAGTGTGGCTAGACCTAGTAAGTGTATCCATGCCGAGATTTGAAACCAGAACGTCCAATCACATCTGAATGTTATGCACCTAAACCACTTGCCAACAAACCTGCTACTGCCAATAGAAGAAATTCTAGTGTTATATGTACTCTCTCTCTGTTTACATACATCTTCTCATGCTATTTGGTAATCTGAGAACTGTATTCTTTATATAGAAAATTACTATTCCCTCTACCAGAGAGCTCAAGGTGAGATATATATATATATATATATAATATTAAATTATATTTTTTAATATTTTACCTGCGTACGACGTCGTTTCGAGCTTACGGCTCTCATCAGCGCAAGGAAATAACAACCTCGGACGGTCACAGGGAACGAACCCCGGTCACAGAGACACCTTTAATCTGTAAGTGTTAACTTAGCCCTTGGGGCCACGAGACAATGTCACATGATTACGGAGAAATTAAGTGATATGTACACAGGTCCATAACTGTAATCTAGTTTCTTCCTGAGATGTTGTTAGGGGTTGTACAGGGCTGAGGAAGCTTTGATGTGACTTTACTCGTTGGGTCACTTATCTTCTAATATATATATATATATATATCATCAGTGTGGCAGATGATTGTTCTGCCGGTCACATGCTTCGAACCTCAGACCTAAGTCAGCATTTTAACTTCTGTCTGAACCCCTAGAACCATGTGGCCAACCTGACAACCACAGTGATGGAAGAGAATTAAGGTATGTCTTTACAAGTGGACATACCTAGAAGACTGTCATAAACAGTGTTCAATGATGCAGACGGAAAGAACCTTGGAATATATATCTATCTATATATATATATATATATATATATATATATATGGCATAATCTCGTTAACACACCGGTTTCTGTTAGATCACCAAAGTTAAGCAATGCTGAGCCGGGCTAGTACTAAATGGGTGACGATTTGGGAACACCTGGAGAAGATATGGGCACTACCAGGTTCTATCATGTCCACAGAAAAGTTAGGACAGATAGAGTATCTGCCTGTCTCCCCGGACGTTATGGAAAAACAACAACAACAATATATATATATATATATATATATATATATATATATATATATATATATATATATTTCATTAAAATTGTGGTTTTGAATGCATCAACCCCCACTGATGAGACCAGTTGAACATACCTTGGTTTTATGATAAATAAACATTTAAAAAATCCTATTTAATACAGTTGAAACGATCGTTTGGGAGTAAATAATAAGGAAAATTTTCTTGTTATATACTGATGAGTATATTCCCTTCATTTCCGGGCAACTCCGGGTGTCTCTGCTAGTATAGATGTACACTAAGACTGAGTACAAAAAAGTTAGATTGTCTCTTTTCATTCACATATAGTTTTACTCGCTATGAACAAGCACTCACTGATGACAGCACTCTGCCAGAAAAACAAGATACCCATAAAGAATGTAACGTGAAGAAAATTTGGCAAAAAATAAAAAAGAAAGAAAAAAAAGACTAATCCTCTTTGTATTCGAAAGAAAGAAAAAAAGAAAAAAAATAGACATTTACTAAATTTTTTTATCCGATCTTTGTTTCTTCTTTTTTTGCTATGATCATATTTCGTTGATTTTCTTCACATCTTGTTTGAAGATCTCTGGATTATCTCCCCTTGCCATCTGCTGGTCTCGTCTTTCGTTCTTGGGATTGGGAGTTTTTAGTTTCATTCGCATGGGGAGTAGTCGGGGTGTATAAGATGAACCAATTCAAAATGGTAGCCAAGACTTTTATTTTCTGGCATTGTCTCCTCCAATTTATCCAATTCCAGTCTATTCTTGAACTAATGGCTGTATTGAAACTGAATAAGATTCCTTCTGGAGATATTTTCTTGAATACAATGTAAGAACATCTTCCATTACAATTAATTCTAAGACCAATATATATATATATATATATATATATATATATATATGAAAGAGAGAGAGAGAGAGAGAGAGAGAGTTACCCACAGACAGACTGTTTCGCTGTATCACAGCTTCAGATATCTTCAGTGCGACTAGACTAGTATCCATTCCACGCCAGGATCTAACTTATGACTATCTAGTTGACAGTCAGCGACTCTAACCCATGGCGGGCTCTGTTAGCAAGGGACATCGCAACGCTTTATACAAATATTGGTAACTGCAAGAGAGTGCTCTGTTTACAAAGAGCTTTGCATTATCGCTAATGGTAGTTGGTGATACCACTTACCATAGTGCTCAACCTGATTAGGAGGGCTTATATAGTCATGCACAGACAGACTATTTCACTGTACCACAGTTATTCAGTAGCACCCACCCTACGCCGGGATCGAACACACACACGCATATATATATATATATATATATATATTAATTTGGGATTCTACTGACCATGGGGAATCAATCGAAAACCATAATTTTCATTAGTTTTTACAATCTCTTTATTTCTGTACTCTGATGAGGGTCTTATTCTTTTTCTCTCATCCTACACTCAGAAGTATTTTTTTTAAATTAACGTTCGTACCTTACACGTGTTTCATGGCAAAAATCGGATAAGTGTATTTTTTTAGTCCAGTTGTAATACAACTTTATTGAGCTTAAAATTGGAAAAATTTCAGCTATTATAAGGACTATACGTTACAAAAAGATTCTTTGTAAAAACACATATATATATATATATATATATATATATATATAATAAGAGAGATGAGTATTAGAAGGCTATCACAATGCAAGAAATGGAAATATGTTGGCGTTGAGAAGACAAAAACAAGTGATTTTACTTAATAAATTTTTTCAAAAACATTTTTTTTTAATAATTTTTTTCCTATATAACAAATCTTACTTGATTAGGCAAGACTTCAACACTGATGTAATGTGTGTGACCGTGTTCCATAATATATTTTGAGGAAGTTCTCTTTGTCAAATGGTAGGTGTTTCAAATTTAAAAAAACGTGTGGGTGGCAATATTGCTTATAACGCAGTAAATATTAATATCAGCAGCTAATGTAATAAAAATACAACTATAACTGATTGTTTATATTATTTTAATTACTTTTTTTTCTTCTGAATATTCTATATTTGGACCCACCAACGAAGTGCCATATATTTATATATTAAAAAAAACAAAAGCATTTTTTTTTGTGGAGGTGGGAGGTAGGGATAACAGCTTAGAGCGGTGTTCAATTAAATTTTTGTTTCACATAATATTTTTTATTTAATTTTTTTATATATACGTACTATTGTTATCTTATTTTATTCTAACAATATTTACTTCTTTGCTTTTCTGAAATTTTTTATTTATTTATTTATTTTTTTTTTTCAAATTTATTTTCATGATTAACGGCTAAATATATATATATATATATATATATATATATATAATTATGCTGAGGTTTTGTTCATACGATTTCATCCAGTGAATCCTTACTGTATTTGCATAATAGTTCTCAATAACAAGTAGGGTTGTATATTGAGCATGAATTTTTATTTATATAAGCATTATTGGCTACACATTTGCAGACATGTTTCAGCTACAGACATAAATCAAGTGAACCTCTTCAGGCTAACCTGTTAGTATAAAGAAAAGGATTTTATGTAGAAACTGCCATTTGAATCCTTCGATAGTTGATAGCATCTATGTGTGTGATTACTATAGATGTATTACAGTTCTCCGCTTACTAAAGCAATGCCACCTTCTAATTATCATGCAGGATGATTTTCTCCAATGTTGCTACGTTCTCTCTGCCGAAGCATCCATTTGACGATGATCGCCACAGGGACTGCAACTACCCATAAAGATGAGAGGGATTTTTTTTTTTATCTAGGTTAGAGTCCTCTAGATCTGCCGTATCCGACTATGCTCAGGCACATTAACAGGGTTACCTTATGAAAGATGCTAAGGTGTGGGCGGGCATTTACTGTTGGGAGGCTAACTACAGGCTATAGCTGCACAAAGTACTTTAGGATGTATCACATAGTTCTGGGTGCATGGGGACAAGTTAATGGTGCCACGGAAGGCTATCTCGGAAAGGCATGGACCCCTTAACCCCTTTTAGCAAAAACTTACTAAAATTCCCGTTGTACTTTTTCTCAAAGTCAGTTTTTTTGTTTTTTTTATCGAAATCGCTCCAGATAAGGCATGAAGCCACTTGATGTAAGGAGCTAACAAAAACGAAATATGATTATCACAAAGACAGGAGATGCCTATTGGCTTTAGTCTTAAAAAGACCAAGGCTATAGGTAGGAGAAAAACAGTCAGCAGGAAGAGAGTTCCACAAGCCTGCAGTTCTTGGAAAGAAGCAACTGGAATAAGAAGCTGTATTACAATGATGTATCAAAACATCGAATTGATGGAGACCACTAGACCAACGAGTCAAACGAGCTGGAACAAAAGAAGCAGAGAATAGATCACACAATGCTGAAGAACACATGAGCTGACACGTTTTTTTGTATTTATATTATCTTTGAGGTTCAGTGTGCCACTTTTATTGTGCAATGGGCCACTGTTGGTGTATGTGCTGTAGGTTGGCTACCACTGCTTTTAGTTCATCTTCAGCAATAGATTGTTGCTTTATTTTATCTGGACATCCTTGAACATTCCCCATTATAATATTTTATTTTGCCTGAGGGAAGTTGACATTTTCTCCAATTCCTGACCTAAAATGCACCAAACATTAATGTTATTATTTTTTTTCCATTCTCTTTGCAAAACTAAATCATGTTCTGCAAAGCCAACAACAACTATTTTCCTCTACAAAACAACCAACCTCAACACCATGAATAAACATTTGAAGATGTAAAGAACTTGAAGCATAAAAACTTTTACCAAAATGACCGGATTTGGCATTAAATAACCCGAAAAAGGGTTCATATGCCATAAAACAACCAAACCAAACAAAACATCTCCCCAAGAATCATAGGACGTTATTCGTGTTTTTGTTTTTTTAAAATTATTTTTTAGGGTTAGTACACAACTTATAATTATGTGATGTGACATTGTTGGCACATGTGCTATAGGTTGGCGACCCCTTGTTTAATGCGTTTGTTGAAGAACATTAACTAACAGGGTTTTCTTCTGTGTTTTACCTCCAAATGATTTCACTGAAGATGAAGACTGTCAAACTAAAGAAGAGAGGGAAGCTGCTGTTAAGTCTATGAAAAACAACAAGTGATGCAGACAGAGTTGAAATATTATACATTGACAAAAAAAAGCATCATTTCTACTGATAGTGCTCTCAAGCTTGGTCAGTATCTGTACCTGGTACGGCATTCACCCTGAGCAGGTTGAACCGGCTTACTCCGAAGGAGGAAGTTTCATGGGAGCATCAAATTCACAAACGGTCCCCAGTCGCATGTATATTCCATTTAGAGGAGATGACGACGTTAGATTAGGAAGGTGTCGACGTCCTCCTACATACAGTGCCTTGGATTCCTAAATGTTCACCAATCTGGTACTGACCAAGCTCAACGTTGCTTAACTTCCGTGATTTAACAAGATCCAGTGTGTCAATGTGACTATGCCGTATTATGCTTGGTCAGTACATGATGGGTGACTATTTCTTAAATACCAGGCGTTGTATGTGAAACGATGAATGACACCTCTTTGCAGAATCTAATGTCATAAAAATCATCTCAGCTGACCGGGATATACATCCGGCTGGGCACCGCTTGTGAATTTGATATTCCCTGGAAACTTCCTCCTTGAAGGAAGAAGCTGTCTCAACCCGCCTAGGATGAATTGCAGCACCAAAAAATAGTGTTGTTATCATGAACACCAGATCAAGGGTTCTCAAGCTATCATCATCATCATAATAATCATCATCATCTTCATTATCATCATCAAATTTCTGCACCAGAAAGAGGTCTAGGCAGACACCATAAGAAACTATTTCACTGCCGATTTCGATTGAACTGGAGGAGGGCCACCTTCTCAATCAGGATCCCTGGAGCTTGGAATAGACTCCCAAGAGAGGTAATAAATGTGCCAACGACACAGCAATTCAACGTGAATTTGGACAGGTGCTAGGCTACTGTATCCTCTTTTGTATACATTTCTACCACCCTTTCCCTACATGGCAACTGAAACATTCTTGTTTTATTTTTTTGCCAAATGAACTGAATTGAATCATCATAATAATAATACTACTGATAATAATATGTTGTCATTATTTAATATTTTTCAAATATAAAAATATACAAATGTTAGTGAGAGTGGGTAAGGGTTAGGGTTAGTGGGGAATCACCTATAAGGTACTCTTCTACCCAACTCCCCAATTTAAATAAATATTCTTCATAATAATGAGAAGAAAAAAGAAAAGAAACACATACAACATACAACAGTAACATAACAACAAATAGTAATCAATATACTGCAACATGCGGAAATTGTGCACTCCTCACAAAATACAATAATGTACACGAAACGGACATATGCATATGCACATGCATTTACCTGCTAGACACTATCCTCGAGTGTCTTCGGCCTCTCTGTACACGGGTTTGTCAGGACAACCTGACAAGAAGATATTTCCTCCTACAAGTAAACCATGAACAAATATTCAAAATTACATAGTATTCCGAGCCTAAATAAGATCCCCTCGACATGGCTATACATTGGCTCATACGAGGAATGGTGCACCTTCTCAAAAATTAATGTTATCTCAGGTAACACCACTTACCTGGATATTCCACAAGACTAGATGAATACTTGTCCTGGAATCCGGTAAGACCAAGAGAAAGATATACTATAACATATTTAACTGGTCAATTGGGGAGCAGAAAATTAATGTTCTTAACTTCTTTACAAACTAAACGTTTGAGAAATAAAGGAGAACTTTAATAGAATATTCGAATATCTATGTATCTCGTATAGAGATTAAGTGTTAGCCCAAGAGACACATGTACATATATCTATTCATATGCACTTTGAAAAAGCAAAAATAAGCTTCACCAGAAACAAATACAATTATGATTCACGATAAATCAATAGATACAGAAATCACATACAGAGAAGTGATCGGAATGAACTGATAGGGAATTGACACCAACCAGACAAGAAATTACTTTAATAATTATCAGCAAGAAATATCAGGAAATATATACGAGAGACTGATCATGGCGTCAGAGGTTTGCTTGAGAAAAAAAAATTTGCTCCGCAACAGATGCTATATTTATTACAAGAGATGCAATTAAATCAGCAACGTAACCCATTTACCCATGCATTGTAGATCTACGAGCTGCACGCGATCGTATTGATCGCAATATGCTCTTCAGAACTGGAGCTGATCAACAGGTTGCCATTCGAACAGTTGCCGTAATATAATGTTCAGTTGATCAGTTCCACGTATTTATTGGACGCAGACAAGGAGAAATATGGAGAAGATGAATGGAAAAATCGGATATACGATTTAGTGAGAAGGAGGATGATAAAGACCAGAACAGGCATTTAAATAGTTTTGGGTTAATGAAAGAAAGTCTGACGGACAAGTTCATTCAGGGAGGGGGGGGGGGAAGGGTTAAAAATATAATTTACAACATACCAAAACAATTTAATAAAAGTGACTCGTCATACGGCGAGATCTTAATCTTTTGTCTTAATTATTAAAAAGATTTCTGACTAGGATCAAGGTATAGTATCTGTTCTGTCTTTGATCAGAAGAGGAGACATCCTTCTTGACTGAGGCAATTTTTTTATTTTTGTCACATCCAAAGTTACCCCTTTTTGGGGAGCTAGATTTTGCCAACATAATAAAAATGACCATGTGTCTACTTTTGCCCGTGTGGGAATTTCTTTCGAAATGAACGATCAATGTTATCATTCATTTTTTTTTTTTTTTTAAATATTATTATTATGTTCAAATTTACAATTCGAAACATAGACATGCAAAATAAAAGTGAGGGGGGAACGTCAGAGGGGGGAGGGAGAAAAGGACAGAAGAGGGAGGTATTTGAAATTCTTATAAAAATGTCTGATAAAAGCTAAAAAAAAAATATCCGACAGTATGATATAGATAATGACTGTAATATCTCATGTGAAATACGTTTTTCTTTAATTAATCTGACGTTTCGGTAAAATGTATGCCTTCAACAGATATGTAAAACCCAAGAGAAAAAATTGTTATTACAAATGAATTAGGAAAATACTGAGAACTAGAGAAAAGCGTGTGTATAAATATATCAGCAAACTATAATACGTCACTAAACTAATAAAAACTAATAAAAAACAAAAAACATCCATATGATTTTTATAAAGTACCAACCTTCAACTGGCATGTGTAAGAATTTGAGCCCAATCGGATTATTAGTTTAGAAATTACATTTATTTAAGTGATACGCCACTCAATAAAGGAGGTACTGTGTTTGCTATCACTAGATCAAAAACAACACCACATGACGATTGAAAGCATTGTTTGCAACCGTTTCAATGCAACAAAAAGGAGTTTTTGCATCAGTATGTGATAATGGATGAAACATGGATCCACCACTTTCCTCTGGAGTCAAATCGACAGTGAGCTGAGCAGACAGCAGCATGTGAAAGCCGTCCAAAGCAACCAAAGATGCAAACATCAGCAGGCAAGGTTTTGGCCTCTGTATTTTGGGATGCGCAAGGTGTTTTGTTCATCGATTATCTTGAGAAATGAAGAACCATCAATAGTGAATATTATATAGCATTATTGGTACGCTTGAGGAAGAAATCGACAAAAAACACGGCCACAAAGGGAGAAGAAAAAAAGTACCCTTTCACCAAGACAATGTACCGTGTAACAAGTCGATCGCAACGATGGAAGAACTATATGAATTGCACTTTGAATTGCTTCTGCATCCACCCTCTTCTCTAGATCTAGTCCCCATCAGTTACTCCCTTTTTGCAAACTTCAAAAGAATGATCCAGGAAAAGAGATTTGAGTTTAATGAAGAAATGAAATCTGAAACTGAAGCGTATTCCGATTTCAAAGACAAATCGTTCTACAAATAAGGCATTGAATTGTTAGAGAAGCATTGGAATCAGTCCACTTTTAGGGGAATACACTATGTTGATGAATAAAGTCGAATTTGTCTAAAAGTTGGTGTTATATTAGGTAGGCACGGGACTTATTGAGTGATGTGTGAACATTCTTACATACATACTTATATATTATAGCAATTAGCCTGATGATTTCCCTCGGGGAATGAAACAAACGTTTGTGCGTAGTTTATTTGCCATAAATGTATTTAATACTACTGCTTAGCTCTACTCACATATTGAGCACTGTTGAATTAAATATAAAATATATAATATATATATATATATATATATATATATATATTTTTGTAGATTACTTGCCATAAATATATAGCCTGATGATTTTCTTTGGGAATGAAACATGAATATTTCTGTGTAGCTTACTTGCCATAAATATGTTTTAAGGCTACTACTAAGTTCTAGTCCCATATTGAGCACTGTTGAAGTAAATACTGAAAATATATACAGGTGGAAAGTCTTCAGGCACCTGTCGACAATTTTACAAAATGCAAGAGGAGGTGCATAGTACCACATGTCCGACCTGTACTCTTGCATGGCTGCGAAGCGTGATCAACGACAAAACGTCAAAACAACAGCGCATCGGATGGAGAAAATTGCTGGTCTCACTGTAAAGGATTTCATGAGAAATTACTATGCACAATGATGTCTTAACTGGTACGGCCACGTCACTGCCGTCAGTCATCCAGAAATGCTCTGAAGTGTGTCCCACATCAATGTTGATGGCTGAAAGCCACAAAGTAGGCCGCTGAAGATTTGGAGGGGATCAGTTGATGACGATCGGATCCTAGTGGCGGCTCAAGCGAAATGGCAACAGACAGAAGTAGGAAGTCATCCGCAAAACGGCTAACTTCAGCATGAGACAAAAAGATGATGAACATAAATAATGTTGATCAGACACCACCTCCCTCAAAACAAAACGTCAGCGGTCTGGATACCAGAACCACTTTCTTTTCTTATTTAAATAAATAATTACATGTGCGTGTGTGTGTGTGTGTGTGTGTGTGTGTGTGTGTGTGTATATATATATATATATAATTATTTCCACACTTAATGTCGTAGCCCACACAAACCATGAAAGCAACAGACCGGAAGTCCTGACGTTGTCTGATTGTCGAAATTATTATATATATCATCTCACATTAAAAATCTAATATATATATATATATATATATATATATATATATATATATACACTAGTGTACACCCCCCCCCCATTAAAATGACTGAAAAAAAATTATGCTTTATCAGTGTTCACACTCGCTATTTATCTAGATATATTACAAAAACATTCATATAAAATCATAAAATTTAATCTTTCATATATAAATTTTTTCTGATGACCCAAAGGAAAAAAACACTATTGACGTTTTATTATAAAATGAAGGATTTCTTTCTGAATTCATTTCAAGTAAATCTGAGGTGGTTGTCTGACTTGCTATTTGTTTTCTTGCTTCCCCTCACCACTTGAAAATAGTTTACTCTCTAAATTTGCATGACGGGAGTGAAGTACATAGATTTATTCATATATATATATATATATATATATATATATATATATATATATATATATATTAATAATGGAGATTTGGTATCTGTCTGTCTGAAACCGAACTATACTATTTTGGACAATTGTATTATTGTACAATAGTCTTAAATAGTATAGGTGAGGAGATAGTATAATATAGTGTAAGGAGGGAGCTAGTGTAGTATCTGTTCTGTTGTCATTGGACTATCCTCCCAGGCATTACCTCCTTTTTTTGGTGGGTAGCATAATATATGTTCGTTCGTCATGATACCATCTTCTCAGACATTTCACTTACGTTATATATATACTAGCAAAAAACATGCTAGTATATATAAATGTACAAATAAATACACATTGGTCTTTATGATAGAGTGGGAGGTGATCTCCGCATGTTCATGTCTAAATTTACCTGGAAGTAAATAGAATATTTTTTGGATGGGATGTTAAGTGTGTTTCACAGCTAATATTTCTTACATTATTCAAACTTTGTTTAATATGGCTTTAAGAATGAGATTTGAGCCATTGATGTTAAACTAAAAATGACATGTTGTCAAACTTAATTACCGTAGAGGTGCGTGTGTGTGTGTGTGTGTGTAAGTAAGCTGAAGTGGTTATTTACCTCCTCTGCAGGAGGTTAGACACAAGGTCAGGTGCGCTTTTGAAAAGCCGGCACACTAAGAAGCACACTTTGGTCTACAAGAAATGCCTGAGCATCTCCATCAGAATTTCCTGGTAGTCGCCCCTCACACAATTAGCAATAAAGTAACCCCTTCTCCCTGGTGCTACCAGATGAGGCTGTCTGAAGATATTGGCTTCCTGACCCAAAATGCACCAAACATTGATGTTTTATTGGGTTTTTTTCTCTTCGCAAAATTCAATCATGTTCTGCAAAATTCAAAACAAAAAACAACAACTTCCCCGTCCCCCCCTTTTCACCAAACAAAATACCATGAATAAATATTTGAAGATATAAAGAACTTGAAGCAGAAAAAAGTTCCCCAAAATGAGTGGATTCAGCATTAAATAACCTGAAATGGGTTGATATGCCGTAAAACAAAACAACCAAACCAAACACCATGAATAAATACTTAAACATTTAAAGAACTTGAAGCATAAAGATTTTACCAAAATGACCGTATTCAGCATTAACCCGAAAAGGGTTGATATGCCGTAAAACAAAGCAACTAAACAAAACTTACCCTTTCTCAAGGAGAAGGTAAAGCCTGGGAAAGTGGACCTCCTACGACCGAACAAAACCATACCTCAGCCTGACAGCAACAAAGTCACTGTCGGACTGATTGTCACGGTATGAACAATCCCAGGTTCAGATGAGGACTGCCATATACTGTAGGCTGGGATAAGGTGTTCAAATTCTGTCAAGATCATAAATTTACTTTCACTAAAGACCCTGGGAAAAGCATGAATTCATTTCTATTTCCTCTGGCTATACCTGGTACTTGGTACCCGATGCAGCATTCATCCTGGTCGGATTGAGCCAGCTTCCTCCAAAGGAGGAAGTTTCTAGGGAATTCACAAGCGATCAATAGTCGCATGTATATCCAGGTCAGGGGAGATGACGATGTTCGTCTTCTGCATTTTTTTTTTGCAGTGTATTTCCAAATGATCACCCATCTGGTACTGACCAGGCTCAATGTAGCTTAACTTTGGTGATCTAACAAGAACCGGTGTGTCAACATGACTATGCCGTATTTCCATTTGCTATGGGTGAAATAGTTGGGTAGACGAGACTCTCAAGCCTTAGTAGAGTAACTAGTCAAAGAGAAAAAAACCTCTGAAATGACGCTTGTGATGCAGGCAGGTCTCTATAAGCTGACATGCAAGCTGACCAAAGTGAGTCTTGTTCACCATAATGTGTAATCCACTACAATAAAATTTGTGGGATCGTCTCGTAATCAGATGCTCATACAACGTCCATGGTGGAACATTCCATCCTTACTGGACAAGTAATAAGTTCAGATTAAAAAGTGCTTAACATTTTGAATATAGAGCTTTTTTCCAAATGCAAAGATTTTCTGGTATAAGCAGATAAGAACAGGAGCTGAATAGCAAAAGAAGTATTTCTTCCTTTCTTCCTGAAGAATATAAATGACAAGCGGTGGTGCTATCTATCTTTGAACTAGGAGAGTCTGCTGGAGGGCCCCTGAAGAGACTGTATCAGTAGCGCTATGGACCCTCAGTTTTATTATTGTTTCTTTATTGTTATAGTATGTATATATATATTAATTAAGTTAAAATATTAACAAAATGAACAAAACCAATACTTTTCAAAAGTGCTCAATATATATTAGAGCTTTTTATATGAAACCAAACATAGTTTGAGTATCCGACAATTATTTCAGAACCTCTTCGGCTTCTCCTAGGGATATACTGATGAGCAAAGAATCATACAAAAAGCAAAAGACAAACAGACAAACAGACAAATTACATATATTATAAATTAGATATAGTTTTCAGATTATTTTAGTATGTTATTATACATAATAGGTTATGTAACTGATCGTATTTGTATAACTCCGGATGATGGGATAACTAATAGTAATCAAGAGATATATAAATTAATAAGTTACAAGGTTTAGACTTTATATTGAAAGAAAAGAGTTGTTGAAGTGTGAACATGATGATAAAATTAGTGAACTTAAATTAATACCAATTAAACGTCCGTTAGACTAAATCAATATAGATGGACACAGAATTTAAGATCACTTCAAAGAGAGAATATAATTAATCTAAAATAAAATAAAATACAAGTTCAATTCCTTTATAAAATAACGCAAAATCATTACAAATAATAAAGTATTAAGTAGATTACTATAAAGAACTAGATAAAAATAATAACTAGTCGATATTAAAAAACTTGGTTTCTAATTCTCAACTAATTAGAGGAATAATATTATTTGATCAAATTTGTTCGTAGGTAAATATGATTAATAAATAGCGATTGTCTTAATGTATATAACACTCTATTTGACAGTTTATGAGGATTATGATTAATAAGAAAAAGATAAAATTAAAAATTTAAATCCCTTAATACATTACGCAAAATAAATATATATATATATATATATGTTTTTACTTATATATCTATATAGGTGTGTATGTGTGTGTGCGTATAAGCGTGGGTGTGTGTATGTGCGAGTGTGGGTATGTCTGGGTGTGTGTGCATGTAGTTAAGGAAGAGGAGATGGACCGATTCTAGCCAGTCCTGCCTATAGTTTGAGCTAACCGACTTTCTTAAGCGTCGATAGGTAGGTGTCAAAATGTCATCTTATGCAAAAGGGTTTCTCGTCTGAAAATTTTTAAATGTAATTTGTCTGTCTGTTTTTTGTCTTTTGTTTTTTTTATGATTGTGTATTGGTGGATCTAATCTTTGCTCATCAGTATATCCCTGAGGAGGAGCCGAAGAGGTTCTGAAACATTTGTCAGATACTTAAACTATGTTTATTTTTATATATATATATATATATATATATATATATATATTCAACTAGATCAATCCCCTGTAGGGTATTGTCAGTTGTTGAGGTCAATATGTTAGGTTTCTTATCTCCCCTGATGAACTGCCTCGCGAGTACTTTGCTAGGTAGCGAAACACGTGTAGGGAACTATAACTTTATAAAATAAATAAATAATAAAATAAAAGATTGTTTCGTTATGATGAATCCTTTCTAGCAAAAAATATCTTGGTAAACTCTGTAAATTTGAATAAAGAAAGATTAGCACAGGGTCATGATTTGATTTTATATTTTGGCCAGAGACGAGCTTTATCAAGAATGTAAGGAAATATTTTGATGGTGAAGATGAAATATTAAATTTATTTGATTGCATTATTTTGATACAAATGTTTTTTCTATTCATCTTTACATATACGCATCTAATATATAAAGGAAACTACACCCTCCCAACTGCATTGGTGCTCAGTAGCTTGCTTAACAAAAGTTTCATATAAAAATCTGCTTGGTTAGCTGGATAGGGCATATATTGATTCGTGTTGTTAGAAACAAAATTTTTACATTTAATCGATTTGTTTGATTATCATATTTAGTCCTGATACATTTTTGATTTTTTGGGATCAGATTCAGAAGTGCTTGGAGGAGAAGTTACAATCTGTCAAGTTCTCCCACTTCATTCTGTTTTAAAAAGAAAGGTCAAACAAAAATGAAAGCTAAAATACGGTATAATGGCATAACGATCGAAACTTGCCACTTCCGGCTAAGAATATGTTCAGCAGTCTGCGATGAATTGCAAAAGTCAGTTTCCGCTATATTATGTTCCCGCCAAGGGCTTTGTTTACTATTCTTATTTTTGGACAAAAAAACACATTTTCTTTTGTTTATTAAATTGTTAAGTGACAGTACAGAATAATTAACAAAGCCCTTCACTCCCCATATTAAAAATGGCTTTCTAAATAATAACATTATTTAGAAAGTCATTCTTAACATGGGGAGGGGGTGTTACAAACATTTCCTTTGAGTATTTGTAAAAAAAAAGAAAACATTCCAATTAGAATAAATATATTTGAAATGAAAATAAAATTGAAAATTTCCAATGAAAGAAATCACTTTTAACAATTTCTTATGTGTTGACCTAGATTTTCGTATGTGTAAAATACGCAGGAAACTGATTTGCACAATTCACCGCTGACTGCTGAACACATTCTTAGCCGGAAGTGGCAATTCCTGACCATGGTGCCAAAAAATACTTTCAAGTAAAGACGGCTTAGTTCTGATGACCTCAAAGGAAGTTTGAATCTAGACAGTATATGGAGATATATGCATATCAATAAACTTCGATTGTATGACTTCGTTGAAAGAAAGGATCGGAGTTCTTGGGTTAGTAGATGTAGAACAGTTGAGGTAACAGGGTCGTTTCACAGGGGAAGGCCAAGAAAAATATGAGAGGAAGTGATAAAAATGGACCCGAGGGATAAATAAAGAGCTGGCCAGAGCTAGGTTAGTTTGGAAGTAAATTTTTTTAAAGCCATCCAATTTTTTTAAAGCCGTCCAACGCATGCCAGCAACGGACATTAAACCGAATATGCTGATGATGATAATTACTTGAAAGTTCATGATTGTATGATGGCAAGCTTTTGATATTTTATTAACTACATGGAAGGGAGGTGATGGTGGTTAAGTGGAAAACAACATGGACTGATGACCTGGTTGTGCCAAGTTCGAATCCAGTCGATTTCATAATACCACTTTCACTTAGGGATGTTGGCAACCATTATGTGGTTCCTCCTGCAAGAATGCCGACAACAGAATCAAACTGGTCAACAAAGTTGAACCATTCTGATTCATACGAATTTACTTTTTTTAACTACATGGAAACTCCAATTTCAGAAGAATTACAAGAAAATTATACAAAAGATAAAAGGAAAATTTTTTTTTTGTAAAATAGAAAAAACATTAAAGATAATTAATAGTCAGTATTATTTGATCTGTATAACTTTCACCAACCGTTTTCTATAATCGTTGATGAGATTTGAACAAATTTCTTCCATTCTTCAATGGTTACTTGTTCCATTGGGTACGCCCCCCCCCCCAATAAATCCTACCTATAGTATCATTGATAAAATTCACAAACCTTTCTGCAATCAAACCATATTTTGTAGAAATAAACTTTAGTCTATGCCTGACTTGCCCACCAAGTTTCAGTCATGAATGTCCAACAGTCTTTGTTCAATGATATGCGGGGATACTTTGATAATCGTCTTATCAGTAGGAGATATGATCCTAAATGAACTCCATACTTACTGGACTATACCCCCCCCCCCTCATATATAATTCTGTATAAGTTTCCAAGTTCAAAAATCTGCGCCTGAAAAAGGTCGGAGTTTATATTAGCTGAAACTTTGAAAATTTTCAAAACATGGAAATATTACATTATTTACAGCCAGAATGGTGCCCGCATTTCAGTTCTTGTCGCCTCAATGTTTCAACTTCGGTACCCTTGGGTCTTCTTCAGGTGTTTCTTTGACTAGCTAATCATCTGAAAATGGCAAGTCGCAAACCATTGTTTAATCTTAGAGTTTAGACAGTTTTTATGCCACTGTCAAGAACTCTTGTAGATCAAATACATGTCCTGTTCAGAATTCCCAGAACGTTGCCAAATACGAAACACAACTGAAGAAAACAGAAATCTACAGAGAAAAATATATTATTATCATCACAACCAGAATGAGGAAATGAATTTGAATATAACTCGTTCAAATTCCCTTTCTCATAAATTCCCACAACGAAAAAGTTAGTAATGACTATGTTTCTTTTTGTGTTGTTTTGACAATAAAGTGCTCAATATTTTAAGATTTATTTTTAATTTCTAAAATCCAACAAAATAACAATGCTCATAGCCAAAAGAAAATATGAGCAAAGTGTAGTATCTGTTCTGATGTCGCACTTAGTCTTCTGTACTCGGTCAGTAAAAAAAAGTCCTTCTAGACTGGTGCAATTTTTATTTTTATTCCAATGCAGACTGTCCCTTTTCGAGGAGCTGGATTTTCCCCAATATTAAAAACCGACCTTGTGTCTAACTCTGCTCTCGTAAATAGGAACAGTGCTCATATTTATAGCAAACTAGACATGTCCATGACCAATTGTGTCAACAATTACCAATTTTATTCATTAACCTGATGAGATTATATATATATATATATATATAAAGTATTCAGTACTTACTGTCTCTCTCTCTCTCTCTCTCTCTCTCTCTCTAATTAGCCTGGAATAAAGAAAAAGTTTCTGTAGCCTACCTGCCAGAATATATTTTCATACTATTGCTAATCTCTGTTTATGTATTGAGCACTGTTGAAGTAAACACTGAAAGTATATATATGTAATATATATTATTTTATATAGGTGTATATACATGAAATATATATATATATATATATACAAATACTAGACGTACTCGTGAAACTATCACTATTTATTTTACTTTAGTTTAATTATAAAAATTGATAAACTGTGACAAATCTGTTAAGACATTCTTTTTATCAGAGAGAGAGAGAGAAAGAGAGAGCGCAGCCCCCCATCTCTCTGAACTCCTCTTATCCCTCATCAATATATCTTTCTTTCTGGCTAGCTAATAAATATTAGTTTTTATTTAAATTACGTCCCTTGACAATTAACTTAATATTATAAGATCGGTTTTGGCAATTTATCCTTTGTTTTATTAAATCACTTAATTACTGTTAATACGGACAAAACTATTGCATATATATATATATATATATATAGTTCGGCAGCAAATCATTTTTTATGCAAGCGTCGTTAAAGACCACAGAGTTTTCTCTCTTCACGATCTTTCTTGTCAATTTCTCGACGTTGCGAGCGATTCTTCGGTTTTCGGGTTTTAATTCATGGAGTATGGAGCAGATATATATATATATATATATATATATATATATAGGTTTTCTCAACGGGCAAGCTTTTAAATATTTTCCGCTGTCTTTTTTCCCATTTTAAAACACTTTCCATGATATTTCAGCCCAGGAATTCTTTTTAATGGCGAATATTTTCTACCTCACGTTTTACTGAGCCTTGCCTGCATCCACGAACGTACCACTTATTGGACTTTTTACCCTTTGGATTCATTCTATGTTCGCCGCACCTGAAGTTGTGGTTTCTTGGAATTTAACTTTGAATCCTCTCTCACAACCTCTTGTGCCTTTTAACGACCTACTTATCTACATTTCATTTTCTCCGCTGGACTTTTCGACACCGGACTTTTTAGCAATCGGACATTTGCTTGCATTCGGGCAGAGTTTTGCCCTGTGTTTCTTTCCCTACAACTTTTATTTTACTTTTTCAAATTTTAAATCTTGGCCTTTGCCAACTTATCTATCCCAGCGACTTCCTCTGATGATAAGATCTTGATCTTTGAAAAGCCTGGCTTAACGAAAATTTAACTTGAATAAATTGCCTTTTTGCAGAATATACCTTGCTCTGAGCAATTGAATTGAAATTTGATTTGGCTTTTGCTTCTCTAATTCCTTTTCATTCTTCTTCATATCTACCTGCTCTATCCTGGATATTGAGCTGTATACTTTTCACAATAGGTTTTACCTTTCCTAAAAGTTCGCTTTTAGTACACCACTTATATATATATATATATATTAGGAAATAGGACAATAAAATTAAAAAGATATAGCAGAAAATATGACAATAATATTACAAATGAATAACATGAAACATTAATTTATTATAAGTATATGAAAAATAGTTATGCAAATTAGGCATACAACTAGCTGTGTTTGTGCCTTTTCTTTCTATTATATATACATTTTTTCAAAAGATTATACTGTATTATCGATTTTGATGGTAATATAGCTGTTATAAATGAGAAAAACTTTTGCATTTATTCATTTAAATAAATAAATGCTATATCATAGATGTTATTTATTGTGTCTACCTGTTTAGACTCATTTAAAGCCTCATGCAATTTTCTGATAGGAACGTGAAAAAAATCAAGTTCTTGTTATAGTTTGGTTAATAAATTATTACCTGAACCAAATTGTTATGAAGCTATTACTCTGTATTTATTGCTACTTATAAAATGATTGGATGTAAAAGGAAACATTTTGAGATCAGTTAAAGAACGGCTATTTTGTAAAAAGGGAGGTAACTCTGTATTCGTCCATTAAAGACTTCCCTTTGTTTTGAATAAATATTAAATATTTGAGATTGGTTTTCTATAAACACTATAGCCTGGATTGTACATTTATTTATTAAATAGGATACAACAAGGGACTTTTACCATTAATATACAATCCATTGTTTTAACTGTTTTGTGACATAAAGTGTTTTTTCTTGTTGCAGTTTGGCCTGGAGAACATCCCGGAGAGCTGGAGAAAGAAGACACTTCTCATTGATGAAATCATGGCCCTCTGCAACAAACTGGTTACCATCCAGTTTTAAATTGTAAGTGTTATCTGTCTTCATCATATTCGGTTTAACGTCCATTTTGCATATTGACTTCAAAACAAACCTATCTCTGGCCATCTCTTTATTTATCCCTCAGGTTCATTTTTATCACTTCCTCCCCTGTGAACTGACCCTGCTACCTTAACTGTTCTACATCTACTAACCCAGGAACTCTCATCAATTCTTTGAACGTGGTCATACCATCGAAGTCTCTTGTTCTTCGCACATCTCCCTATACTATCCAGATATAATCTTCCTCTGAGATCATCAGAACTAAACCTGTCTTTAAGACTCGCATTACACATCCATTGTATCATTCTCATATTATTTCTTTCCATGCAACGTCCTCCACCCTCACTGGCCAGGTTTCACTTCCATACATCATCACATGCCTGATAACATTTCCCTTTGTCGACAGTGGTAATGCTTTGCTGGTTATTAATGACAGAAGTTCCCTGAACATACTCCATCCACTTCTAAGTATTGCAATCACACCAGCACCTGCTCCATCGTGTGCTCCAATGGTATCACCAAGATAACAAAACTTTTCGACAACCTTAATAGCTTCACTATCCAAATATACTTTCTCCGCATCTGAATTTTCATCCATCTTCTCTCTAAACACATAAGTATATACTTTGATATTAGGATTAAGAAAAGTTTTTAATTTCATGAGCAATGTTTCTTACAAAAAATGATCATGGACAAACTGATGATGAAAAACACCTTCCAGACTTCCACTGTAAGGGCACAAAAAGTACTGGAATCCTGAGGATGTTTGCATGTTACTCAACCCGACCCGACCCGACAATCAGCTAAATCCTATCCATTAACTGTGAAGGTCCCCAGATGCCAGAGTGCCTTCTACCCCAATAGCTTCTTTCCTCGTGCTGCCAGCCTTTGGAACTCCCTCCCTGTTTCCCCAGACTGTACCAACATGCAGAAATTTAAAACTAATGTGAACAAGCATCTTGCTGCACAGTTCCCAATTTATGATGATTCCCTCAAACTTTTACCCTAATTGTCAGTAGCCCCTTATGTCTACAGTGGCAACTTGCCTTATTGGGGTGAGGTATGTTAAAAAAAACAAGAAAAAAAAAACATTCCCCTCCAAAAGCTGACGATCGTTATCAGCCAGAATCCAATGGTAAACGGTTGTTACAGTAACGCAAATTCAATTGCAATAGTGATCGAAAGAATGGGAAATTGGAGATTTGTTGTTAGTGTCTTTAGGTGCAATTCTTGGAATTTTTTTATTAATTTGGGTCCGTAACGATTTGGTATAATTTTTCTGAATTTTTTAGATGAAGATTGATAATAGTATTGCTGCTGACTTTGAATCGAGTACTCTTCTGGTTTGCCAATATATCAGAAAATAGCATTAGGGAAACAAACGTTGATTAACTCAGCTTTTTATTTTAGTGTGACAAAGTATCCGTGGCGCCATGGGGATCGGGTACCCTGATGACGCGATAGTATGCATTTTGATGGTGATGCTACGCTGACTGAGTGCCCTGTGACGAGACTAAGTGGAGATATAAAACTAGTATATATTTGACGTAGAAATGAACGTATTCGGATGACAGAACAAAACGCCAGCTAGTCTCGTGGAATCGTGTAAGGTATTCAAAATCAATTACCACCAGAGGCGAGGAGACAGTTGCTGGCTGGAAAGTGGAGATTAGAGAATTCGATATCGCAATTTTAACTCTGAAATATCAATAACGAAGAAGAAGACCGGACGAAATTCTAGCCACTGCCTTCGCCCGTTAAGCTTGTGACTTAGACAACCACTTGTGTAAAGAATTCGCACGCACATTCGCACACACAGAAATAACTTAGCGAAAAACAACCCTTGCTAAAGACATTTATGAGCACGGTAGACATTAATCCTACCAATGACCAATCTAAAATCAATTCTTTTATTTTTATTAATAATTACTCTTCTATACAACTATTAACCCGGACCGAGTTGTTGAACATTGTTTCTTTCCTTTTCTTCTGCTTGCATGATCCTTCGCCCCAACAGAGCCAACCGGTTGCTATTTGCCCAGTGATCGCTCGCTGCTATAAACAGTTTCAACGTGGGAGTGTGTTTGTAGCTGGACGAGATGACCAGATCGCCGACGTCATCATCATCATCATCGCCATCGCCATCCCGGCCTAGAGGGACTTGGATCTATTTTTTTATTGTCACGACGATCTGCACGGTTGGGGTTCACAACCTGGCACCACAACCAGGATATCACACTTTTGTGGTTGACCACCGTATGCAGTAGGGTTCACATTAGTAGTAGTAGAATAATATATATATATATTATTTTTATTTATACATGCATGTACATAATCTGCGAACCTCGCATGTTGATGTTATCGATCAACAGCTGTTAATAAGGAAGAATAAAAATCTGATCCTTATCGATAACATCGACATGCCAGTGTCGCAAATTATGTACATGTATGTTTAAATAGAAATAATCATATATATTAAAGCTCTATTTGATAGGGAGCACTTGTCATAAGCCCGGTTGAAATTCTTTGGATTTTTATCCTGTGGATGTTTACCTTACCTGGATTAATATATATATATATATATATATATATATATATATACACACACACACACACATATAAATGAAAGTTGTTTTTTATTTATTCCTATATGAAAAAAAAACCGCTTGATGTTAGAAATTAAAAAAAAACTTCATGATATTCCTCTGATCTCCAAAAACAAGAAACTGAAGAAAATTAGAAATACGTTTCGAAGATATTGCTTCCGGGGAATGCTAGGTTTCTTTCCAAATTTAAAACCAGGCAGAAAACAACCCAAAATATCTCAATCACATCAGCTTCTCATTTCTAGCAGGGACATCAGACTGCATGATGGGTTTAGGGGTCAGCTCTTTACAGGATATTGGTAAGGTACCAATCATGAATACGAAGAATTGCATTAAATCGGTGGACCTTCAAGTCAAGAAGTTTGTCTCTTTCTCTTTTCCTGGCATGGTGCCATTTACCAATTCCAATATCCGTCTACTGAGTTTGTTGATGGTACTTTTCTTTTCCATCATATTCAGCTTCACAATTCTCAAAGACTTTGAAAACTAGTGTGGAGTTGAGGGTGATTGAGGCAGGATCTAGGACATGATTTCCGGATAAGTTTTGAAGTATGTTCATTATGAAGTCCTGAGAGCCTTTTCTGTAGAATCGTGTTTCCTTTGTATGCGAACAAAGCAAGTATATAGCAATACGAAAATGGTTTTCAAGTATTTATGGTTCAAATAACCTTAACAAATTAGCGCTTTTCACAAATTGGTACTCTTATAGAGAATGCACCGTGTTTCCGTGACTTTGTGTCGTCAACGTTCGGATAGGTCTCGGAAGCGCCCGAGAGTTGACGAAACTGTTAACCAATCAGGTTGCAGCAGGCATTAGACAATCAGGTTCCAAGCAAGCAGACCAAAATTTTTGGAAAAAATTAATTTCTACGATCTGTGTCAGCACGTTTAATCTCCCGAAGGACTCATTGAGTTCTGTCATCAACGGTCACTTCTAGCGAAAGACTAACTTTAAACCTTAACCCTATCCCAGAAAATGTGAAAAAAAAAAAACCATTGGAAAACTAAAAAAAGAAATTGGCTAAAAACAGTTGTTTCGTTGTTTGTTATATAAAAAAAAAATCATCTTTTGAAACTTTTCGGTGCACAAAAAAAAAATATTTGATTAACAATAGTTCCTTTGACAAAAAAAATAAAAATAAAATAAACATCTAATTAATAATAGTTGTTTTTCTATGGCTTGTTCGTTCTTTATTTTTATATATGTATTTTACTTTGATTTTATCGTCTGCCAGTCTTCAATTTATCATTTGCGCTTCCGTGACCTGCCCGAACGTTGACGACGCGAAGTCACAGAAACGCGATGCATTCTCTATAAGAGTACCCACAAATCTACGATATTCCTGAAATTTTTATTCAATTTGATGAACTGTTTTGCCATTATGCATTATTTAGATTGTTATACTATTGTTCTCGTCTTGGATGTTGTTCTCACAACTTTCGGCCCAAATAACCTCCGACCTTCTTCAGGTGTATTTTGACAATTGCTCTGAATGGTGGAAAGAAAGTTTTTGTTCTTTTTCAGCACGATTCAGCACGATGTGTGATGTTTTTATGAAATGGAAAGAGCATTTTTTTTTATTAATTCGGGTCCGTAACTATTTGGTATAATTTTTCTGAAGTTTTGAGATGAGGATTGATAATATGTATTATTTGGATTGTTTGGACTATTGTTCTCATCTTGGGTGTTATTCTCACAACGTTTCGGTCGATATAACCTTTGTCTTCCTGAAATATGGAAACTATTCGACGCTTTTTACATTTTATAAAAACATCACACATTTTGAAAGTTTGAAACAAAAAATAATAAGCTTGTGAACCTTCTCAGAAATTCAATAAAAACACTTACAATAGGATATAGATACATTATTAAATGTCAGATATTAACTTTAAAATTTACTTTACCAGCAATATATATATATATATATATGGAGGAAACATGTGATGAAACATGGATCACATAAGATGCCAAGCATGCAAATTGATAACTATGTCACGTGCAGGTTTGTTGAATCACCACCGAGTGCATGTTTTGCAAAATCAAGCACAGACAAGCGGTGGCTTCATTTATGGCATCACCTCAGATCAGTACAACACCTGCCCCATCTATGGTAGGGTCTGTAAAAGTCTGGCAGGCTTGAAGAGCCACATACGCGCCTCTTACTGGGAGCTTTCACACTAATATCGCATCACTATGCCAAAGGTGGTCATATTCGAAATCGAATTGACAGCCACCATATATATTAATTGTTTGAATGCAAAACGCAATAAATCCAATTTGTTTTAATTGAGACATTATACAATAAAAAGACGAATATATTCAATCTAAGCTTTGACTGTAAGCTTATTTTAATTGAAAATACGAAGAAATTCACTCAGTATCATATTATGTAAAACATACTTTTGGGGTTTGGTTGAGTGTTAAAATGTAACACTTTTTGTAGTGATAGCTTCGTAATTTTGTAAATGGCGTTTATCGCGTTTTGCATTCAAATTTTTCATATATATATATATATATGATAGATCGACTGCATGATCATGTTTTCCTCCCTCACATCAGTTCCTTAAAGTAAAAAAAAAACATGCTGGACAGGTCAAAGTTCCTTAGCCAACCTTTTTTTCTGATTGGCAGATTTGCATTGAAGTAATGGCCGTCTAAAAAGAAATGAAAAGAAATAGAGACAAGGTTGATTGACATTCAAAGTACTCGTTGCTTTGTCCCTCGTTTCCGATCTGCGAAATGACCACTTAAAAAATAATGGAGAAAGACAAGTTGACAAAAAATAGTGACCAGAACACTCTCGATCAGTCGGGGAGAACCATTTCTTCCCCCCCTTTTTTTTTTAATTTCTCATTGAATAACTCTTGAACAATACTCTTTCAATTTTTTTGAATTCCGATGAATTTACTTGATATCAGACAACCATTTCTCCCCAAGTAACTGCCAGCTGCATCAGAAAGACAAGAAAATATCTTTCATTTACAAAAAAACATATTTAAAAACAAAAACTTGAGGATTGCAATAGCCTGGAAATACCAGTATCTCCATTTATGTATATTTTTAAAGGCAGCTATCTTAACTAATTTCAAAAGAAATTCGAAGCAAAAGTCCTTTTACAATTGTTGCAAAGCCAATTAATTCCAGAATCTATATTATAAATAAAACAAGGATCTGATAGTTCACTTCTTCTTTCTTCATACGAAAGTCCAAACAATAAAATAAAAATAAATTCTTGACAGATTTGTGTTTCAACTGATCGCCACAGAGACGAGTGAAGCAATAGACCCTGCCACGTGGGACTCCCTCAACATTCTTCATCTATTAGGCGGTTGCAACACAGACCTGACTCTAGTCTGGTAACGTTCAGCCTCAAGAGTAGGGAGTCACATCACAAATCTGCCAAATAATAGCCATGTCATTCCTTTGCATCCTCACACAGACTGAGCATTTACTCGCATGTAACATCGACATAACCTCGAACCCAAGTCACAAATGAGAGTGAACGAATGCATATCAAAACACTAAGAAAGAGCTGATTATATTAGATTAGAAATAATATGACCTGTTGAATCACCCTTCGAGTTTGGGTTAGATTATTCGAATCGCCCTTCGAGCTCGGGTTAGATTATTCGAATCGCCCTTCGAGCTCGGGTTAGATTATTCGAATCGCCCTTCGAGCTCGGGTTAGATTATTCGAATCGCCCTTCGAGCTCGGGTTAGATTATTCGAATCGCCCTTCGAGCTCGGGTTAGATTATTCGAATCGCCCTTCGAGCTCGGGTTAGATTATTCGAATCGCCCTTCGAGCTCGGGTTAGATTATTCGAATCGCCCTTCGAGCTCGGGTTAGATTATTCGAATCGCCCTTCGAGCTCGGGTTAGATTATTCGAATCGCCCTTCGAGCTCGGGTTAGATTATTCGAATCGCCCTTCGAGCTCGGGTTAGATTATTCGAATCGCCCTTCGAGCTCGGGTTAGATTATTCGAATCGCCCTTCGAGCTCGGGTTAGATTATTCGAATCGCCCTTCGAGCTCGGGTTAGATTATTCGAATCCTCCTTCGAGCTCGGGTTAGATTATTCGAATCCTCCTTCGAGCTGGGGTAAGATTATTTGAATCACCCTTCGAGCTTGAGTTTTTTTCGTTTCTCTTAATAAATTACTTGTAAGAAAATATTTACATTTTTGGAAAGAAAATCGATTGAATGTCTTACGAAATGATGAAATTTAAATCCCATAATTACTTTGGATTTTTTGTTTTTTGGTAACTTTTAAATTTAAAAATAACCAGCAGGAAGCCCCTGCTCGGGATTGAACACTACCATGTCCTTTTTCACTATGCTAATAATACAATCCTTCTTTCTTTCCCTTTGTTTTTTACTGCCTTGTTTCGACCCCTAATATAGTTGAAAGATACTGAAATGTTTGAAAACTCTCTGAATTAGTGTCCTATACATATAGTTTTAATTTTATTAAAATCGGATATACGTATTTGAAATTTTCAGGGGGTTCTGTCCCATAGCTTCCTGAAGAGGACATTTGTCTTCCTCAGAGAATTTTATACATATAATTTAAATTTCATCAAAATATGATATATTTGATGTTTTAGGGGGGAAGTTCTACCCTCATAGCCTCTTTAGGGATGTACTTAGAGATTTGAGACCATTTCCATTGTCTCCATCGAGAAAATTTTACACATGAATACACTGTTAGTTTTTATATAGATCTCTAACCTTTCTTTCTATAGAGAACACACACACAGATTAACATTTATATATAGAGAAACTAGCAGGGCTATCCGACGTCGCCTGGAATCCTAGTTTCCAGAAATTATGTAGATTACAAAAAATAAAAAAATCTGCTTAACCCTTAAATGTTTTTGTTTCAAATATAACACATTCCAACAAAATGCCTATTTAATATAATATTCAACGAAAATGTGTCAAACTGCAACTTGTTTCACATCTGCAACAAGTCTGTTGGCAAGTGTGAGTGGGTATTAGTATGATGTTGCATCAGCACACTCACTAAATAGGTAATCAGTATCTTCAATGACGAATTTTTTTTCAAATCAATATAAAAAATAAAGCATTTAAGGGTTAATATTGTAACATGAAATGTTGAATTCATTTTGGAATGAAATCAGAATAAAAATACTTGTCTCGTGTGAGGGTAGGTTTGAACTCACAACATCTGTCTGTAAGTACGGCGCGCTAACCAAATAAGTCATCGTGGCAATTAGAAAATGGCGATACTATTAACTACATAAACCAGAACAGGCGGCTTTCTTCCTTCCCTCTCTTTACTTTCTCCCCCCTTTTCTCTCTTTCTTTCCCCCTCTGTCTTTCTTTACAGTCGAATGTTGGTCATCCGGTGAATATCGAAAAAAATGTCTGTTATTAAATTTGTTCACGGCGTTATGGATGACAGTGGTAGGATTTTCGAGTGTGAGGGTAAAAGCTCCTATGCCTTCCCTTATGTGTGACTAATAAAAAATAAAATGTCGTACAGGATTAGATATTAAAATACGATTTTTATTGCTTAACAACACAAGCCAATATTTGCCTTATTTGACTGATGAAGCAGATTAACTTATGTACCTTTTAGTAAAACAAACCTTGAATCACACGGATATGGGGGAAATCTGGTTCTGTTTTATATGTAAGATAAAAAGCTAAAAGCTAGAAATGCACGCCGGTTTTTTTTAATTAACCAAATTATTTTTCTTGAATTATGATTTTGAAACTTAAGTCTATACATTATGTTGTTCATCCTAAATAACTATTTTACAGTAATTATTAATTTAATTAATCTATTTTTATTTGTTTTTAATTTTACAAATCACGTTTATTTGTATTTCATAAACATTTTTTGAAAGGGAGAGACTTTTGTCAGTCCAGCAAATGGAAAGTGTTAATATGAAAGAAATTTAAATTAAAAGAGTATGGTAGTTTGTAAGAATATTTTAAATGGTATAAAACCGCTTACAAATTGTTCGGCTTCAGTAGGGAATTTCATTCTAATGCGTTTTATATAAATTATGTGTTTCTTCTTTTTTTTTTTATTAATGACTTCTTGAGTGTTAACTATTCTGTACTTTTACTCTAAAATGACTTCACTGCATCCCTGGCATAATCACGTTGCCACACCAGTTTTCATTAAATCACCAAAGTTAAGCAACGTTGAGCCTGGTCAGTTCCAGATGGGTGACCATTTGTGGATACCAGGCACTGTATGTGCGAGAACGGTAATACCTCCTTGACCCTCCCCCTCAAAGAAAACCTGCAAAAACTTACGTTGTCATCTCCCTTGACCAGAATATACATGCGGCTGGGGACAGCTTGTGAATTTAATATTCCCTAGAAACTTCCTCCTTTGAAGGAAGCAGGTGCAATCGGCCCAGGATCCTGGGCAACTCTAGGTTGTATATAGCTAGTAAATAAATAATAGGCCGTTATTCATGAGCTGATGATTTCACATTTAGCCGACGAAAGAATCGACTGTTGATTCATGCGATCGTTTAGATTACTGATCCGTCCAGTTATTGGCAACCAGTTTGCGTTCAGCTATCGGAGATCTTATCTTAATCAGTATAGAGTTTGGATACGAGTGACTCACTCTGGCTAGCCGGACGTTGAGAGGACTTCAGAACTAATATCTCCCATCACCGGGATCTTATTCATTAGCTGAAGAATCTGTTCACTATGAGCGGGAGATTATCCTCACTATAATGGTGATTTTGTGTCCGTATTTTTTAAACCAAAACTATTAATATGATGATGAAATATCACCATTTTGAGACAATGAAACACAAACATACACTTCTAGCTACACTGATGAGTCATAATAAAGACGAAATACATGTCTGTGGATAAAAATATTTTATGTATATATACATACATATATATATATATATATATATATGCTCCCCTATGGGTGGAGCACTCTGGTAAATGAAGTGTTGATTTCCACTTAGCTTTAAGGCAATACTCTTTCATAAAAAAGAATTGAGTACTTTGGGTTGTCAGTATCGTACAGAAATATAAATAAGAGAATGACTTTTTTTTATATACAATATAATTTCCCTTACTGCTACTAGCACAGATTCGTTTAGCTCGGTTTGTAGAGCACTAGACACCAGCAACTGGGGTCCCGGTTTTGAATCTCGCTAGTTCTAGCCACGCTAATGAGTCATAACGACGATGAAACACGTGTCTGTGGATAACAATATTTCATATATATATTAAGGCAAATGTTATTAAATAAGTTTTTTTTTTCATGAGACATTTTGATATTTTTTCAATTTTCTGAATAATCTATTTGGTATTCCGATCAAATTGTTATAAGTTCTAGAGTTTTTAGTTTTCGGCTTTTGGCCTGAGATCAAAGTGTTACAAACTAATTTGCTAATAGCCTAGGTAGGACGGCACCTAGAGCAAATGTGGTATTGTGGTGACTGAGATGATTCTAGTTAAGAGTAGGATAGACATTTTTATTACTTTAGACCAAGGATGACCAACAACACCCATTTTCTCACACTTTTGATGGCCTTGTGCCTAATCTGTTTTGAATGTAAATCTTATATTTTCGGCAAATAAATAATTCAAAGTGTAGTATCTGTTCCGATGGATGCTACACCCTGTAGACCAGTACCGTCTTGGCCTTCGGGCCTCGATTCCGCCGGTCTTAGAGTTTGTCCTGTGCAGTTCTAGGAGGTCCACCCTCTCAGGCTTTGCCTTCTCACCCTTTGAGAAGGGGTTAGTTTATTGCTAATCGCCTGAGACGCCCCTACCAGGGAATGCCGACGGGGCTGCCCAGGCATATTTGTTTTATAAGCCAGAGTGCTCTTTCTCTAGGGCGCTGGCTTTTCAATCCCATTTTCCGACCTTGTGTCACATCTTACTGCTGTGTGAGGAGAGAGATATAAAAAAATAAAAAAAGTTCTAGAGCTTTCTACTTTTGTTTTGATTCCTCAAATTATCATCAGGTGGTTAGGGTTAGTTTTGGTGTGATTTTTATCTATTTTCTCTTAGTGTTTAACGGCCAGGTTAATCATAGAGTGTCTTCATCAATGTGCTTTTAGTTTTTAACGGTAAGTATTTACTAACTGTACAACGAACGACCATAGTGACGAGATGTTGCATGCAAACGTCATAGCGTGAAATGTGATTACAAATAGATAATGTCTAACGGCTAATGATTTGTTGGTGTTAATTACTAAGCTAGACACTTGAAAATAATGTGACTAGTTTTGTAATTTAAAAAAAAAAAAATGGAAATCGCTCCAGACAAGGCATGAAGCCACTTCATGTAAGGAGCTAAAAAAAATTAAAAAATACTACTTCAAGATCAAAAACTAGCCAATGATAAGTGTTAGATGGATACATTGCGACCCAGAAAACAGCAATTTTTCCCCCTTTGTCAGAAACATCGCTCATGGAATGTAAGGAGTAAAGGACAAAATAATGGAAACGAGTTACGAGGTTGCCAAAAGTAAACCGAAGGTTGTCCACTTTCTACTCTCCTTAATTAATGTCATTGGCAGCCCTCAATACATCTCTGAACCATCTGAGCCACCATTCTCTCATTTTGTCCTCGATCGACACGATGATGTAGCACCTTCGGTTGTTGTCATTACAGATGTGGTCGGACAGTGTAACTCCAGAGATCCACCGGAGCATCTTAGTCTCCACGAGGGCCAATCTTCGCTCGACCTCCCTTTTGTGATAGCGTCAACGTAAATTCATATGAATCAGCATGGTACTACTTTTGACCGGCTCAGTTCCATTGTTGGCATTGGTTTCTAGAATTGGTTACCTATGAGAGGAACTGTGTGAAGATTGCCAACATCCATAGTGAAAGTGGTGCTATGGAACCGACAGGATTGGAACTTGGCACGCTTAGTTCCTCAGTCTGTCGGGTTAGTATCCACTTCAACACAGCCACCTCCTATGGACAATTAATCTACTAGAATTATGTAAACATTGACAGACACTAACTACTGCCATCATCATCATATTCAATTTAACGTCCGTTTTACATGCTGGCATGTATCCGACGGCTTTAAGGAATTGACTTCCAAACTAACCTATCTAGGTCTTTATTTATTGCTCTTTTTCTCAAGTCCATTCTTATCACTTCCTCCCATGTTTTCCTTGGCCTTCCCCTGCGAACTGACTTTGCTACCTTGACTGTTCTACAGCTACTAACTCAAGCACTCTCATCCATTCTTTCAATGTGGCCATACTATCAAAGTCTCCTCTTCTGCACACATCTCCCTATGCTGTCCAGATTTAAGATTGCATGACTGGATATATAATATAGATACACATCAATACACATTTATTATAGAGTGGAGGTTTTTTAATTCATAACATTGAACACTCCACAAAATATCATTTAAATAAACATTTTATTGATTTTTTGCATTGGACAGCTTTTAAGAGTTGACTTCCAAACTAACCTATCTCTGGCCAGGTCTTTATTTATCCATCTTTCTCTCAAGTCCATCCTTATCACTTCCTCCCATGTTTTCCTTGGCCTTCCCTGGGTAACTGAACTTGCTACCTCAACTGTTCAACATCTAACCCAAGAACCCTCATCCATTTTTTCAATATGGCCATACCATTGAAGTCTCCTGTTCTGCACACATACTATCCAGATTTAATCTTCTTCTAAGGTCATCAGAACTAAGCCTGTCTCTAAGACTCATATTACATATCTATCTATTCTAATATCATTTCTCTCCATGCAACGCATGTCCTCAACCATCACTGGTCAGGTTTCACCTCCATACATCATCACACTGCATACAAATGCCTGATAGACTCTTCCCTTGGTTGACAGTGGTAACGCTCTGCTGGTTAGTAATGACAGAAGTTCTTATAAATTAAGAAGAGTGAACTTTCGGTTTACTTTCGGCAGCCTTGTAACTCGCACTTCCCTTGTTTTGTCCTAACATTCCATGACAAAGGGGAAAGAATTGCTGTTTTCTGGGTCGGAATCTATCCATCTAATACATATCGTTCACTAGTTTTTGATTATGAAGTGGTATTTTTTTTTGTTTTTAGCTACTCACATGAAGTGGCTTCATGCCTTGTCTGAAGCGATTTCCATAAAAAAAAAGTATTTAAATAAATAAAATGCTACTGACAAATAGACAGCCATTCATCTACTAGTATCACATAAAACGTGCCGCTTCAGCACTGCCGCGTCCCAAGTTTTATTAAGAGTAAAGTTGTGGAGAGAGAAATGTATATTGGGAGTATGGAAAATATTAATGCTTTTAATTTCTTTTAACCCCTTACCCTATCACCACATCTCAGCCCAACTTTCTTTTACTAAATCCTTCAATGGTAACGAAAAAGGGGGTCAATATATTCGCTGATGGGGGAGAATGCAGCACACGTGTCCTGCATTCGTCCCAATTGCTGTTTATGTTTGCTAAATATAATGGGATTCTATTTTGTTGGTCAATCGTTTGCCTTTCCCCCCCCCCCTCCCCCGGAGGTAAGGAGGAGGCTTTTTTAAAAACCTTTTACTATGAGAGTGTATGGGTGAGGTTTTCTAACTGAAGGGGTTGTTAAAATTGTGGTGTTGAGAACCGTGGGTAAAGTTTCACATTGAAAAGGATTGATCTCTGTTGATGTCTACGGCCAGAAGATGATGAAAGATTTTTGATTAAGGAACACAATTTGATGATTGTTTACCAGGTGCGTGACAGTTCCTAGCCATCGATGATGCCCGGCCGGCCGACACACCCACTTTCTCTGCTACACACACTGATCGACCCTGCCTCTAAAGAAAAGGCTTTGACCAGGTGCTTTCTCTTCTACACATACGGTTTTCTTCAAACGTCCCCCTTCGTCCATTGCCCATTTAAGCTACACAGCCAGCTTTGATTAATATAGTTAAACATAAATGAGTCACGTCCGTCCGATATTGAGAATTAAGAATGATAAAACGATAAAAACAAACTGAGAAAAAAAAAAAAAAAAAAGAGAAAAAGTAGAGAGAAAAAAGGTGGGTTTGTCTGTTTAACGTCATATCAACCCTTTTTAGGTTATTTAATGTCAAAGCACAATACCTATTGTAAAAATTCATTGTATTAAAAATTAAAAAAAAACTTTTGTTCACTCCAAATATAGCATATTGCCACTGAGTCGTAAGGGGCTACTGTGAGTTGGGACCAGATTTATAGGGGGCATCCTAAGTGGGGAGTTGTGTAGCAAAATGTTTGTTCACATTACATTTAAATTTCTGCATGTTGGTACAGTCGAGGAAACAGGCAGCAGGGAGGGAATTCCAAAAGCAAGCAGTCTGAGGAAATAAGCTATTAGAGTAGAAAGTTTTCCGACATCTGGGTACCTCTACAGTGAACGGGTGGAACCTTGCTGCTAGTCGGGTTGGCCGGGATATTTATGTCGAAGGTGGTACAAGTGCAGTAAGTTTGTCGGAGCACATTCCATGGAAGTATTTGTAAAGCAAGCAAAGGGATGCAACATTGCAGCGATGGGACAGAGGTTGGAGCTTGGTAGACAGTGCAGTACCCATTAGGTTAGAAACTCTTTTTTGGATCCTGTCCAAGAGAAAGAGAGTATTGGTTGGTGCACCAGCCAAGATGTGACAATACTTCATGCATTGACGAATGGTGGCTTTATAGAGAGATATAGGATGATGGGAGGTGTGAGATGTTTTCTAGCCCGGTAGAGGGAGCCCACCTTCTTTGCAGCAGACTTGGCAGTATCCTATCTATTTATTCCAATTCATGTTGCCTATGAATGTAAGGCCGAGAAGTTTAAATGGTGGACTCTTAGAAAACGTGCTATCAGCCATGGCGATCGATACTTAATTACATACAAGTTGCAGTTTTTACTATGGGGGGGGGATTGTGAGTTCATACCTTTCCTAACAATATTAGTTTATAAATTACTCGCAGAAACTGTTTCTCAGCATTTCCCAGGAAAATTGAAGAAAACAAGAAACTTCTGCTCCCATCCCTGAACCTTACATTACTATTTTTTATCCAAATTTATTACTTTCTCTAATATCAATATTCAAGTTATAATTAAAACAAAGTAAAACGTTTCTTTTTGTTCTATGTATGGATGCCTGGCGTGAATGCAGAACCCACGATAAAACTGTATTTTCTTAATTAAATTTATATTTTTGGTAACTGAATCAAATTTTTTATAAAACTGTAATTATGTTAAGATGATGTTGTTTTAAAAAGGTTAGGGGACAACACAAAGTAATTCCTTCTTTATTTCATGTTCGATTGTGGATTGGGGTATTTTATGTACCTCTCTCCAGGAGGTTAGACACAAGGTCAGGTGTGGGTTTTGATGAAAGTGTTTCTGTGGAATGAACTGGATTCGAACCTGGCACACCTAGGTCTTCAATTTGTGTCGTTAACCACTTAGCCACCTTGCCATCTCCGAAAAGGGTTGATATGACGTAAAACAAAACAAAACACCATGAATAAATATTTGAAGATATATAGAACTTGAAGCATAAAAACTTTAACCAAAATTACCATATTTGGCATCAAGTAACTGGAAAAGGGTTGATATGCCGTAAGACAAAACCAAACCATTATGTTGACTGTAAAAGTACACCATGTGTTAGAAGTAGAATCTGACATGTTTTCCACAAAGACATCAAATAAAAGTTTTATGTGATGCCATTTTATGTCAGAAAAGATTTTTTAAAAATCACTTAATCAGAGCTAATAGAGTCCTAATTAAATTTTAAAATCCAGCATCATTTTCATCATCACATGAACCACTAACATTTGGACTACTATGTGTGGAGCGTGGTTGAGAAAAAGCTTAATGAGTACCCTCATAGCACTAAATGATTCCTTAAAAGTCTTCATAGTTAGAGTAATATCCAATATCAACACGGACTCCCCGATTCTTAGCACGTAGGTGATCCATACCTTACATAAAAGGCTGTTATCAACGCAGAAGGAGACTTTAATGAATAAAATTACAAAACAAAAATGGCTGAGATTAAAGTGTAGTATCTGTTTCGACGGATGTTACAACCTGTCAACAAGTACCATCTTGGCCTTCGGTCCTTGATTCCGCCGGTCTTAGGGTTTGTCCTGTGCAGTTCTAGGAGGTCCACCCTCCCAGGCTTTGCCTTCTCACCCTTTGTGAAGGGGTTAGTTTATTGCTAATCGCCTGAAGCGCCCCTACTGGGGAATGCCGACGGGGCTGCACAGGCATATTTTTTATAGGCCAGAGTGCTCAATCTCTAGGGCGCTGGCTTTTCAATCCCACTTTCCGACCTTGTGTCACATCTTACTGGTGTGGGAGGGAGATAAAAAAGAATTGATAAAATTACAAAATACTATATTTATGTTTATACGTTTTTCGGTAAAAAGATATTATCTCACAGTCAATTTTGTGTAGTATAAATCTGTTCTCAAATATATTACACACACACACTCTCTCTACATATATATCATAGTATGAAAATATATTTATAGCAAGTAATCTACACAAACGTTTCTGTGTAGTTTACTTGCCATAAATATATTTTCATACTACTAAGCTCTACTCGCGTTGAAGTAAATACTGAATATATGTGTGGGCAAAGACGTTGGATTTTGAGTTTGAAATATAACTCGGGTTCCGGGGTTCGAGCCCGGCGACCGGTGTGAATAATTCTTCTCTACACTGACGATTCCCGTAAGGGTGTAAAAAAAAAAAATATTTATAATTAATTATTTGTCGTCCCCAAATCTAGGCTGGGCCTTCTAGCGAGTAGTATTAACACAGCTGTTACCGTGGCTGTAGTGCAATGTTCCTTTCAAAAGTTGAACTCTTTACGTCAGCTGCCTTTAAGTAGGATTAATCTCTCGATAATTTATTGAGCTATTGACAATGGCCGTGTGGACAAAGACGTTGGAATTTGAGTTTGAAATATAATTCGGGTTCTGTGACCAGTGTGAATAATTCTTCTCTACACTGACAATTCCTGTAAGGTTGAAACGTATACGTGTGTAGAAAAAAAACAAATATTTATAATTATATATATATATATATATATTAAATGGGGGGGGGGGTATTTTTATAACAACAAACGTCTCAGTTATTATAGTCGAAGGAAATACTGAATATATATATATATATATATATATATATATATATATGTAATATATTATTTTATAATGTATATGTATAAACATGAAATAATATATATATATATGTGAGAAACAGAGCAGAGTGGAGGAGGTTTGGGCATATTTCCTCTGAATAAAATAAATGTCCGCAAAGGCGTTTTGGACACTTACAGTTTATGCATTGTTCCAGAAAAGCCTGCAGTTTGGCTAAAAATACAGGTTTTCGCACCTTTCACCTCTGGTGACCTGATAGAAGCCCCGGGCTTCAGTTTTCTTTGCTCTGGCATTATTTTGGGCAGCATCTCAAACTATGGTCAAAAAATTTTGTAAAGATACATTGATAAAAGGAATAATTTATCTACTGTATTGCAAAGGTTATTTTAGTACCATTTCAAGTATCAATAGGATCCAAACAAGAATAAGAAAACTTCTCGAATAAAAGTGCAGTAAGCAAGTTTTCACCTGACCAAGAATTTATATTCCATTATACCTTATGTTTTATATTGCTCCAGTGCTACACCTTTGAAATAAATAACACAAACCCCTTGTTATAAACCAAAATATTATGCTCTAAAGCGTTTCTTTATTGCAGCTGGGTACCTGGTAATAGAACCGTGTTCGGAATGTCAGAGATTAAATAGTATGCACATCTCTCTGTGGTGGCAAATTATTTAATACATGCATTGTTTTCTTTGGCACCATGTGATTGAACGTTTGAAAACTGGAAGTGTTTTTTTATTTGTACTTTATTAAAATGTTAATCTCTCGTTCAGAGGTAAACTTTTTAGCAGTTACTGTTTTTTTTAATTATTTTCACTCACCCACACGCATGTCTTTCCACCAAGTCTGGCACAAAACGATTCTAACGGGTGTCATGCTCCAAGAGTGAATATCATTACTAGTGATGGGACGATTCCAATATTTTTCTCGATTCTGATACAATTACCGATTCTGTTCTAAATTCCCGATTTCAATACAATTATCTAAAATCGTTTAAAAAAACAAAATTTCAATTTTTGGGGAGGGGTGGATTATGGACATTTAGTGGAGAGTCTTCATCTACTTTTTCAAAGTAGATATAATTTTTAATTTGACAAACTTCTTAATGTTTTCCCTTTATGTATAGTATCCAAGATTTTGATAAACTCATTGTAAGATTTTCATCTATATTTTTCATTTGTAGCATTTTTTCTTATTAATCCACTCGTGCCATTTTTGCCTGTGCCATTTTTTTCTGGTGCCATTTTTGCCTGTGCCATTTTTTTCTGGTGCCATTTTTGCCTGTGCCATTTTTTTCTGGTGCCATTTTTACTTAAATCCGTTATGATCCATAAATTTTAGTTTTACTGGTAGTTTAAAGTCAATAAATACTTAGCATTTTATAATTAGAACCAGCAATAGAAAATTTTTAAACAAATAAAAAAAAAATGAAAAAGAATCGTTTTGGGAATCGGAAATTAGGCTAGAATATTTCAGATTCCGATACCCCCAAAAGTTCTGATTTTTCCGATTCTTAATTCTGATGAATCGTCCCAACACTAATCATTACTACGTCTTTTTTGTAGTAGTAGTAGTAGTCGTAGTAGTAGTATTAATATATTACTGATCATGATGATAATTGCTGGCAGAACCTATTAAAATGAAAGAAAATATGTTTTAATTTTATTATTTGTATGTATGGTGACTCCCCCTCCCCACAAAAAAATGCTGCACATACAAACGTTACTAAAATTTACAATCCTTTCTGCAATGTAATTATATTTGGTACAAATAAACTTCAGTCTTTACGTGACTTGTTCATCAGTAGTTATGTAAGCAATTTTTAAGAGTACTTAGACAGACAACAGATTTTTGACGCCATTTGCAATTTTCGCATTTGTAACAGGCACAACAATTTCATTGGCCTAATGCACGAAGATGAGTAACCAATGAAAGAGACTAGTTCTAAATCGGGAAGTGTGTATCATTAAAAGAAATATCGGACCGGATACAGTATGTAATTGATGAAACAGATTGAATTAAAAAATGTTGTTTACAACAAAACAGAGACGTAAACGACTGGCTAGTCAGAATCAAACATTGAGTTGTCAGATGCATTACTGCATCAGTCTAACTTCAAGAATCTGACCGACTTAATTGTATATATTAGATTGGTTATCATTACTAATATATACAGACATGAAAGAAGTAAATAGACACTCCTGATGGACCTAGGCGAAATAATGATTATTACGAGATTTTCTACGATGAATTGGACAATTACTCAATTAACAGTGGAAAGTGGAATCACAAAGTTTCCGATTAACCTATAATATGGCTCCTCTAAAACTCCGACAATTCTAATGCTTCTTTGGCCCGTGGTGTACTTACATGGTGATATATGACAAAAAAATATCAATTAGTATAAAATATCGACGTTTCAAACTGTTACAGCTGCTTTGTACGGCTCCAAGTGCTGGCTGTCGACGAAGGAAACAGAAGCTTTAAACATGTATGAATTAACTTGGGGGAGGGGGTCTATTTACTTCTTTAATGTATGTGTATATTAAGTTGTTCATAATAACTAATTTCAAAAGCATGCAATTATGCACAGATAACATTGGGGAAGGTATGAACTCATAACTTCCTCTCAGCTATAGGTTAACTAGCACCTGATTTACCATAGACATTTTATTTTATTAAATAACCTAAAGGGGTTGATATGCTGTAAAACTACCAAACTTTCGGGAAATGCCGGATACATTTGCTAATATTTATAAAAATCTGTGTACAATAGATTTTAGGGGGTTGATGAGGTTTAAAGTTATTGCTACTAGGCTGAGAGTACATGATTGGCCTAATGCATACGATCGCAGACTTTGGAATTGGCAAATCCAAGTTTTAATCCTAACCTATTGCATCAACTGATGCACTAATATCATTTATATTGTTTTGGTAGTTTTTAGATAAGAATTGACAAATTGGATTATTCAGACTACTGTTCTCATCTTGGTTATTATTTTCAATAATAAAACAAACAACAAAAAGCTACTCTTGGTTGTTATTTTCGCAACGTTTCGGCCGATGTAACCTCCAACATTTTTCAGATGCATATTTTCGAACCAGGGAACTGAAGTAATAACGAAGGTCCAACAAAACGCAAATCACTCTGGAGTAAAAAACGAAGGTCCAAAGAAACGCAAATCACTCTGTCCGTAGATCACAAAGTCCTCTGTCAGCTTCCAAAGCAGATCTCTACGTTCGTCACATGTGAACTTACTTCGCACCGTTTCGTTGAAGACGGTAAGAGACCCGCTTTTATTAGGCTGAGGCACACCTAATTTGCATGTGTGCAATGTGACTTCGCGAGACTCCGCGTGAACCGTACGCAATAAAGGTTCACGGACGCCATGTTGAATTCTTTTCCTTCATCCGCAGCGCACAGGACAGACAAACACGAGGACGTTTCACAGGTAAGCCCCCTTCACATTCCCCACAGGAACGTTTATGCCAAACTCGGAAATCTATGCAGAATTACATACTGAACCGTTTAGTTAAATCCATCAAGAGTCGATTGTTCTTGTTCCGTCAGCCCTGACCAGAAAGAAGTGTTAATTTTTTTAATGTTATTTTTAGTTATTATCGCCTGTAGTAAAGATTGAACCTTCAACTTCCGGAAGACTGTCACTAAGAACTGATTGTTAATCAACGTCTTTAATCGTTGTGCCATCGGTTCCCGAGTTAGGCATAAAGATTCCAAAGTTTAATAGGCGTATCTTTTTTTACTATTGTTCTTAGGGTTTCTATTAATTTTTCGACTACAATATTCCAAATAAAAACAATACTAATAATAATATGGTGATACCATTGGAGCACAGGTTGAAGCAGATGCTAGTGGATGGAATAAGTTCAGGCAACTTCTGCCATTACTAACCAGCAGAGCGTTATCACTATCGACCAAGAGAAGAGTCTATCAGGTATCTGTACGCAGTTTGATGATATATGGAAGTGAAATCTGGTCAGTGAGGGTTGAGGACATACGTTGCATGGAGAGAAATGATATTAGAATAATAAAAACAGGCTTAGATCTGATGACCTCAGAGCAAAATTAAATCTGGACTGTATAGGGAGATGTGTGCAGAATAGTAGACAACGATGGTTTGGCCATGTTGAAAGAATGGATTCAAGTTCTTGCGTTAGTTGAGGTAGCAGGGTAAATTCACAGGGGAAGGGCAAGGAAAACAAGGGAGGAAGTGATCAAAAAAATGACCTGAAGGAAAGATGGATAAAAAAATGACCTGAAGGAAAGATGGATAAAAAAATGACCTGAAGGAAAGATGGATAAAAAAATGACCTGAAGGAAAGATGGATAAAAAAATGACCTGAAGGAAAGATGGATAAAAAAATGACCTGAAGGAAAGATGGATAAAAAAATGACCTGAAGGAAAGATGGATAAAAAAATGACCTGAAGGAAAGATGGATAAAAAAATGACCTGAAGGAAAGATGGATAAAAAAATGACCTGAAGGAAAGATGGATAAAAAAATGACCTGAAAGAAAGATGGATAAAAAAATGACCTAAAGGAAAGATGGATAAAAAAATGACCTGAAGGAAAGATGGATAAAAAAATAACCTGAAGGAAAGATGGATAAAAAAATAACCTGAAGGAAAGCTGGATAAAAAATGACCTGAAAGAAAAGCTGGATAAAAAATGACCTGAAGGAAAGATGGATAAAAAATGACCTGGCCAGAGATAGGTTAGTTTGAGAGTCAATTTCTTAAAGCTGTCTAACGCATGCCAGCATATAAAACGGACATTAAACTAAATATGATGATGATAAACCCTCCGGGGTTAGAATTCATACCAAAATCAGACCGTCAGTATTTCTGCCATTTTTTAGGATAGCTTGTTCTCTATAAGGTGGAGGTATGGTCCTGTGCAGTTCTAGGGGGTCCACCATCGCAGGCTTTACCTTCTCACTCTTTGAGAAGGGGTTAGTTTATTGCTAATCGCCTGGGGCGCCCCTACCGAGAAATGCCAACGGGGCTGCCCAGGCAACTTTTGTTTGGCAAGAATGCTCTTCTTAAAGGGTGCTGGTTTTTTAAATCCCACTTTCCTAATCTTGTGTCTAATCTTCCCGCCGTGAGAGGAGATAAATAAAAACTCCTGATCCAAAAATGTATCCATTTCATATTCTTATAATATATTTGATTTAACGCCAAATTAATTCAACGTTAGTACATTTAGTACCCTTAACCGATTGTGAAAGTAGATATTTTAATAGTTTATTTATTAACTAGCTAGCCAGTGTTCGGGCGTTGCCCGGGAAAGTAGATTAACTCTAGAAATCCAATTATTGAATAATTTGCTGCTTATGCTTTTATTCTAATGGTTCCTTTATTTATTGGTAGTTTATAGAAGATGTCTTTGATTCAAAGAAATTGTATAACGATCATTCGGAATTTTATAGATGAGGATCGATAATTTCGATTATTCCAACTACTGTTCTCATCTTGTATATTATCCTCACAACGTTTCAGTCGATGTAACCTCTGACTTTCTTCTTGTTGAACTTACGAATCTGTGCAGAATTTCGAACGGAACCTTTTATTTAATCAATGGAGGTAGCTTGCTCTCGTTCCGTCATCCATGACCAAGTAGAAATCTTAAGTAATTCATAATTGTATTCTTAGAATCGCCCACAAGGACCCGTGGTGCAACAGATAAAAGTGCTAAGTAATAATCAGGTCAAAGTGACAGTCTTCTGGAGGTTGAAGGTTCAATCCTTAGTACAGGCGATACTAAGAATACAATTACAAATTATTTAAGACTTTTATCCAGTAATGGCTGACAAAATGAAAGCAAGCTACCTCTATAGATTAAATAAAGGGATCTGTTCGAAATTCCGTACAAATTCCTGAGTTCGACAAGACGCACCTGAAAAAGGTCAGAGGTTACATCGGCCGGAACGTTGTGAGAATAACATCCAAAATGAGAATAGTAGTCTGAATGATCTAAGTAAAACAAATTGTACAACTATTTACAAAGAATTCTTATTTACAATATTTCTTATATGCTTCCCATTATTAATACCGCAGGGAAAGGTATGAACCCACAATTCCTCACCCCAAAAAGGTTTAAAAAAAAAAAAAAAAAGAAAAGAAAAGCAGCTTGTGCTGATAATCTTATACCATTAATGGTTTATAGCAAGTATTGTTTTGGGTTATTTAATGACAAAATAAAACATAATTAGTTTTAGTTTCATCCCTTGTGCTACCAGATCAGGCTGTCTAGTGTCTAAAGATATCGACTTCCTGACCCAAAATGAACCAAACATTGATGTTTTTTTTTCTCTTTACAAAACTCAATTATGTTCTTCAAACTCCAAACAACAATTTCCTCCTTCCCTTCCCCCTCCCTCTTTCACTCAACCAAACACTATGAATAAATACTTGAACATATAAGGAACTTGAAGCATAAAGACTTTTACCAAAACCGGTTGATATGCCGCAAAAAACCTACTAAACCAAATTGTAGCTTCATACCTTCTTTCCAATAGCATTGGTGCTAATTTAGAAAAAATTAGGCAACAGAAAATTAGGCAATATTGACAAAGTAGGAAAATTAAGCAACTATGGAATAAATATTGATTGAGAATAGATTTTAGGACCGTTCTTGAGGGGGGGGGGATATAGTTTTAAATAGGGGCTACCCCCCAGTAATATTTAAAAATAAATATTAAAAAATATTTACTGTTGTTTTAAAGCAAATAAAATCGATTTTTCTAAGTGCCCGTTCTAAAAACATGGTTCTTTTATTATCTTTTCCAATTAATAAAAATTAATAACAAAAAAAAAAAAATTAAATTAAAATTCTTACTACGAGATTGCCTAATTTTCCAAGCAACCATTCGTGCATAAATGAATAGATCCAATTGTATTTGAAGCGACTAGTGGCATAGCTTTATTCATCCGCACTGACGAGTCTTGTAAAGACGAAACACATATGTGGATGAAAAAAAGAATTTATTGCAATAGTATTTGAAGGCAATTCAGGTTGATATGCCGTAAAATTAACAAACACATTTTCCGGGTTAATTTGCTAGTCGAGCATGTAAAGATGTTGCAAGGAACTCAAAAGGTGACTTTAGTCCAACGTTCGAACCTAGCGACTGGTGGCATAGCTCCCTTTATCCACACTGACGAGTCTTGTGGTAGTTTGGTAGTTTTGTTTTACGGCATATCAACCCTTTTTGGGTTATTTAATGCCGAATCTGGTCATTATAGTAAAAGTTTTTATGCTTCAAGTTCTTTATATCTTCAAATGTTTAATCATCGTTTTTGGTTTGGTAGTTTTGTTTTACGGCATATCAATCCTTTTTGGGCCACTTAATGCCGAATCTGGTCATTATAGTAAAAGATTTATGCTTCAACTTCTAAAAATAAAATAAAAAAGGGGAGGGAAAAAGGGAGAGGGGCTGTTGTTTTTGTTTTTGGTTTTGTAGAACATAATTAAGTTTTACAAAAAAAAAAAAAAACGTCAATGTAGGTGAATTTCGTCTCAGGGAGCCACAGGGCAGCCTGATCTGGTATCACCAGGACGAGTCTTGTAAAAACGAAACATATGCATGTGGATAAAAAAGGAAAAGTAGTATATTGGGAATATACGAGATTCTAAATTTAAGCAATATTACGTAGTTCACTCCCTTTAATAAAAAAGATAAAGTTTGAACACCGTCTAAATCTTAAATAGACTTAATTCTCTTCTTTTCCATAAGGTTATATCAGTGGCCGAGCGAGCATGGATGTTGGATAGATGTCAAAAGGTGGCCTAGTCGAATATTCAAACCCACCAACCAGTGGCATAGCTTTCTTTATCCACGCTGACGAGTTTTATAAAGACGAAACATATATGTATGGCGATGAAAATAAATAAAGTATTTACCGTAATAATATTTAAATCTCTTTTTCGATAGATGCTAAAATTTTTATAAGTTTTTAATTTATTGTTTCCAGGCAATGCAGGTTTTCTTTGTTAATATTTATAGATTAATAATAATACGCTAAGGCATTTTATGTTTGTATGTACGTTATCACCTTTCACACAAATTTTTAAAAAATGAAATCGTCCTATCAGCAAAGATTTGGTGATTAATCTGATATCACTAAGGGGAAAAACTTCTGACTTTACCCATTTTAAAATGAATTGTTCTAAAATCAAATCATGTCGTCCAATAGACTAAAACAGTACAATTTTAAATAAATACATTTTAAAATGAATTGTTCTAAAATCAAATCATGTCGTCCAATAGACTAAAACAGTACAATTTTAAACAAATACATTTTAAAACCCCGACAGACATTATTTCAAAAGGAATATTAATTTTAACAGTACATTATACAAATTGATGTAGAAAGCACCAAGGAATTTCCATAGGGCCCCGCTAATAAATTAATAATGCATAATACAGCATAATGACATTGATATACCAGTTCCCATTAAATTACTAAAGTTGAGCGACGTTGAGCCACGTTGAGCCACGTTGAGCCTGGTCAGTACTAAATGGGTGACCATTTGGGAATATTAGGTGCTCTCTGCTTATCCAGCCATTGTTTCCAGTCGTTCTAGATTTCTCTGCCACTGAACTCAATGCAGATTCATGAGAAGTATGGTTGTGGGATTATGTATCCCTTGCTTCATTATAGACCCCCCCCCCCCATGTAGACACTTTAAAAGGGGATGTCCATTGTCTCTTGAGACTGAACGGTTTCTCTGCAAATAATTTTTTTTTTTTTAAATATAGATATTTTTACAATCTATCAATTATACTAAAGCCACATTTGTTTTCCCAGGGTATAATATATATATATATATATATATATATATCTTAAGTACACAAAATACATGCTAAAATATTCCCCAGTTTAAATATTTGGTTATGTTTGATAAAACTTCCATTTTAAATGTTCTAATCAGCCGTAATTTGCAATTAACTCACCAAGGTACCCATCTCTTACTTAGGGTCTGTTTATCACTCTAACCCTCTCTCGCTGTATGTTCTTTGCCCCCCCCCCCACCTCCGCACTCTATTTTATACGGTGTCCATCACTCTTGCTTTTTTTGCTCTCTTTCTCTATTAACAGCCGAAGGTAATAAAGAAAGGGAATATCATCACAATTAGTAATACTATTTAAATCGTAGCTGAAGAGAAAGAGAGGGTGTGGGGGGAGATATTTTGGATTTTGTCTTTTTATTTTATAAAATTTTACTGCCGTTGCAAACTCACTCTTTCTGGATTCAAACAGAGCTCAGTGGGTGACTTAACGGGTCAGATATTTTGTAGTAGATTTTAAAGATGCTCATGGAACTACTCCTCTTCAACCAGTGTCAGTGTTGTGTAGAAACCACCTAAGTTGAAGTGAAAAATTATTTGTGCAAATGGTCCCAACTTGTGTGTGTGTGTGTGTGTGTGTGTGTGTGTGTGTGTGTGTACATCTCTGTTACACGTTTTTCACTCCTACTTCCTCACCTCCCTCTTTCTCGTAACACGAGGGCCAAAAATCGATAACAAGACGATCGGCCTTCCTTTCCATTCAGGATAGGCCCAACTAGCCAACCAATCTTGCTTGGCGCTCTCTACTCCTTCCGTTGCAACCTCCACTGCTGCTCGAAGCGTTACTAAAATAACAGCTAGCGCCATCTGTGATGCGAATGTGCTTTCAAAGAAAAACAAGATGCTGAGTCATCCAGCCTCAAAACGCTCTTCTCTTCACTCTCTCACTTTTAAATCCCCCCCCCCACACTTTCGTGTTATATCATTCTCTTTTTTCCTCTCCTGTCACTTTTTATCTCTCTATTTTTCTACTTTGCCAACTCTTTCTCCATCGCTCATTCTATTGTTATATTTCTTTCTTTCCTATTTGCTTCTTCTTCTCTCTCTTTCATATATAAATAAATATATATATATATATATATATATATATAAATAATCTCAATCACTTGTTCTCTCTTTCCCCCTCTACCTCTCTCTCTTTAACTTGTGTTGTCTTCCAGTCACTCGCACTCTTTTTCTCATTTGCTCTTTCTTCCAGTATTTCTTTTTCACTCTCTGACTTTCTCACTCGTACTTTCTTTCAGTCTATCCTCACTCGCACTTTTTCTTTCTTTCTTTCTTGCTCTCTCTCTCTCCCAGTTGCTCTTTTTTCCAGCACTCTCTTTCTTGCACCTTCTTGTCCTAACACTGAACACACAAACACACACACTCTCTCTCTCTCTCTTTCTCTGCCCTATGTGAATCCCAACTTGTAAATAATTCTGATGTGCAAATATCGTTTTGTTTTATGCCCCCACCTCACACATTTCTTCAATTATTTTGGTTTTCCTTTGTTTTATTGTTCACTTTTTTTCCCCACTATTTTTACATTATTTATGTTCAGCTCGTTCATCCCGTCCGACACATTTCTTATTTATTTTCTTTATTGCCACCTACCAAAGAAACCTGACATAGTCCGGGAGCAATAATTTCAATACTTAAAGCTTTTGGGCAAATCTTTAACAGACACATATGACACATTCTTCTCCCTCATCTCTAAAATTTTTTTTTTTATTATTATCTTCGGATTATTATCGATTAAGCACCAACATTTCAGATTATAAAAGAAAACTTTTGAAAATAAATACTGTTCGACTTTTATCAGAATGAAGGGGGGGGGGGGATTCTATTTAAGTTTAATATAAAATGGTCATGTGGCGGAGACTTAACTCGCCAAAGCCAGAGAAGGCGAATTGCTTTTATATGTAACTTGAGGACAATGCAAACTTGCGCGGCGAACGTCCACAAAGTTAAAAAGGAATGACGCAGCACATGTATCATCGGCCAAAACGAAGTTTGTTTCAATCAGGAGGTTTCTTTTTCTAAGTCAAGACTGTAAGACTAATCCAAGACTGTAAGAGGTAGGTTTTGGTTGAGGGGTAGTTTCGTCCCTGGGACTGGTGAAAACGATGGGTTGTTCAAAAAGAGAGATAGAGGAACATATATATATATATATATATATATACAGGGCTTTACCGAGCCCTCCAAAAGGGAGCGCGTTCCTTTTTGCTTGAGCGAAGGACAGGAGGGCTTATTTTATATTCAGCAAGAGCAACTCCATTTTGGACTAAAGAGCAGTGGTTTTATCGCTCCGTGCTCCTCACTCCAAAATATTTGATTTTTTTTTTTTAAACATTAGTTTTTTATTCAGCAATAAAAAGGGAAAGAAAAGTAAGTCTCAGTGTTTACTTGGAGTTATTTTTTAAAATTATATCTCTGGTAAATGTATATGAGAGAAGAGGGAGAGGAAAGGAGAGAGAGGGAGAAAGAACGAGAGAGTTATGCATGAAAACAGAACATTTTTACATCGACATGTTACATTTTTGATGGGACAGTTTTCTTAAGGCAGGAGACAATTTGGAGACAAATGTCTTTAAATGCGCCAGTGAGTCTATAGATGTCTTTGAAGTTATTTTCTTATAGATTTGAACTTTTTTTGTATTTATGATAAGGATGTTTATTGTTGATTGAATAAATAAGCCAACTTTTCTTTTAATTCGTGTTTTTAAATAAAGAATTTTAGGTTCAATTATACTATAGGGGCCGTTGGATTTTCTCACCCATTTCGCTCAGTATTCACCGAAATGTTCGATTAAATCGATTTTTGGGGTGAAATGATACATTTTGTCTTGACGAAAAATTCTAATTTATTTTTTAGCATATATCAAATTGAACTTTTATGCCACATTTTTACCCGTCGTCTTTTCGGCGACATTTTGTTATTCTTAAATTCACGACTAGTATATTTTAACCTTTTCATGTTTGCTTTTAAATTCGTTAAATTCCCTTAAAACTTGCTTTTGTAAATAGAATGTTCAAAGTTTGTTTTTTGTGTGTAATAAAATGTTAAAGCAGTAAAAAATATCTTTAGTCCAATGAAAAAAACAATAAAAACCAACGTGGCCGCCAGCGATTAAAACCTAAAATTAAAGTTAGATTCTCAACACTTTAAAAAGTAAATAAGAATTTTATTTCAGGACCAAAAATATAATTATGACCAACAATCAGTTTTATCTAAAATTTGGCCGAATACCAAGCGAAATGAGTGAAAGAAAACAACGGTCCCTATTCTACAATTAAACCGATGTTTAAACTTAATTAAATTAAAGAGAATATCTTAAATTTTAATTTAAAAAAGCAAATAATTAGACTTTAAAGTGACATCCCAACCCATATTGACAAGATTCTTTGACGCCCACCCCTATCCTTCGACCACTCATTGGCAGAATAGAACGTTTATGAAAGAAGGTACATTTTCATTATGGAGCGCTGAAAAAGGGCCGCTCCTTTTTTATAGGAGTTGGAGCAGGAGAGGCTCCTTTTTGAAATTGGGGAGCGTGAGAGGAGCTCGCTCCAATTTTGGGCGTTGGAGCAAGTACGGGAGCAGCTCCAAAAGTAGTGGAGCGCGTAAAGCCCTATATATATATATATATATATATATATATATGAGAGAGAGAGTCAAACTGAAAAAGTTTTTTATTATTATTTTAATCAAAATAATCCCATTTACTTAGTCCTACCATTTCTATCATAGTCATTTACACACACTAATTCTGCCGGGGAAGGTATGAACCTGCTATTCCTATGCCTCCAGCTATTGGTAAAATAGCAACTTATGTTCAATTAATAGTATGTCATAAATATTTTACAATATGTATTATGTTTAAGCATTAAATACATTTGTCATGAAACAGATAAAGAGAAACTGTTTGCAAACACCTTTTTGGAATTTTGAGTTGGGGATCATTTACTGCTAAACTTAATAGCAATCTGAATCTACCTTCTAAAAAATTTAACAAAGTTCTTCGAAATTCTTTTTTATAATCTGAGAAGGTCACCCTTTGTTTTATTTGATCCACTTAGATTATAAAAAAGATTTTTGAAAAACGTCCAACAATGCTCAATACAAGAGTAGAGCTTAATCGTAGTATAAAAAGTCACACAGAAACGTTTGTGTTTCGTTCCTGAGAGAAATTACCAGGCTAAATGCATGGATTTACATTCTAGGGGCGTTTTTATAGTTAAGTTGTGTCCACTCCAATTTCTAACCAATCAGATACCTTGATTTAATTGCCCCCTCTCACTACCTATTCATTTCCTTCAACCAATGACATTTTCTCCCCTTTGTTTAAAAGAGATGTTGACACACTAAATACCGAAACAAACCGTATATACGTAATATATTATTTTATTACATACTAACTGGTTTTACCGGCTGGCTATCGCTTCTCAAAGTTCACAATTTGAAATACTTAAAACATTAATTTAAAACAATAAACATTTTATTCATAACCTTGTTGTAAACACAAAACAAAATCTAATTTATTCATATAAATAGATAAACATTAGCATTTTGGTAATTTCGATACATATTTATTTATTTTAAATGTGACCGTAAAGAAAGGAACGGAAAGAAGAAATCGATTTACCTTTTCACTTGTTATTTAGAAACAGATCGCAACTTTCTTTTTTTTTTAACATAGTTCACCCCATAAACATCAACATTATGGTAATTTCGATACACATTTATCTTTTAAATGTGATCGTAAATAAAGAAAAAGAAAGAAATCAATTTGCCTTTTCACTTGCAATTCAGAAATAGATTGCAACTTGTTGAAAATAAAGTCGATCCCTCTAAAGAAAGGAACATTTGAACACAAATGTTACATATTTGTCCAGGAAATAAAACGGTATTGCGAAACAGAACTATTTGGCATATTAAAATAAAAACAATCATTGAATTCAAAAACAATAACAAATTATAGTTAACCAATAAAATATCCTTTTTCAAAACCAATATGCAAATTAGTTAACCTATCGACTGATATCGCATATACATAAGCAGTATATAGAAAAAAATGATGCGTCTTAGGAAGAAAGTGTAGTATCTGTTCCGATGGATACCGCACCCTATAGACCGGTGTCGTCTTGTCCTTCGGGGCTTGATTCCGCTGGTCTGTGGGTCTGTCCTGTGCAGTTCTAGGAGATCCACCCTCTCAGGCTTTGCCTCCCCAAAATACCCATGGTTGACTTTATTGAGTGGAAGATTTCTTTCCAAATTCATTTCAGGAGGCAGGGTAAGTCTGGGGTGGTTGTCTTACTTTTATTTGCTTTCTCGCATCCCCTCAGCACTTGAAATTCTTTCTTTTGAAGGGGGCTAGAAAAGAGCATGTGTTTTACTCGCTAACTCTTGCGTGATGGGATGGAAGTACATGTTATATAAAGTTAGGTATGCATGTATGCTTATGTATGTATAAATTGAGGAAGAAATATTAAGTGATGAAACTACAGGTGCCAAAAACCATATACTTTCGTTTTTCTTTTGTTCTTTCTTAAAAAAAAAAGTTATCTTTGCTGCAGACTAGCACACAACTTACATATCCAACTATACACGTTTACCAATTATTTTTGATAAGGAGGTGATACCTCGAAATATTATGACTGTACTGGTCTATACACTATAACTCGAGGCAGAAATTTGCCAAAACACCATATACTGTTTTATTGTCGTTTTTTTTTTTTTGTTCTTTCTTTGTTTTTCCTTTATGTTTAATTATCTCCGGTGCCAACACCTCTCCACATTGCCACAACCTTCTAAAATAAAAGCAAACTATAACACACTTATAAAAATTAATTCTTAAACATAATACTTGCATAGATCTGTGGCACAACTGATAAAAGCGTTGATTAACAATCTGTCTTCTGGAGGTTGAAGGCTCAATACTTACTGCTAGGTGATTATAACTAAGAATTTTTCGGTTTATAATAAAGACAAATGTGTATTTATTTGTATATTTTTATATAAGTAAATAAATCGATCTTTAGAGTAAGATATGTTTACATGTGTATATATTTGTACGTATAGGATTCGCTACGAAACTAATTAACCGATCATTATGAATTTTGGCACACATCAGCTAGACATAAAAGTGGGTTATGTGGGCTATATTTACTTTAATTTAATTTTATACAAAAAGGGGTTAAAAAGGGATGGAAGCCCTTCATGAAAATTCAGATACCTCCGAATTTTTAACAATAGGTATAAGAGATCAATTGGTGCCTTCACAGATTAGGACCCATGCTAACTTTAACCCCGCCGTTAGGGTTAGGGTCAAAGTTGGTGTGGGTCCTAATATGTGAAAGTACCGATCAATTAATAACTATACTCAGAATTTCAGTTTTTTTGGATTATTTTAAAGGGTTTTTAGAAGACATAATATGGACACAACCGTTCATTTGAAAATTCAAATATTTCAGATTTGCATTAAATTTTAGGCATTTTCTAGAATCAAAATCATATAATTGATTTTTATCAAAATTGGAATAATGATTCTAGACATAAGGTTAGACCAGTACAGTCATAATATATCTTGATTTTAATCTTTGTAAGGGAGCATAAAAGTGGTGCAAAACTGTTTTGTTCGGGGGAATTGATTTTACCCATCCTGGGACGGGTATTCTTTTATTATAGAGCTGGGGTATTATTATTTTTTCTTTTTTTTTTATCTCCTGCCCACATGTGACACAAGGTCGGAAAGTGGGGATTGAATAGCCAGCGTCATAGGGGAGGAGCATTCTGGCCTATAAAAAATGGCCAGGCAGGCAGTCCGTTAGCATTTCCCAGTAGGGGCGCCTCAGGCAATTAGCAATAAAGGGTGAGGAGGAAAAGCCTGGGAGGGTGGACCTCCTAGAACTGCACAGTACAATCCCGAAGGTCAAGACGGTACCGGTCCGAGCGGCGAAGCATCCATCGGAACAGATACTACACTTTGATCTCTGCCAAAAGGTCGAGAAAAAAAAAGTGGGGGTATTATATAATAAGGCAATTTTTGATAATAGTATTTCGGACTGCATTTCTAATTTTCTTTTTGTTCAAAAGGATTGCTTTATTCTACATCTTTACCCCCCCCCCCCATCCTTTTTGTTTGTTTACCTCGCCTGTTGCTTCCAATGCTACCCTCGCAAGACTAGACGACTAACGCGACCAATATTACCCCGACTGCAAACTGGAGATCAATATTGGTAGCAATTATCGTAAACCTTGTAAGTATCGATCTACATTCTGCAGTTCTTTCCATCACGTTTCCACTCCTCCTAATTCTCTGAATGAAAAAGGGACTTATCTTCTTGTTGAAGACTAGTTGAAGAACTTATCTACGCAGGGTAACAGATTACAACCGTCTATTATTATACCAAATCTGAGTCCATCAACGTTTGTCTCCCTAAGGCTTTTTTTCTCTCTCTCATATATATATATATATACACACACACACTTCAATAAGACGAAATACATACTTTAGTTCTGGGATTTAGTTATGTTTGGAAAAAAATTCTGTTTTAATTGTTCTAATGAGTCGTAATTAAGTGAACAAGTATCCCATCTCTCTCTTAGATATCTATCTATCTATTTATTTATTTCTCTCGCCCTCTTTTAGTCTACGTTGATTCAACCTCTCTCGTGCCGGATGAAACGATTTCAAGTGTTTAGGGAGGGGCGGGGGGTGGGATGGGGTAAATAACAAGTCAGACAACCTCCCGTCGTCTGAAATGAATTCAGAAAGAAATCCTCTACTCTATTTCCATAATGAGACTTGTTTCTGTTTACTATACCGATCGATACGTTTTTTTCTTTCTTCTTTCTTTGTTTTTAAACTTTCCCATTTGAGACGTTTTTGTTCTTATTTTTTTATTTTTTAACTTCACCGATTGAGACGTTATATTTTTTTATGGAAATCGCTCCAGACAAGACATGAAGCCACTTCATGCAAGGAGCTAAAAAAAAAATAATAATACTTCAAGATAAAAACCTAGCTAACGATAAGTGTGAGATAGATAGATTCTGATCCAGAAAACAGCAGATCTTCCCCCTTTGTCAGAAACATCGCTCATGGAATGTGAGGACTAAAGGACAAAATAATGTCTCTGTGAGGATTTAGAGAAATAGTGACTCTGGCTTTCCTGTGCGTCGCCATCAAATTTACATCCATAAGTCTGTACACATTGCCAGCATAAATTAGATGGCAAAATAAAAAGTCACTTTACTTTTCTATATGAGAACAATCCTTCACACTATAATAAAGGCCAATGTGTATTTATTTGGATATTTTTATATAAATAAATATATCTGTTCTGTCATACAAAAGTTAGCGAGTAAAAAACGTGTCTATTTCTAGCCTCTGGACGAAACTATTTCAAGTGGTGAGGGGAAGCGAGAAAGCAAATAGCAAATCAGACAACCCCCACCACCTGAAATAAATTTCCAAAGAAATCCTATCGTCTAAATAAAATGTCAACGGTTGTTTTTTTTTTTCTTTTTTTAGGTCATCAGAAATGATAATAATTTAGATATATGAAAAATTAAATTAATGACGTAGTTCTATGATTTTATATGAATGTTTTAGTAATATATCTAGATAAATAGTGAGTGTAAAGACTGGCGAAGCATAATTCCCTCCCTCCCCCCCCCCCCCCACACACACACAATTTTTGATGGAAAGTGTACACTCATAACATATTCTGACTACTACATCTTTGTTGATATTTCCATTCGTCGTAAGTTCGGATAAGTTCAGCCAGATAAAGCACGTCTGTCTACACACATGACCACAATGTTATACACACCGACTAATTTGTTTTTTAAATAAGTATGGTTTCATCATTAAATAAAATTTTTAAAAAAAAGGTTGATATGCCGTAAAACAAAAGAAACCAAAAATGATTTATGGAATATTTTTAATGTGAACGAAGTAAAAAAAAAAAAAAAAAAAAAAAAATTTTTTAATTCAAAAAAATAGTTTCAAGTGCACCTGAGTTTTATTCCCCAACCGATAAATCTCGCCTCTTCAACATTTTTGATCATTGATTTTATTTACAAATTAGGCACAAGGCCATCAAAACCGGTTTGATCTTTCGAAATGCCACTGTGCCTACCAGTGACTCACACAGGTGTTTTCAGGTTCACGGTCCTGAGGCGACAGAGTCAACATACAGTTTTTTTTTTCTTCTTTCTTTTTTTCCAGTTGATTCAAGATATTTCTCGTTTAATCTGATCCCGCTTTTTTAACTGTGAAATTCTTTGTTCATTTCTGATCTCATTTCCAGGGGATTAAGCTCAAATCAATACCTGCTATAATTGATAACTTCTTGCTCCTTGAGCGGTGTTTTATTTACTCCTCCCCAGGAGTTAGGCACAAGGCCAGTTTTATCTTACTCCCACAAGTAAGATGTGACCTAAGATCGGGTCGGGAAAGTGGGGTTTGAAAAGCCAGCGCTCGAGAGGTGAGCACTCTGGCCATTTAAAAATTGCCTGGGCAGCCCCGTCGGCATTCCCCGGTAGGGGCGCCTCAGACAGTAAGCAATAAACTTACTCCTCCCCAAAGAGGGGAGGCAAAGCCTGGGAGGGTGCACCTCCTAGAACTGCACAGGACCAGACAACCCCCAATAGACTGGCGTAAATCAAGACCCAAAGGCCCGGACGATACCGGAGCGGTGTTTGTACACTTCCTGGGCATGTCAGTTTCCTTCTTTACTTAGTTTCTACCGCTTTATAGCTGCTACGAAGACATTTTTTTATACAATTTCTTGGAAACAAATATGCTACTTAGTATTTGCGTAAGAGAGTAAGTAACTACGATGAATATATTTTTTGTTGGTAAAAAAACATTAGAATTTATAGTTTTAAACAAAAAATAATTCGCTTTGAAGAAATGCTGAATATTTTTTATGTTTATAAAAAAGGTCACTTAGTTTTAAAAATATATATATATATATATATATATTAACATAGTTCACCCCAAACAAGGCAAGTTGCCACTGTAGATGTAAGGGGCTACTGGGAATTAGGGCGAAAGTTTTTTTTGGTGTGTGTGTGTGTTGTGGGGGGGGGGGCATCCTAAATTAGGAGCTGTGCAGTGAGATGCCTGTTCACATTGGTTTTAAAATTCTGCATGTCGGTACAGTTGAGGAAAAAGGGATGGAGTTCCAAAGGTCGGCAGCACGAGGAAACAAGCTATTGGAGTAGAAGGCTCTCCGGCATCTGGGGACCTCCACAGTGAATGGATGGGATCTAGCTGATTGTCGTGTTGGTCGGGTGTATTTACGTCGAGGAGGCACCAGAGCAGCAAGTTCATCAGAGCACATTCCATTGAAGTACTTGTAAGACAAGCTCAAGGATACAACATTGTGGCGATAAGACAAGCTCAAGGATACAACATTGTGGCGATAAGACAAGCTCAAGGATACAACATAGTGGCGATAAGACAAGCTCAAGGATACAACATAGTGGCGATAAGACAAGCTCAAGGATACAACATTGTGGCGATAAGACAAGCTCAAGGATACAACAGAGTGGCGATAAGACAAGCTCAAGGATACAACATAGTGGCGATAAGACAAGCTCAAGGATACAACATTGTTGCGATAAGACAAGCTCAAGGATACAACATAGTGGCGATAAGACAAGCTCAAGGATACATCATAGTGGCGATAAGACAAGCTCAAGGATACAACATAGTGGCGATAAGACAAGCTCAAGGATACAACATAGTGGCGATAAGACAAGCTCAAGGATACAACATTGTGGCGATAAGACAAGCTCAAGGATACAACAGAGTGGCGATAAGACAAGCTCAAGGATACAACATAGTGGCGATAAGACAAGCTCAAGGATACAACATAGTGGCGATAAGACAAGCTCAAGGATACAACATAGTGGCGATAAGACAAGCTCAAGGATACAACAGAGTGGCGATAAGACAAGCTCAAGGATACAACATAGTGGCGATAAGACAAGCTCAAGGATACAACATAGTGGCGATAAGACAAGCTCAAGGATACAACATTGTGGCGATAAGACAAGCTCAAGGATACAACAGAGTGGCGATAAGACAAGCTCAAGGATACAACATAGTGGCGATAAGACAAGCTCAAGGATACAACATAGTGGCGATAAGACAAGCTCAAGGATACAACATTGTGGCGATAAGACAAGCTCAAGGATACAACATAGTGGCGATAAGACAAGCTCAAGGATACAACATAGTGGCGATAAGACAAGCTCAAGGATACAACATTGTGGCGATAAGACAAGCTCAAGGATACAACATAGTGGCGATAAGACAAGCTCAAGGATACAACATAGTGGCGATAAGACAAGCTCAAGGATACAACATTGTGGCGATAAGACAAGCTCAAGGATACAACATAGTGGCGATAAGACAAGCTCAAGGATACAACATAGTGGCGATAAGACAAGCTCAAGGATACAACAGAGTGGCGATAAGACAAGCTCAAGGATACAACAGAGTGGCGATAAGACAAGCTCAAGGATACAACATAGTGGCGATAAGACAAGCTCAAGGATACAACATTGTTGCGATAAGACAAGCTCAAGGATACAACATAGTGGCGATAAGACAAGCTCAAGGATACAACATAGTGGCGATAAGACAAGCTCAAGGATACAACATAGTGGCGATAAGACAAGCTCAAGGATACAACAGAGTGGCGATAAGACAAGCTCAAGGATACAACATAGTGGCGATAAGACAAGCTCAAGGATACAACATAGTGGCGATAAGACAAGCTCAAGGATACAACATAGTGGCGATAAGACAAGCTCAAGGATACAACAGAGTGGCGATAAGACAAGCTCAAGGATACAACATAGTGGCGATAAGACAAGCTCAAGGATACAACATAGTGGCGATAAGACAAGCTCAAGGATACAACATAGTGGCGATAAGACAAGCTCAAGGATACAACAGAGTGGCGATAAGACAAGCTCAAGGATACAACATAGTGGCGATAAGACAAGCTCAAGGATACAACATTGTTGCGATAAGACAAGCTCAAGGATACAACATAGTGGCGATAAGACAAGCTCAAGGATACATCATAGTGGCGATAAGACAAGCTCAAGGATACAACATTGTGGCGATGGGATGTATTTATGTAATGTATTTTTATGTTATTATATTCATTTCTTTGAATTTATAAAGCATGTATCCAGTAAAAAATAAACAAAAAACCTTTAGACTTACAGGAGATTCGAACTTGAGTATTGACATCATGAAAACTACTGCTTCAGTTGTGTATACTCTGCCTATTTCTTTTTTGTCAACAAATCACATGTTTCTATTTGCATGCAAGCAGACTAACTCCCCAAACACCGTAATTTTTTAATAGTATATAGATAAATGATTTCCAATGATACCCGTCTGTTCATGTAATAATTAAGTGTTTGTCATTTCTATTTGTTTAATTTGTAAACAATAGTTTCTTATTTAAGCTATAAATGGGGTCCCGGCAGATACTACCACTTCGGATCAGAATGGACCTGGGAGCAGTGATAACTAAGCAGTGACTCCACACTCCCCAAAGCTCCCATGGTGCCATACCACTGGATGTAGTTTTGTGTCATACACAGAACGGTTGAGGGAGACAGCTTGAGTATTATTATTATTATTATTTTCAATTTCTGTCTTCCGGTCTGATGCTGAGGTTTGACATTTCGTGAACGACTTCCAACTTACCCTGTCTGTCGCCATTTCGCTTGTGCCACCCACCAGGATCAGGTTATCATCAACCTCCATGTCTTTAGCAACGCACCACGTTGCTTTGGGCTACTGACATCAATGTGGGACACTTTGGAACGTTTCAGATGACTGACGACGGGGGATGTGACCATACCAGTTGAAACATACTTTCTCATGGAGGCCTGTAGAGTGGGGTGCAGTATCCATCGGAACAGATACTACACTTTGATCTTAGCCAAAAGACCAAGAAGGAGGTCTGTAGAGTAGGACCAGAAATTTTCTCCATATGATGTACTGCAGGTAGGATCGTGTCACTTTGATGTTTCATTGTCGACCACATCTTGCAGCCATACGAGAGTACAGGTCGGTCGGACATGTGTGTTGTATGCTGCCACCCTCACATACGATTGGATCTCTGCGTTTTGTAAAATTGTCGACAGCTACTTGAAGACTCTCCAGTAGACAGAAAAAAAATAGCACTGTAAAAGATTAATTTTGTGATTGCTGCATCGGGTACAGGCGAAAACCTTGCTCAAGGATGTCTGAGTGGGTTTAGCGTCGCATTTGGAATATATTTTATTTAACTCATAGATGAAACCTTGAGAAGTGCTACCACTCCTCCGAGCCAGAGTGGACCTGAGAGTAGTTGTAACTTAAGAGTGACTCCATACTTCCCCAAGGCTCCCAAACTGGGGCTTCAACATTGGATGCCGTTTTTTGTCATACCCAGAACGGTTGGGGATGAGCTGAAGTAGTTAAGATTGCAGAATAGTGTAGACAGAAATAAAAAGTTGGATTTCGAGGTAGTGAGAGAGGGTAGTGGTGAACACCTTGCACAAGGGTTTCCAAGGCAGTTTAATGTCGTGCTCGTGTCAACTTCTATTAAACCCATAGAGAGTAGAAGTGAACATCGAGCTTACTTTCAGCAGCTTCATAACTCTCACTTCATCCATATTTTGTCTTTTAGTCCTCACATTCAATGATTCTGATAAAGGGGAAAGAATTGCTGTTTGCTAAATAGGCTGTTGTTTTTGAGTGGTGGTATGTAGAGATTTTCAATCCTCTCATAATATTCTTCAACATTCAACAATCAATCCATCTTATTAACCCTTTTCCTCAAGTGTTAATTTAGCACTTGTTAAATCGTGACACATAAGTAAATAGTTAAATAAATAAATATGGGATCATGACAGATACTACCAGTCCGGATTTGTAATGGTAGCAAAGGGGTGACTCCAGACTCCCTAAAGCTCTCAAATTGGGGCCTCACCATTTGATCCACTTTAAAGTCAAACCCAAGACATCCACAAGATGTCAAATGCAAAAGGCTTTCTTGCAAAAAAATAAATAAATAAATAATAATAATTGATAATTTTTAAATGGAAAAAAAAAAGTTAAAAGAATGATTATTGAAAATATCAGGTATAATTATCAGATTTCTTTTTTTTTTGTTTCGGTTCAGCACATTCCTTCTAATTGTATCCCCTGCATTATTTTCCTCTCAATTAAATTCACATTAAAAATTTTTAATCCAGGACTGAATTCTTCCCCTCTGCAGCTCCCACACCCTTCTTTACTGCGTATTTAATTATTCGTTTTATTTGAAACATTTGTATTTTTCCATCCACCATTTTGAAAAAAAATTATCTCGGAAATGATTTCAGGAAGAACAATGCATGTCAACAAAATTGCTTCAGTAAAAAAATTCAAAAAAAATTTTGACAAAAAAAATTCAACGTCAACTACAAATAAACTGTAAAAATGTTTTCTTCAATTTTTATAAATTGTGTTTAAGAAAAGTTACGTCATGGAAAATCCTTTCGACTAATATTAGGAAGAAAGAGCAACTAGCAGACTATAGATGTAACATGTTGATAAAAACAAATAAAATGGTGTTGTATTTAATTGCCTTACATGATTCGTTTGATTGTTTTGTTTTACGGCATATCAACCCTTTTTCCGGTTATTTAATACCGAATATGATCATTTTGGTAAACGTTTTTATGCTTCAAGTTCTATATATCTTCAAATATTTAGTCACTGTGTTTCGTTGGGTTATTATGTAGAAGAAAATTGTTGTTTTTGGTTTTGCAGAAGATATTTGAGTTTTGCAAAGGGAAAGGAAAAAACAACAACATCAATGTTTGGTGCCTTTTGGGTCAGGAAGCCAGTATTTTCAGACGGCCTGATCTGGTAGCACCAGAGTTACAGGATTAGTTTTTGATGAAATATCTTGGGATTTAATGAACGAGAACTGAACTTTTATACTAAGTTCCTGTTTTTTTTGTTTTTTTTTAGTTAATTATAATAATACCTGGAATTACACTATTTGACCACGTTTGGAATGAGGATATCCGCAGGCGCTACGGCATCGCACCGATTGAGGGTAAGATGAGGGAATGGCGGCTCAAATAGTTTGGGCATGTGCTAAGGGCCAACAACAAGACTGTCACAAAACATGCCCTTGCATTAGAAGTTGCCGAGAAGTGACCGAGAGGAAGGCCGATGATGACATTGCACAAAGATCTCTGTAAAACCGGTCTTCACTCGGACCAAGCCTGTGATCATGTCAAGTGAAGACAAAAATCCATCGTTGTAGACCCCGCCATAGCTCGGGATTACCGCATAAGTAAAAAAAGAAGAATTATAATAATTAGCTATGGTTTGCATAATTACTGTGTTAAAAACCGTTTTGCGAGCTTCATAATAATCTCTCTCGTTATGAAAAGCTTTTATCTTGTCATCTCATTAACTCTTACATGTCAGGTTGCACTAACATGCACGCCAAGCAAGTAAAAATTGTAAAATTACTTCTGCTTGTATATCACTACCCATCTCCGCAAAGGAGAAGGTTATCCCTGGAAGGAGGGTATCATGACCACAGAACAGATACTACACTACCCCCTTTCAAAAAAGGAATACGTAATGATTGGGATGATGGTATGACTAACGAACGTATACTGTACTACCCCCCCCCCCTTTGAAAGAAGAAGGTAATGAACAGATCAGATACTACACTATCCCCCTGAATTAATCATTGAAATATAGTAATTTTGGCTTCAGACAGATACCAAATCGCCATTCGAAATAGTTTAGTTATGGTTTGTATAATTACTATGAGGGAGTAAATATGAAATAAAAAATTTCAGGCAAAATGGAAAATTAGTTAATGGAATAGTAGATAAGCAAGAAACATGCTAGTAGAAATAAGGGCAAGCACATCATTAAAGCTGAACCAGGAAATTTCAGTCGATTCATTCGACCATATTCATTAGGTAAAATAAACTTTATTAGACAGAACCTGACATTTTATTAAGATTGTCTGATTGGCTATTTAATTTCTTGTTTCCCCTCAATACGTGAAAGATTAAAAAGGCACATTTCTTTTTTACTCACTAACTTTTGTGTGACAAGATGGATATAACCCCGAACAGAACAATTTTGCACCAATTTTATGTCTCCTTACAAAGATTAAAATCACAATATAATGATACTAAACCTTATGTCTAGAATCTTATTCCAATTTTGATCAAAATCCATTACATGATTTTGATTCTAGAAAATGTCTAAAATTAGGGGATTATGAGAAAAAAATTGAAATTCAAGTAATCTTACTTAATTGGTGTCTAATGACGATGGATAACATTTAATGCAAATCTGAAATATTTGAATTTTCAAATGGGAGGTTGTGCACATATTATGCTCCCTAAAACCCTTTAAAATACTCTAAAGAAACTGAAATTTGGGGAAATTTTATTGATTGATGTATAATACCTATTGTTAAAATTCTACAGGTATCTGAATTTTACCCCCTTTTTACTCCCGGTGCTAACTAAATATAGTACACAATTGAACCCCTTACGTGAAGGTGCAGAGTTCCAAAATGCATAATAATCGGTTAATTAGTTTATGAGTGAATCCTGGGCATAAACATATGTAAACATACCTAACTTTATAAAGATAAAGATTTATTTATATAAAAATATACAAATAAATACACATTGGTCTTTATTATAGACTGGAAGATTCTTAGTTATAATCACCTCCAGAAGACTGTCACTTAAAACTGATTGTTAATCAATGCCTTTATCCGTTGTGCTACTAATCCATGCAAGTATTATGTTTAAACATTAATTTTTATGAGAGTGTTATAATTTGCTTGAAGAGATGTTTATATTTAGAATGTTGTGACAATGTAGGAAAGAAGTGTTGGCACTGAGGAATATTTTTAAAAAGAGAAAAAAGTATATGGTGTTTTGGCATGGGTAATATTTTATTTTATCACGTATTTCTTCCTCAATTTATAGTGTATAGACAAGTACAGTCCTTATATTTCGAGGTATCACCTCCTTATCAAAAATACTTGGTAAACGTGTAGAGTTGGATACGTAAGTTGTGTGTTAGTACTGCAGTAAAGATAATTTTTATGTTATATTGCCTGATTAACTATTACTCATTCATGCCTGTTGCATTGTGGGTAATAAAATATAAAAAACATTCCCAATTAGCAGTTATCCTTGTAATTTTCAAATGTGCTTCCGAGTCGATCTGTAACCATCCTAAAACTTTAAATTGGCATCTCTACACAAACGGATAAAAATTATTGATTTAATGTTCAATTTTTGTTTCTGCCTTTTATAGCGACTTGTTGCAATAATTCTGCAACCATAACTACATGCACCGTAACTGCACACGCATATCATGTAATGTTGTCAGACAGGATTGGCATCGCTTGACTTTCACTCTTTTTAGTAGCGTGAAGTTACGCTGAGCCACATTTGATGCAGCCCACTGATCGGAAATGGTTACTCATGCCTGGTTTAATTGTTTAAAAAAAAATAAGCTAAACGTCCATAAAATGAAAAGTAAAGCTTTGTTAAACTCTACCATACTCTGCGCGATTATTCGTTTATCTACGGCGCAGCGCAGCAGTAACATCAAGTGTCTACCTAGTTGATTAGTGACCAATCTGTGAGGCAAGAAGTCATTTTGCTTGCGTTGAGATGTAGCCATCAGGTGATGGATGTCTCAACTGTTGCAGTGTTGTATATTGAGTGACGAACCAATGAAAAAGCAGCTGCTTTGTCAGAAGGCAATAATCTTGGCTGTCATAGTTGAGCGCTTCTTTATATAACGCCATTTTGTTTCCTCTATTTTCCCTTCAGATGAAAAGCACATTTTTTTTTGATGTTTTAAATAACTAATATAAGTTAGCAAAACATTTATATGGAACAAAACGTAGATTTAGTATAAGGAACGTTTATGTTTTTGTCTTTTAAGGGAAGTGGGGTCTGATCAACTCTGCTGGGAAGCCATGAAATTAAATACTGTCTTGTTTTTAAATTCCCGAAACAGTTTTTCATGGTAAACAACTGATGATCCCTTAAAATAGTGTTAGAAACTAACTAATATAATAACTGTAAAAAATAAATTGACTTACATGAGTGATTTTCCACTGGAAGACTTGAGACTATAAGTTTTTTTTTTGTTGTTTTTTTGTTTTTTTTTTATATAGTTTTAATGGTTGAGAAACTTCCGAGACTATATATATATATATATATATATATATATATATATATATATATATATATATATATAATATATAATATATATATATATATAGGATGGGCCAAAAGTCAGGTTGCACCTATACATTTTACCTTTATTAAAAATTTAGACAATTATTTACATATCATGCATTCTATATTGAACATTAAGGTGAAATTGTCGTTTCCCAACTAAAATGGCGGACAATAAATTGTCTGCAGTTTTCCGATCTCACAAATGAGTAATTAAACCCAAATAAATTGTTTTAGATTAATTAAAAATTTCTATTCAATTATTTTAGATATAAATTTTAGTCATATATTTCAGTCGGTGAAGTTAAAAAAAATAAAAGTATCATGCACTCTATATTGAACATTTAAGCTTTGTTTTAATTCTGTATTGTTTCCGTAATTCATTATATTTAAAACATGATTGTGAAGGTGAAACAAATAATGAAACAAATGTAACCTTACTTTTGGCACACCCTGTATACATTAATAAAAACTCATTCTAGAATTACACACATATTATTATTATTATACTAAAACTGAGTTTTGTTTCTCTATAGCTTTCTTTGTGTGATTAAAATATATTAATAACACAAAATACATGCTAAAATATTCCTCAGTTTTTGGATTGAGTTATGTTTGAAAAAGAAATCCATTTTAATTGTTCTAATAAGCCGTAATTAAAATCAAGTGACCCATCTCTTACTGACTTTCTATCTATCACTTTCACCCTCTCTCACTACGTTGTTTGATTCCCCCCCCTCCTACTTTTATCTATAGGGTATTTACCACTCTAGCTTTTGTGATTCTCTTTGTTTATTAACAGTCGAAAGTAATAATGATAGGTCGCCCCATAAACAATCAAACACAGTTCATAACATTGATCAATGTTAGGACTCCCATAGTATTCCTCATCTTTCGGCTGACTAATTAACTCTTATCCTCGAGTGGTTTTTGACCTTGATAAGTGATGACTCAAAGGTAAAAATGAAAAAGAAAAGTGACAAGAGTGTTTATATTTTGTAGATATATTACCACTACTACTACTACTACTACTACTACTACGCTACTACTACTACAATGTAAAACAATAAGAATCGCTTCAGCGTTACATATACTAATATTTGAACAATACAGAGAAGATTAGAATTGCCTCTTTGCAACGATGATACACAAATCTGTGAAGCGTTGCATATTTCTTTTAAATGGTCGTGAAGGGTCAAGAAGAATGGAAAGATCGAATAAGGAGGGCACCATCGAGGATTTAACTGAAAGCGTGCGAAGAATACTGGAATTCTAGGGGGAAGGCTTTTTTAAAACTCTATATTATACACTTCAATTTGAATGCAGATTATTTTACTGTAAGTGCACACCCTCCGTCAAAAATGAAAGAAAAATATAAATTATGCTTCACTAGTGTTCACACTAATATTCATATAAATTTTAGTCATATATTTCAGTCGGTAAAGTTAAAAAAAATTAAAGTCGAATGAAAAAAAAACCCCACTAAAACTGGAAAGTTTATAAAAAAAACGTATCAATCGGTATAGAAAAAAGAAAGGAAATAAAAGAAATTATCTCATTATGAAAATAGAGTAATGGATTTCTTTCTGAATTTATTTTAGACCGCAGCGATTGTCGGAATTACTATTTGCTTTCTAGATTCCCTTAAACACTTGAAACGGTTTCGTCCGGCAGTTTTTTTGTTTTTTTGCTAAATTTGTACGACAGAGCAAATACATATTTATTAATATATTTATATACAAATACATAAACTTTCTTTTTTTTTCTTTCGCATTAATCCCGAGCTACGGCAGGGTCTGCAATGATGGATTTTTGTCTCCACTTAGCATGATCACAGGAAAAGGCCAGTTTTACAGAGATCTTTGTGCAGGGCGTCTGCACATCTCATCATCGGACGCTTCCCGGCGACTGCTAATGCAAAGCCAAGTTTCCCGACGGTGCCGCGGTCGTCGTTGTTGGCCCTCAGCACATGTCCAAACCATCTGAGCTGCCATTTCCTCATCTATTCTTTAATCGGTGCAATATACAAATAAATAAACATTAGTCTTTAGTATAGAGAGAAGGATATAAAAGTTCCATAAGTCAATTAATGCGATGCGAGCATAACAAAACGACTTCCAGCATGGACTAAAAAAAAACATTACTAGTTTACTATAGTTGTCTTTTCCCGTTCCGATAAAAAGAAGACGCGGTTGTATTTCCCCGCGACCGTGTGGATTACACCCGAGAAAGCAATGCAGAGCAAATGCTAACTCTTTATCCCTTGCAAAAAGAAGGAATGAAAAATATATATAAAAAATTGCGCGTGGCACACACTGCTTGACAGTTACGTCCGCGAACTCTTGGGGAAAGTGCCACCAAGAAATGAATGTATCCGACACGATTTTGTATCACGTTGTTCAATCGTTCATCGGAAATAATTTGTTGTTGTTGTTTATTATTTATTCGTTCATTATTTGGTTTTACAGTTATAATATTTCAATGTTAGATTGTGTCTCTTTTGTTTCATTTTACTTCAGTCGAAGTTCTCAGAAATCAAGGGGCTCCTTCCTGGTGTTAACGCTTGATCTCTATATGAGATACATAGATATTCGTGTGTTCAACCAAAATTCTCCTTTACCTCGAAAACTTTCAGTTAGTAAAAAAGTTAACATTAATTTTCCTCTCCCCAATTGACCAGTTGATTATGTTATAGTATATCTTTCTCTTGGTCTTACCGGATTCCCGGTCAAGAATTTATCTGGTCTGGTGGAGTATCCAGCTAAGTTTTGTTACTTGAGGTAACATTACTTGGAGAAGGTGCACCATTCCTCGTATGATCCAATGTATAGCTGTGTCGAGGGGATCTTATTTGTGCTGCGGATACTATGTTATTTTGAATATTTGGTCAGGGTTTAATTGTAGGATGAAGTATCCTCATGTCAGGTTGTCCTGACAAACCCTTGTACAGAGAGACCGAAGACACTCGAGGATGGTGTCTAGTAGGTAATTCAAACTCATAATGTGTAGCCATATAACATAAGAAAAATACTTTCATATGGCTTAAGCCATCGTCACAATGTTGCATCCATGTGCTTGTTTTACAAGTACTTCCACGGAACGTGCTTGACGAACTTACTGCACTTGTACCCCTACCCCAACATAAATACCCCCGACTAATCCGACTAGCAGCAAAATCACCCCCCTTCACTGTAGAAGGTCCCAAGATGCCAAAAGACTTTCTATTCAAATAGCTTCTCTTCTCGGACCGCTTGCCTTTGCAATTCTCTCCCTGTTGCCTGTTTCCCCGACTGTACCGTCATGTAGAAATGTAAATGTAATGTGAACAAACATCTTGCTGCACAACTCGCCACTTAGAATGACCCCTATAAATCTGGCCCCTAATCACAGTAACCATCTACGTCTCAATGGCAATATGCCCCCTTGTTTGTTGTGCAATAAAGTTTGTTTTGTTTCAGATCAAAAAATAATTAAGCAACTAAATTGTCACTTATCCGAAAGGATCTGTTGTCAAAATTTGTTAAAAATTAGGAATTGGAAATAATTGGAGATCATTAGGCTCAATGTGTATATTGTTATGAATTATTATTATTATTATTATTATTATTATACTAAATGTAAGTTAATCAATGTTTGTTACACTCACCCTTTTTTCGCCTATATACTTTTATATACCTTAATTCTGGAATTGAGTTATGTTTGAAACAAAAATGTTTTAATTGTTCTAATTAGTTGTAATTTATAATTAACTGAACAAATCTTCAATCTCTCGCTTAGCTATCTATGTATTTCTCTAGCCCCCCCCCCTCCAGCATCTCACTTTAATATTTGCTAATGTCTCTGTATGCATTTAAAGAAAGAGTGACTTTCTTAAGCATTGCCATCTAATTTAAATTGTTTCTGTAGACACTAAAAAACACGTATGTAAATTAAATGGCAAAGCAATAAGTCTCCTTACTTCTGTATTAATTATCCTTATGAATAATAGAGAATTAAAGAGACTTGTTCTTGCATAACTAAAAATAATGTCTTAACCAGATATGTCACAGTTTATGAATTTGGACACAAGTAATATATATATATAAAGTAATCCAACAAAAGATATAAGCGTCAACTAATATCTTATAATTAGTGAAACATCCGGATAAAAACTGAAGCTCAATATACTGGATAGAGCATTAATATTATAATATAAAATGAACTAATAAGGATACTTTGCTTGAACTTTGAATTCTAATAAAATTTGATTGACACCTTATTTTATTACTTCATTTTATATTATAATATATATATATATATATATATATATATATATATTTTAGAGATGAAAGATGAGAATAAAAAATTGTAAAGATACAATATTTATTAGAACATCAAAAGTTCAGAGCAAGGAGCTTCATATCCTTAATCCATGGATTTTCAAAGATAAACTCTTCTCATCAGAGGATAGGGAAAAGCCGACAATGTAATTGTAAATCTTATCGGCAACTTTTAACTTTGAAAATTTTACATAAAATAAAACAAAATAAAAACAAAATAAGGGCCAAAAGGTAAAGAGTCTTATGTTGAGATGAGAGCGTAAAGACAGGGTGGATGATATCCAAAAACACGTCAAAACAAAAATACAAACAGCTGTTATTTTGGGAATGAATGTTTGAAAAAGAACAATACTCAAATTGTTTAGGAATCCAAATAGTTTTGTAAGAGGCTGGTGGTCAGCTCCGGCTTGAAAACTATCGGATCTGTATAGATGTCTATAACCTGCCGATATTCTGATCAACCAGGGAGTGGGGGGGGTGTTCGAAATGCTCACTTTGATATATACCGAACTCTAACAGACAAAAATCAATCTGAACCCTGCGAAACGGATAATTCCAGCACCGACTAATGCACAGACAGGATAAAATGGACGTTACCAATTGCCGTCGGACCACCAACCTCTTACAAAAATATTTGGATTCCTTTTATCGTTATTTGATTCAACATTTAAATATATATATATATATGTGCTCTGTTGTTAAATGTTAACAATCATCGAGCTTTTACTTTGAATAGTTTGGACAATATAGGAATATATGCTCTGTCAAGTATTTTTACGTAATTCTATATGCTTTTTATTTTGTGTCAATACCTGTGCTGACGATGAGATCTGGTAGTAATAACAAAAATACATGGTCTCAGAAACGATCGTACACAATGTTGTTTTGTTGATTTCTTGGAACGCAAATTGATTATGTAATTAGGTTTACATAAATCTATGCTATATATATATATATATATATATATATATGTGTGTGTGTGTGCGTATGTACGTGTGTGTGTGTATAATCCCTTATTTTGTGTTAAGTAGCATCAATGGCATGCAGAAGATGGAGCCGACGGGGTGGTGGCTCCGAGCATCGAAATTTCGGAGAAAGGGGCAGGGCAGCATCAAATAGTATTCAAGCCATCTCTCTTTCTCATAAAATTTCTGAGTACTACGATTTACACTCAAGTCTTTGGGCGTACAATCAAGGAGTTGACCCGCGTCTCACCATTGAGTATTGATTTACTCCTCTCCAGGAGTTAGGCACAAGGCCAGTTTTTATCTTACTCCCACAAGTAAGATATGACCCAAGGTCGAGTCGGGAAAGTGGGGTTTAAAAATTGCTTGGGCAGCTGCGTCGGCATTCCCCGGTAGAGGTGCCTCAGGCAGTAAGCAATAAACTTACTCCTCCCCAAAGAGGGGAGGCGAAGCCTGTGAGGGTGGACCTCCTAGAACTGCACAGGACAGACCCATAGACCGGTGTAAATCAAGCCCCGAAGGCCAAGACAATACCAGTCTATGGGGTGCAGTATCCATCGGAACAGTCTCACCATTGAGTAGCGTCCATATAAAAAATTAGAAAAATAAATGATTTAGATTTTCCAATCATACATGTCTGCCCACAAGATCCTCTCTACCCTGATGATGACGTATACAAGCCGAAAGCTTGGATAATATTAGATCAACACAATTAATTTTTGTTTCAACAACTTTTGTTTAAATGTGTATTTGCTGCCCACATTCGCAACATGTTTTGTTTAAATACTTTCAAACCGTTTTATTTTAAGTAAATTTAATAATTAAATTAGTTTTTTTTTTTTTTTTTTGCAGGAATTTTCATTCTTTTTTTCTTTTCTAAAAATGAAATAATCCAGCACCGCAAAGTTTTGGACCTCCAACATGCTTCCTTGTCTCTGTCTGCAAAATATGACAGGCCTGTGCAAAAACATGATTCTTTGGAAACACAGGGCTTGAGATCTGGTGCTCGCTTCACTCTGCAGACGACGATACATGGACGATGTTTGACAGCAAAACTTCACGGAGAACGAATCACACGGCGATACAAGTTTGCAAAGAATGCAGATGTTTTTCTTCTTTATTTTCATTTCTTTTATAGAAATTCTCAATTCATTTGTTTTCTTCAAAGCTGTTTTCATTAGAACGAATGAGGATTTTGTTTGCAAGCAGTTTTACTGACAGACATTATTTGAGGCTTTCTCTAACACAGCTTTGGAGTGAATATGGTAAACTAATTGTTCACGGTTCGTTCTGATATTTGATCTATGTATACTCACATAAAAGCAAATTAAAATATTTTAAAATAATATTTTTTTCACTTATCTCCCTTGATTATAATTTTTATATTGTGTAGCCATTTTGTATGTTTTTCTTTTTAATAGGTACAAACACTTACTGTTGTACAGGGTAATCCCCCCAAAATGCCATCCACCCATTGGATCGTTAATAATATTCACAATCCTTTCTGTAATTTAACCATATTTGGTATAAATAAACTTCAGTCTGCAGAAATGTCCTTTTGTAAGAAGGAATGAAGAAGAGTCGTGTTAACCCTTAAATACATTTTTGTTTCAAGTATGATGTCGCATCAGTACACCTGCTAAATAGGTAATCAGTATCTTCAATGTCATGCGCAAATGTCATTGGTGTGTCATCTGAAGAAGAAGACGTTCGAGAAAACAAGGTATGATTTTGAGTTGATTGAAGTATCATTAATTGTAAATTACTTTTTGTATGTTAATTATTTGTCTGTGTAACAATTATGGATTTAGACAAGGGTTCGTTTTTTAAATTTAAGATCCCATCAAGGGATCTTTAAATGATCGAAATTTGAGAATCAGTATAATTTTGTGTCTTTCAACCAGATCTCCACAAAACATTTGAAGAGGTTGGACAATGTTTGTTTTGAACAAAAAAGCGCTTTAAAATAAACTTATCCAGATAGGTAGAATAACTTATTTTGCCTTTCATAACATTTATTTGTTGCCTATTTGTTTGTTTTACTCCCTTTTCGTTCTGTTAGCTGTTGTTGAAAATACCCACTTTTAGTGTCAAATCAGACAGATTTCAACAAAATGCCTATTTGATATAATATTCAGCGAAAATGTGTCAAACTGCAACTTATTTCACATCTCCAACAAGCCTTTTGGCCAGTTTGAGTAGGTGTTAGTATGAGGTTGCATCAGAACATCCGCTAAAGAGGTAATCAGTATCTTTGATGTCACGGGCGAGTGTCGTCGGTGTCTCATCTGCCGAATTCAAGAGCCTAAACTTTTAAATCTGGTCATTATAATGGGAAGTAAAAATTATTTTATTATTATTTAGATGCATATATTGTAGTGTAGAAGCCTGTTGGCAAGTGTGGGTAGGTATTAGTATGATGTTGCATCAGCACACCTGCTAAATAGATAATCAGTATCTTCAATGTCACGGGCGAGTGTCATCGGTGTGTGTCATTTGTCTAATTCAAGAGCCTAAACTTTTAAATCTGGTCATTATAATGGGAAGTAAAATTTATTTTATGATTCACTAGTGTATTATTATTTAGATGCATATATTGTAGTGTTTGGTTATACACGTAAAATGTTATGCCATTTGCTGCATATTTGCAACATCATTTATTTTTGCTCAATAAATATTTTTTTCGTTCCACAAATCATTTAAATTACTTTATATTACCCCTATAAAAAAGTACTTTATTTTTCCAAACCGATATAAAAAATAAAGCATTTAAGGGTTAAGTAGATATCCGTCCTTCTGGCCTTGCGAAGTATGATGCAAAACGGGTTACCATAGTTTGCTTAAAATGACAGACTTCTTCTGCAATTCAAAACAAGTTTATTCATACAGTTCCATCAACACTACAGACATGGTCGAGAAAAAGTTATGTAGACAAGAATAATAAAATATGTTGAGTCAGTAGAAATGCATGTTCGAGTGGGATTGAGTCCGGGTCTTTCATCTCTCCTCTTGCGCAAGTCATGGCAAGAGGTGAGAAAGTGATATGTTGTCTTGTCAACTCGACACTTTAAATCTGACTGTTTTTAGAGAGAAAGGAAAAAGATTTGGGGCGGGAGTTGCTTCCTATGCACAGGTGTGTTCTTACCGAACAAAGTATCAATCACTCCATGAGTGAGAACATGCAAGCGCAAAAGAAAATAGATTATAATCATGTAACTGCTACAAGTCTTTTCCTGACTGCTTAAACAGTTAGCTTTTCTTTCTTTCCTTATGTCTAATTGTTTCTTTCTTTACATAAGGTGACCCCTACCTCTCAAATGCCATCCATCAAATCGTTAATAAAATGTACAACCCTTTCTGTAATCCAACCATATTTGGTACAGATACACTTCAGTCTATGTCTGACTTGTCCACCAAGTTTCGGTCATGAATGTCCAACATTACCGGGATAAGAGTCTAATATATTATATATTTATTAATAAAAAAATATTTACATTTTGGATATGACAACATCACATAAATATGTAATATAATAGAAAAAAAAATGACTCATTGAGTAACCCATTGCTCGAGTTTGCAAAGCCAGTTAAATATTAAAAATATAATAAAACAAAATCCAAAATTAGTCTGTTTTTGCTCGCTATCTCTTTTTCTAAAGCTATTGGTTAAAAATGATTACTACTTGTGGTAATATTACCTTCTGTTTATAATAGACAATTCTACTGTTCTTATGCTTTCCTTATGAGAGTGAGTGACGATACTATATAAAATAAGAGCATGGGGTCAAACAACCTACAGTGAGAGAGGGTGAGAGTGATAGATAGACACTTAGTAAGAAATGCGTCACTTGGAAAGTTAATTTCAAATTGCAACTAATTAGAACAATTAAAATGGAAGTTTTTTCGAATATAACTCAATCCCAACACTGAGGGATATTTTAGCATGTATTTTGTGTGATTAAAATATATTAGAAAAAAGTATTTGAGGAAACAAACGTTGATTAACTCAGCTTTAGTATAATAAGACTTTTTAAAAAGATAACGAGAATGATACGACGGATGCATCATGTGAGTGTTGAAAACAGGTTTAGTTCTGATGACTTCAGAGGAAGATTAAATCTGGACAGTATCGGGAGATGTGTGCAGAAGAGTAGACTTTGATGGTTTGGCCACGTTGAAAGAATAGATGAGAGTTTTGGGGTTAGGAGATGTAAAACGGTTAGGATAGGCAAAGGAAAACATAGGATGAATACATAAATAATATTTTTGGGGTTTCCTTTTTTAATTTCCATTACAGCGGAACACTTTTTCCATTCTTTTATCATTATATATATATATATATATATATATATATATATATATATATATATATGGCGGCCACGTGTCGCTATTTACAGTTAAAGTTACTCTATATTTACTAACTAATTGACGATGGCCCTTTGGTTAAGATCACCGACTACGAATCAGTGGCGATTTGTGTTCGGGGTTCGCGCCCACCGACCGTCGGGAATTAGTTCCTAGACTGAAGATTGCGTTAGCATGAAACATCGATGTCTCTAGGTATTTAAATATTTAATATTTATTTATTAAAATATTATTGTATATATATATATATATATCGAGCTGAGAAATGCTAAGTTGGGATTTTGTCTTTTTTTTTTTATATATTTTTTTTATATTTAATTAACTTTGCAAACTCACTGTTTCCTCAAACAATTTACCCCGTACTCAACAGGCGATCCAACGTTTCACTTCTTTTTTTTTATTATTCATTTTATAAATTTAAGCGTTCGAAGAATTAACTGGTGTCATAGTTATTAATTACCTGAACGAGGCCATTGACACTAATTAAGAGACGTTCAGTTAAAGCAATTAATAAAAATCTTAAATGTGTGAATGAGGGAGGGGGAGAGAGAGATGCGAATCGGCCAGCGGCCTCCGGGCTGGGATCAAAGTGTATCTATTCTGTTCTCGGTCGGTGAAAAAAGGGTCCTTGTAGACTGGGGCAATTTTAATTTTTGTCTTAATCCAGAATGTCCTGTTTTGGAGAGCTGGATTTTCCTCCACATTAAAAACCTGACCTTGTGTCTAACTAACTCTGCCCTCGTGGGTAGGCAAGTAAATAGAGACAAACAGCGAAACTCTCTCTCTCTCCCTCACACGCACATAATTCCGTGACTCAGTTATACAGTTTCAGAGCTGGTTAATTACCTCCGTCAAGGAAGAGGTTATGTTTCCGATTGAGTTTGTAACGATGTTCGTGTACAGCCTAGCATCCGTATCGCTTGACCAATCATCACCAAACTTGGTCAAATTATCGGTCATTGTCTAACTTAGAACTAATTGCGAGACACCATTTTCCAAGGAGACAGACATAAACAGGACCTGAAGAGAATTTGGCATAGGAGGCCAACTATAGTTTCCTTTTGTTTGGATTTGAAACCGACGGTACCGATGTTTCTCAATCTTCTGTAATTATATATATAAATAATTAGAACTGATTTGTGTGTGTGTATATATATATATATATACTCGCCATCCTGATGCTTTTAAATCTTATCAAATTAATCAAAATAAACTGATAGAACAAATCATAGTATATATAAATAGAAATTATATAATATGAATAAACGTATATATAACACATCTGCTAATTATAATAAGAAAAACAATAAAAATACAGTAGAAAGAAAGAAAGAAATGTTAAAAAAGAAGAAGAAGAAGAAGAAGAAGAAGAAGAAAACCGACAGTTATGAACGCTGATTTTAAACACCGGGAGTTGGCAAAGAAGAAGAAGAAGAAAAAGAGAACAAATTAACGGTTAACTTACAGACGCAGATTTGAAACAATGAGAAAAGAAAAAAGTCGACAGTTGTGAACGCAGATTAGAAAAACTATAATGAACAAGGAAGATTAATATTTATTTGCTTGACAACAACGGGGAGATGGACAACAAAGTAGGACGAGGGAGAAAAGGAGGAACTAAAGGTATATATATGTATGTGTGTATGTGTATATATATATATATATATATATATATATATATATATATATATGTATATACATATTTATTTATTTATCTTTTATTTTTTGATGTGTTGATGTTTTTTTATATTTATAATATAAAACTAAAAATAATACATTAATCAGTTAAATAATAGTGTCATGGATTCGTCCAAACACTTTAAAACGCAGCAACATTTTTGTGAGTAACGGATAAATTTTATTAGACAGACGAACAGCGCAGGTAAAGAAATTTTTTTTTTTTTTTTTTTTTTTGTGTCTTAAATAACTAATATAAGTTAGCAAAACATTTATATGGAACAAAACGTAGATTTAGTATAAGGAACGTTTATGTTTTTGTCTTTTAAGGGAAGTGGGGTCTGATCAACTCTGCTGGGAAGCCATGAAATTAAATACGGTCTTGTTTTTAAATTCCCGAAACAGTTTTTCATGGTAAACAACTGATGATCCCTTAAAATAGTGTTAGAAACTAACTAATATAATAACTGTAAAAAATAAATTGACTTACATGAGTGATTTTCCACTGGAAGACTTGAGACTATAAGCTTTTATTTATTTTTTTTTTTTTTATATAGTTTTAATGGTTGAGAAACTTCCGAGACTATATATATATATATATACATATATATTTCAAGAGATATCTAGGTCAAAGGTCAAGATCATGGAAAAGGTGAAAGTCACACTTTTGTTCTCGCTACTTGGCTCACATTGTTGCCAATGACCTTAAAAAGTTTGGTTATGGTCGAAATTTTGACAGAATATCAACTTCAGATTTTTCCAAATTTGATGTATGGATCTGCTGCTCTTTGATAACAGTAATCACCATGCAAAATCTCCGCCTGATCAGATAAATAGTTTTTGAATTATCAACTTGGGGAATATTACATACAATAATGAAGTAAGCCCCAGATAAAACTTTGGCCCATCCTGACGTGGTCAGGCAGAGGTATGCAGTCTCACGACTGACTTATGTTCTTGCTAAGTATTTGGATCAATTAGACTAGAGGCACCCCAGAATTGGCCAATACCAAAAGGACACATTTTGGGTTAACACCGGTTTCTTTTACTTCCAGTTGAACTATAACAAACAATATGCACACACTTCGCAGATTTAAAAAAAAAAAAATTTTTAAGTTTTATTTACCATTTGTAAACCTTGGAGATTTATAAAAAAAAGTAAATTTTTAATTTAAAAAAAGTTACAAACTTTTTATTAAACAAAAATCATTTGAATTGGATGATTTACAAAACTTCGTTTTTGAGTTATCAACTTTGGGAATACTACATACAATATGGAGAAGTAATCCCCAGATAAGACTTTGGCACATCCTTACATTGTCAGCATGCTGCAGGAGGAGTGAGGAGAGGAGAGACCTGCAGTGGAGGGAGAGGAGAGAGCACAGACAGCAGAGGGCTGCAACAGAGCTCTCACAATCAGACACCATCTACATCTGTGGTAACTGCAACAGAGCTTGTCGATCCAGGATAGACTTGCATTGTCACAGCAGACGCTGCAATTCAGCAACAGACAAATCTTAGGCGCAGGACTCCATTGTCTCCTGAGACAGACGGATTCCAGCAACGTTGTCAGGCGGAAGTATGCAGTCTCACGACTGACTCCATGTTCTTGCTAAGTATTTGGATCAATTAAATTATAAACACCCTAGAATCAGCAAATACCAAAAGGACACATTTGGGGTTAACACCGGTTTCTTTTACTTCCGGTTTACCTAAAAACAAACAATATGCACACACTTCGCAGATATTTTTTATTAAACAGACATTATCTAAATTGCATGGTTTACAAAACTTTTTTTATACATTGTTTCATCAGAAGTTTGTAACTTTTTTCGTTTTGTAAATAAAACATTTTTTTAATTAAAAATGTGCATATAACAAAACGTGCTTGTTAATATGGTTTACAAAATATTGAAATAAATATCAGATTGTATTAAAAAGGCACACAGAAAATACCTTTTTCAAAACGGTCCTTGACCTTTTGTCTCGGAGCAAAGTGTAGTGTTTGTTCTAACATTACACTTCATCTTTCCTGTCCTCAGTCAGTGAAAGAAATTATTCTAGACTGAGGCAATTTAAATTTTTGTCCCAATCCAGAGTGCTCCTTTTTCGGGGAGCTGGATTTTCCCTACATTATAACCGATTTTGTGTCTAACTCTTCCCTCGTAGGGAGGCAAGTAAATAGTGACATCATCTCTGCAATGTTTTTTTTTTATTTGTTTTGTTTGTTATAAAAAGTTTTGTAAATAAAACTGTATTTTAAATTTTTACTTACATTATGCTTGTGAACAAATATTTAATGTAACCCCCACTTTTTTTTTTATATAAATCTCCAAAGTTTACAAAACAAAAATTTTGTAAACCATCTCTGCATAACATCGAATTATTTAAATGTTTTATTTAAATTTGTTTTGTTTAAATTTGTTTCGTTTATTTTTAATACATTTTGTTTAATAAAAAGTTTATAACGTTTTTTTTGAAAATTTGTCGTTTCTTACTCAAAATGGCAGACAACTCAGATGCCAATGAATCGTCTTCTATTTTCCAACCTCACAAATGAAAGTAAATCCAAATAAATTGCTCGAGACTAATTTCCCAACTGTATTTCCTTTAAAATAATTTAAGGTAAATTTGAAATTAGTCCAAAACAATTTATTTAGGTTTACTTACTCATTTGCGAGGTCGGAAAATAGCAGCCGATTCATTAACGTCAGAGTCGTCCGCCATTTTGAACAGGAAACGACAATTTACCCCTTTTTTAATGTAAAAAAATTCTTATTTTATAAATCTCCATAGTTTACAAAATAAAACGTTTTTTTGTTTTAATTAAATCTGCTAAGACCAGTGTGCGCATATTGTTTGTTTATAATTCAACCGTAAGTAAAAGAAAAAGAAACTGATATGAACCCAAAATGTATCCTTTTAGTATTTGCCGATTCTGGGGTGCCTCAAGTCTAATTGATCCACATATTTTTCTGCTTCATCTATTATTTGATGCGGTATTATTATTTTATTTATATAAATCGATTTAAAAATCTTAAGTGGAACTGACTCACGAACGCATTTGGTTATAATGATAATGAGATGATCGATAAAACATTTTCCATACTCTCGTGATATCAAGGGTTGCACTCTATACTTAATTAACTTGGCACTTGTATTCCAGAGGATTTCAATACTTTGGCGGAGAATCTCGAGGAGTCAGTCCCAGAAATGGTTGATGCAGTTTACGATTTGAAAGCCACCATTTCTTTTTCTTTTCTTAATTTTGAGAAAGTTTTTTCAACTTTACATTTTTTTTTTGAGGAGCTAAAAATTTAACCTTAACCCCAACCTTTCGCATGCTAAGTGTCGTCTGTCTTTTTGCATTTTTTTTTTTTGAGAGGATGGGAGGGGGGGTCGTAAACTGCTAAGACATTTCCGGGACTGACTCAGGATTTTCTGTCAAAGTACCGAAATCCTCTGGATACCTATTCATTACAAGCACCATTAACATGCCATACATATTATTTATTTACCTTACTACCGGTTACAAAAGCAACTGTACTGCTTGCGTTCCATACACGAATAAAGTTATCATTTATGTTCAACAGATAAAATTTTTGCTAGCGTATTTTTTTATCCCTGCTTTTAGTCTCGAGAAACAATAGATACCCACTGTTAGAGGTTGACGGTTTCAAACCTCATCACAGCCATGGGTCAAGATGGAGCTGACATCTGAGTGCAAATTGATCTTCCATGTCATGCCTTCTGCTGACTCAATTCCAGGCTCTGATCAAGATCTGAGATCAGGCGCAACACTAAAGGTAAAGATCTACTAAGTGCAAACAATCCTCTAGTTAATCCTGGCCAATGAGAGTGAAAGATGTTACACAGCTGGAAACTTTTGATCACCATTGCCTGCGTCGCATCCTCCATGTCAGGTTGCAGCACTTCGTCTCAAACAACTCAGTATGTTTCCGTTACAAAATTAACTCCTTCCAACAAGTCATCTGCACGAGAGTTCATCTACGAAGCAATTGTCCCAGTTCTTCTACAGGATTGAAGAAAGCGATTTGGTGCACTAGAAAAATCTGGCTGATGACGGTTTAAGCTGACCTGGAACCCAACCTCGACTTCCATATCTACGAAGTTCGTGTTTGGAACAACAAGTGGCTAGAGATCATCCAACTGTCTACGAAGTTCGTGTTTGGAACAACAAGTGGCTAGAGATTATCCAACTGTCTACGAAGTTCGTGTTTGGAACAACAAGTGGCTAGAGATCATCCAACTGTCTACGAAGTTCGTGTTTGGAACAACAAGTGGCTAGAGATCATCCAACTGTCTACGAAGTTCGTGTTTGGAACAACAAGTGGCTAGAGATCATCCAACTGTCTACGAAGTTCGTGTTTGGAACAACAAGTGGCTAGAGATCATCCAACTGTCTACGAAGTTCGTGTTTTGAACAACAAGTGGCTAGAGATCATCCAACTGTCTACGAAGTTCGTGTTTTGAACAACAAGTGGCTAGAGATCATCCAACTGTCTACCAAGTTCGTGTTTTGAACAACAAGTGGCTAGAGATCATCCAACCATCTACGAAGTTCGTGTTTTGAACAACAAGTGGCTAGAGATCATCCAACTGTCTACGAAGTTCGTGTTTGGAACAACAAGTGGCTAGAGATCATCCAACTGTCTATGAAGTTCGTGTTTAGAACAACAAGTGGCTAGAGATCATCCAACTGATTTTTTCTTCCATTCCTTCATTCTTTTAGCTGATTATTTTCTTCCATTCCTTCATTCTTTTAGCTGCTTTTTTTCTTCCATTCCTTCATTCTTTTAGTTGTATTTTTTTCTTCCATTCCTTCATTATTTTGGCTTATTTTTCTTTTATTCCTTCATTCTTTTGGCTGATTTTTAAATTTTATCCCTTCATTATTTTGGCTGATTTTTCTTTTATTCCTTCATTCTTTTGGCTGATTTATCTTTCATTCCTTCGGCTGATTTTTTCTTCTATTCCTTCATTTTTCTGGTTGATTTTTTCTTCTATTCTTTTGGCTGATTTTTCTTCTATTCCTTCATTCTTTTGGCTGATTTATCTTTCATTCCTTCGGCTGATTTTTTCTTCTATTCCTTCATTTTTCTGGTTGATTTTTTCTTCTATTCTTTTGGCTGATTTTTCTTCTATTCCTTCATTCTTTTGGCTGATTTTATATTTCCTAATCCTCTCGTGTGACTCTGGAGCCTTGATAATCAGTGACCCATAAGTATATATTAAAAAAAAAAAGGGGTTTTGTTTTTCTTCAATGTTTTCAGAATTTCTTCAGGACACCTACAATGCTGACAGTATAAACTTTAACCCCATCATGCTAGCTGTAATTTAATTATCCTTCTTCGTCAGTAGATAGTTACCTAAACAGATGCATTAAGTATTTAGTCATTACGGGAAGCTTATTTCCTCTTTAAGTAAAATTGTGCTTTAATTAAATCTTTTAGATTATTACTTTCCGATATGCGCGACAGATTAGTAGATGTAAAAGAGTTGAGCTAGCAGGGTCAGTTGGCAGGGAAAGCCAAGGAAAACATAGAAGGAATTAGTTGTTCTAATTCATGTTTTGAAACATGATGTAAATCAAATCTAATCTATGACGTTACGCCAAAGCTATAGTTATTTTGTTGAGGTAATATTTTAAGCTCTATTTATAAGAAAGTCTAAATAGGTCAGTTGGTAGAACCTCAGACGGAAGATCATTAATTATTTAGTCTTTACCCAAAGCTGATTTGCTCTTTAATTAGAATTGTGTTTTGATTAAATCATTTGGATTATTAACATCTGATATGCGAGGCAGACGTAGATATTCATTTATTCCATATGGTCTGTCTTCTTTATGGAAATACCAAACCTATGTATATCTTTTTACCATTCTACATTCTTTTCAGTCTCCACCCCCCCTTTTTTTGACTTTTGGGGGTTAGGGTTCTTTAACTTTTATTCGTTTACAAAGAGGGTTCTGTGTATTCCTTCATTTGTTTATAAAGATCTTTGTAGATAATTAATTTCTACAATATTCAATTCCACACTTTTGTCAGTTAGACAATGTTGGGTATCCTTGCTAACATAACAATATTGGTTTGGGGTGTGAAAAAATCAGGTAAATAAAAAAAAAGAATAGGAAATTCTATGTACGGTTAGTTTAAACAAGAATATCAAATTTTCCATTAGAAGTTAGAGGGTAGAACTAGTGTCAGGATATGACATAATGGACAGGAAGTCTGAAATGTGATGTGGCAAATAAGAGAAAAGTTTTTCAGTGAACTGAGAGGATTCGGATGCCATATTCGAAGCTCTGTCTTTGTCATCCCCATCCAGGGAGCGGGCGATGGAAATGTGTAATTTTACAGTGCTGTATAATAATAAAACATTGAAGATCATGTTGCGATTGTGCAAGAATATTGTTGCCGTTTTTCTATAACTGCTATCCATTATTACAGCTACCAGGGAGGAGAGGAAGACGGCTGCTGCTATCATCACAACCAGAGAAGAAGAAAATGAACAATGTATGTTTCTGCGATAGCAGCTAATTTCATTACTGCTGGGAGACGTCACTTTATAATGAGCCAAGTAATTACGTATCAACAATTAGTACAGTACTATTACACTAATCGGCTTTTTATTACTAAAATTAATTGAACATTTTTAATTATTACATGCATATAATGTAAAATTTTGCAAGATTTGCATTAAGATTTGTTTGGTTCAGTTTACTTTATGGCATATCAAACCCAGTTTTGTTTATTTAATCTAGAAACTGAGGTATACGTGACACTGCTGGCCGTACTTCCGCTTTCTATCCACTCCGAAACGAATTTCTGCAACGTTTTTCTTCACTCTCTACGAATCCGACTTTTCTCCTATGATCAAACTTCTCTGTTCGCAATCTAACTTCCCTCTGCCTCCTCCCCCAATCACTCCTCTTTTATCTCTTTCATTTCCAATCAGGAGCATCTCATTTGCATACCTCGTAGTCACCCTGTAGGCATTTAAAGAAACAAGTCGGCCATTCTTGTTTCCTTCTTCTTCACACGAGGTAAGCCACGCAAAAACGCGGTCGGTCGTTCTTGTTTTCTCTTCTTTTTTCCTCATTTTCACCACACGCCCCCCTTGATCTTCGAGATCAATAGGATACTTCGTAATCCTCCATCCAAGCAGGCCGCCTCCTCTCACGTCGAGGCCTGTGGGGAACAACTTCTTGGGGGTTAACATTTTCAGGTTCACTACAACGTGGGTCTAAGTCAGGTAGAGTCGCATCATTTGCTTCTCGGTGGCCCTCGATTTCCTCTTCTTTTCTGCCCTCACTGCGTACCGGCAGTGTCATGCGACGCAGGTCTAGGATATGCCGGGGAACGCCGTTCACCATCACATTGTTCTTCGACCGCAATCCCGTTACGACCCCTTTTTTCCAACGAGTGGTACACTGTGCATTAGGGGGTTTCACCCACACCTCTTCACCTACTTTGATAGTGGCTTCCTCACTCTCGATTCCTGCTGTTTTGTTGCACGGGTGCCGCCACTTATATGTGAAAACGGCCCTATGAGGGACAGTTGTCTCGTCTTGTTTGGTTTTTGGCGAGATGTTGTACCAAAACACCGCCTCTATGGGTGATACGTTGCTTTTTTCCGCAGCGGCTTTAATGGTGCGATGATTCCTCTCCACTATTCCGTTGCCACTCGGCCGATACGCTGCTCTAAAAAATTGCCTTACTCCCCACTTATCGCATACCCCTTTAAAGGCTTCAGATCGGAATGCGGGCCCATTGTCCATCAAGAGTTCCTCAACCGGCCCTCTCTCCAAAAATATCTCCTCGATGACCCCTCCGATCGCCCATGCCGCTTCTGCCCTGATTTCTCTCCAGATGGCAAACCTTCCCGGTCCACAGTCGACCATCGAGAGATACAATTTGTGGCGATAGTGCGTCACATCAATAGCCAATCGCTTCCAGTCCTCCGCAACGTGCAACTGTCCTGTTTCGTGTCTGGACGGTCTAGGGTCAATTGATTGGCACTCTCGACAGTTCTCCACCACTTCCCTAACCTCCTCCTCGGTGGTCTCCGGGTAAACCTCTCTGGCTAGGAATAACGTTCGTTCCCGACCAAAGTGGTGCATTTCGTGTGACTCCTTGACTTCTTCCCCTGCATAGCATACCGAGGAGACCTCCTTTCCCTCCTGCAGCCAGGCCTTCTTCACGCGCGTCATCGAAACCGCCTTGTTTTTTTCTGATGGGACCAACACGACAGATACTCTTAACTGGAACTCCGCTATTAGATCGGCGAGCGCTCCGAGTCTGCGCTTGATCAGCATTTCCGCAGCACCTTTGGTCTTAACTCTCTTATCGCCAGTTACTGCCGACCGAATCCACGATGCTGCCGTTGCCGAATCGGTTTTAATTTCAATTATTTTCAATCCCCACTTCAGGGCCAGATTGAGTCCTTTCATAACGGCATCTAGTTCTGCTACGTTGATATAGGAGAAGTCGTTGGTTTTTCTTAGCCATGCCGCATCCTCCACAGTTACGCCTCCCATCTCTAGTACGACGCCCAACGCCAGGTTACTGGCATCGCACCAAATCACACCCGCATCTCCGCTGCTGACATACCAGTCCCCTTTCACTGGGTCCTCATTCCTCACCCTCGCAATGATTTCTTGCAGCATGTTCATAACCTCCTTCGTTACACGGCCCTCCCAGCCAGCAGTGCCTGCTAGTCGTTTAATAAAACTACATGCTATCCTGAGCCAGCCAGCGATAGGATAGTGCCCGACCAGCCTCCCGCAGACTGAGAAGAGTTCTCGCTTTGTCAGCTCAGATCCGACTTCGGGTATTACACTCCCTCGTTCGAAGACAAGGCTTTCTTTTCCATCTCGCCTCAGTTTCAACCCCAGCACCCGTCCTCCATCGGTTTTGCAGTTAACCCATACTTCTCGACATGGCTTCTTACTTTCTCCGCTGTCACCTCTGCCTCCTCCACCAGAATGTCGTCAATGTACGAACTAGTGGCCTCCTCCACTGAACGGTCTTTGCTCAGCACTGTCTTCAGCACGGCAGTCATAATTTTGGGGGCTGAACTCAGCCCAAAGCCTAACCTCGTCAGACAATACACTCGCCCCTTGTACCGGACCAGCTGGTACTGCCAGAGTTTTTCATCTACATGGATCTGCAGATATGCCGATTTCAGATCGACAATTTTTGTGGCCCGTCCCATTCTTCTCCATTTCCTCATGACCTCCTCACATACGTCGATCCCCGTTCCAGTGTGGCAGGCTACGTGTCTGTTCAATTCTCTGAAGTCCAGTACGGGCCTAATCTTGTTTTTCGTAGGCTGAACAACCGCCAGTAGTGGCAACACTCCTTTTTCTTCCCCTGTCCACGGTTTCAGAATTCCTTCTTTTATCCACCTCTCCACTTCTTCCTCAAATCCTTTTCTTATTTCTCCTCGCAGGGTGTTTTCGTAGCAGCCCACTTTATTCTGTAGTTCCGGGGGTCCGGAGATCCATTTCCATTCCACCGTCCACCTCACGCCATCAAACTTCGCCAGGAAATCTTTGTCCTCAATGCAGCAAACCTCCGGTTTTGGTATTCTGATGGTTCTATCACCTTCCACTCCTGCCATCCCCACTGCGCCGAGACGTCCGAACGTCACTTGGCTCCCTCGTAACGTGGCGCCCCCCAGTCGGTTAATTGCACTCATACCTATAATCACGTCAACACCACCGACCAGATAATTCAACACTAAGGCTCGCAGTCCAATGGACACCCCTTGCACCATCACTTCCGCTGTCGTCTCACCTAGGCACTTCACATCCCTGCCATCCACGGTCCTAATAGTCCTGGTTCCGCTCCATGACCTAGCGACATTCCTCGCTAACAACGTTGTAGTACAGCCTGTGTCGACAAGGGCTATGGCTTTCTTCCCATTGACTACTACCGGTAACCGAGGCAACGTTCCATCATGCGCCATCTCCGCACAGAAGGGGTAACCACTGGCGCAATAGCTCCCCTTCACTCGTTTCCCTGGTGCCGTGCAGCAACACAATAGCGGCTAAGGTGCCCCACTTGTCCACATCGGTAGCACGTGATCCCCGGTCTCGGCTCTTTGCAGTCCTTGATCAGATGAGGGCCCTGGCACCGGAAACACTTGATTGCAGGTCTCCCCTCCTGTCGCCTCGCCGGCTGCCTCTCATTCAAGTGAGGCCTCATGCACATATTTCCACCCACAGCTGCAGCCACGATTGGGCTTTTAACATTTTTCACTAGGACTCTGGCGTGAACCAAGAGATCGTCCACTTCCATAGTATGGATCCCAGTGATTCTCTGCATGTTCGTAGAGATTTCCTCTGGGAAGCCGTTAACTAGGTACAGCTTTACCGTCATCTCCAGGCTCCTCCCCACGTAACCAGCCAACCCTGCCAGTCTCCTGATCTCTGCCGCAAAGACATCAACCGACTCACCGGTCCACCTCAAACTGGAAAGCTTACCAAGTGCTTCGAATGGGCCCTCAGCGAAGGCCAATTTCAGCCTTTGCTCCACTGAGGCAAGGTCTTCCTTGTCTTCATCTCGCATCTGCTGGTAAATCGTGAGGGCTTCCCCCTCTAAGTATAGCGGCAGCAGGGTGACCACATCTTCCATCTTTTGCAGCTTCGCCACCATCTTTAATTTCTCCAGCCACTTAATCAGGTCACCCTCCCCAGTAAAGGGTCTCAGCATGTGAGTGCTCAGTCTCCACTCAGCCATGGTAATTTGCTCGATGCGCCGAAATAGCTTGAGGTATACGTGACACTGCTGGCCGTACTTCCGCTTTCTATCCACTCCGAAACGAATTTCTGCAACGTTTTTCTTCACTCTCTACGAATCCGACTTTTCTCCTATGATCAAACTTCTCTGTTCGCAATCTAACTTCCCTCTGCCTCCTCCCCCAATCACTCCTCTTTTATCTCTTTCATTTCCAATCAGGAGCATCTCATTTGCATACCTCGTAGTCACCCTGTAGGCATTTAAAGAAACAAGTCGGCCATTCTTGTTTCCTTCTTCTTCACACGAGGTAAGCCACGCAAAAACGCGGTCGGTCGTTCTTGTTTTCTCTTCTTTTTTCCTCATTTTCACCACAGAAACATACTACCTATTTTCAGTGATTAATTGTATACAATTATTTACATATTTCGGACTATTGTCCTCATCTTGGTTCACAACGTTGCACACGTTGTACTCTACAGCCTTCTTCAGGTACCTTTTGCTATATTCAATTACTTTCTTGGAATGTTGAACTGAATCTCTTGTTTAATCTACTCGGATTTTCAAACTTTGTTAAAATCACAAGCAAGATGAAGATAACAGTTTGATTAATGTAAATAACAATACATTATCTCAGTTCGTCGCTGAAAGTGACGTCATGTCACCCCACTTCTTCCCCAAAGACCTTAGGCTAAACATTACTGGCTACATCTGTGTTCTGAAAAACTAGAACGACTAGTTAACTGCAGGTAGGCCGTGTGTGTGGCAGAAAGTGCCCCGCCACACACGCCGGAACACCCAAGCATGGCTGTCAGCGAACTTTGTCAACTACACTTCACCTGATGTCTGACTGTAACCTTGACTTCTTCGAGTGGTATACAGTGGAACGAGACACTAACAGATTAATCTCCAACACCAAGGATGAGCTAAAGGCCACGATCACCAGAACGTTTGAAAGCCGAAGTCAGAAGACAGTGGCAAAGGCCTGTGTACGGTTTCGAGGTTGCCATCAAACCTAAAGGTGGGTTCATCGACTGAAATTGACAGAACAATTGATCCAAGTTTGATGAATAAATCGTGAAAAACAAAACTACCGTTTTATTTTTTTACTGTAATCTTGAAAAAAAATATCGTCCGCACCTTGTATATCATTCATTGAACACAAGTCACTAGTTTACTAAAAAATGGAGTAATCTATGAGTCCATACCTTTCCCATAACAATAGATCCGATGGGTTTGAATATGGAATGGTTCACAACGATATCCATCCGGCCAAACACACACACCCTATGTGAATTACGAAAATTTTCAGTCTGTGTTCTTCACATAAAAAAAAACCCAATGGATTTCATCAATTACATACTCTATCCTGCCCGATACATCCTTTAGTAAGACACACTTCATGATATAGACCAATATTTTAGTGTGTGACAACAGATCTGATAGGAGTTGAACTCAGAATAGTCCAGAATAATATCTATTAGGCTAAACATGCACCTCGTGTGCACTAAGAAAGTACCATCATAAAACATGTTTACTATTGATTTAAAGGGAGATAATTTAATGATTAACTTTAGGGCAAACTTATTATCAACAAATCCTTAACATCTTACAAGTTTGAATATTTTACATCGTTACCGGCTCAGATCAAAGTGTAGTACCTAGTAGAGAAATTTGGGCGAGTCTTCTAACCTGCTTCTAATTTTATTTTTGTTTGTTTTTTTTTTGTTTTGTTTTTTTCTTTTCTGGGGTGTTTTTTGTTATCCCTCTTACCATCGGTTTCCAATTAAACCGTAAACATCTTTTGTCAATAAAATTGATTTTAAACCATTGCAGATATTTAAAGTAGAGTATTGATTTACTCCTCTCCAGGAGTTAGGCACAAGGCCAGTTTTTATCTTACTCCCACAAGTAAGATGTGACCCAAGGTCGGGTCGGGAAAGTGGGGTTTAAAAATTGTCTGGGCAGCCCCGTCGGCATTCCCCGGTAGAGGCGCCTCAGACAGTAAGCAATAAACTTACTCCTCCCCAAATAGGGGAGGCAAAGCCTGGGAAGGTGGACCTCCCAGAACTGCACAGGACAGACCCATTGACCGGCGTAAATCAAGCCCCGAAGGCCAAGACAACACCAGTATGGGGTGCAGTATCCATCGGAACAGATACTACACTTTGATCTTAGCAAAAGTAGAGTAGACTGTAGAGTAGACTGTAGAGTAAATGCGGTATTGTGGTGATTGCTAAAGTGAAAGTGATGGACAAATGATGAAACAATGAAAGGAACAGTGCTTGGACGAATGGGTTGAAATGTATCTAGTTAAGAGAAGACAGAGGGTGGCCACAACCGCCAAAAACACTCCTCACACTTTAGATGAGAATGTCCAACAATCTTTGTTCTATCACTGTTCAATGATATGCAAAATTGCCAATAACTCTGACACACTCCTCTCTTGGCCCTGCCCTGACTTACGTTGTGATGGTCCTCTTCAGTTTAGAAATAGTTTGTCGATTGTTTTGATAGACATTATCTTCAAGATAAAGGCATAGATAAAAATCTAGGAGGGCGGTTATGATCCGATGAGTGTGACGCTCATTCAGAATCACACCTCCTACTGATGAGACGATCACCAAAGTATCCCTGCATATCATCAAATGGCGATGAAATAAAGACTGTTTGGCATTCATGATTAAAACTTGGTGGACAAGTCAGGCTTAGACTGAAGTTTATTTGTATCAAATATGATTGGATTGCAGAAAGGATTATGACATTTTTTATTTTTTTTTAGGAGGTGGCACTCAGTACTATTCTGAAAAAAATACCTATAGGCTTCAAAACTATTGGGAAGAGTTAGCAACGTCGGCATGTAAAGTGTGTCATACTGGAATTGAAATTATTATACTAAAATTGCTACTACTAATAATATAACATAGGTTCCAAAACTATCGGCTAGAATTGCACCAAAATTGGCATCAAACATGCGGCGGTTATGAAGTATTTATCACAGTAAGTTTTAAATGCTTCTACTGCCAATACAGATGCAACGTTGCTTTTCCGTTGCTTTAATTCGGACAAAATCACGAGAGGAAAATTGATAATCCCGCTGCCACTAAACTAGTTTACTAGGTGGTGAACACATGGTTCCGTGTCTAGCGTGCCATCAATTTGATTGTTTGCACTGCACCTGCTGGCGGTAGTCTTCCTTTATTTTAAGATTATATCTTATCTTGCTTAAATTTAACGCTAGTTATAGCTTCATAGGCAAATTCAAATGACAGCTGTTATGTTAAACATAAACACCGCGTTATTTCCAGCAAAGAAAAATGCTTGTTTAAGTTTCAAGCCATCCCTGGTGGTTAAGATAGCTGGTAGGTGTATAATTAGCGAGTTAGGGTGTGTTGATGAATTATTATTGAATTATTATTGGGACAAGAATTGAACTGGTCTGGTGGAGTTTTCAGTTTAGTTTTGTTACTTTTGGTAGCATCACTATGAGAAGGTGTACTTTCCTTGTATGGCCTATTTGGGCTTCGAATACTATGTTATTTTGAATATTTGGTTACTTCTAAGGCAACGTATACTCATGTCAGACTGTCCTGACAAACCCCTGTACAGAGAGACTGAAGTAACTCGAGAGTGGTCTCTTTCTCTCTCTCTCTTTCTCTTCATCTCTCTCCATCTCTCTCTCCATTTTACTTCAGTTAGCTCTCAGAGATCAAGGGGTCCTTTCTTGGGGCTAAAACTTGATGTCTTTATGAGATGCATAGATATCCGAGTGTTCTATCAAGATTCTCCTCTACCTCTCCAATGTTAAGTAAAGCAGTGAAGAACACTAACTCTTTCCTGCCGACTGCAGTATGGTCGTCTTTAGGTCTGGTGTAAGCAGGTTCTTGTTGGACTGTCCCCGTAAATAGTCAATTTCTGCCCTGCTACAGCCATCGTGCCAGTGAACGCGATGTTGTCTCACCATCCATTGGTCGGACTCTTTGACCCCTATCCTCAAGTCAAACTCTTTAACCCTTATCCTCGAGTGGTCTTCGGACCTTAATAATCGGTGACCTTTACTGTAAAAAAAAAAACTTCAGTTAGCTCTCAGAGATCAAGGGGTCTTTTTTTGGGGGGGGGGTAACACTTGGTTTCTTTATGAGATACCTAGGTATTCCAGTGTTTATTTAAGGGTCTTCTCTATTTCTCAAACCTTGAATAAGTAAAGCAGTGAAGAATGTGTTTCCTTTAACCAATTAACAATATTATAGCTCATTTTTTTTTGTGGTCTTTACTTGGTCTTGCTGGATTACACGACCAGTATTCATCTGGTCTGGTGGAGTATACAACTTAGTTGTTACTCGTAGTAACATCACTAGGAGAAAGTGCACCATTTCTCGTATGAGCCAGTGTGTAGCCATTCTGAGATCTTATTTGGAATTTATTTATTGTGGAACTCTGTTCCTGCTGACTGTTTTCCTCCTACCTATAGCCTTGGTATTTTGAAGACTAAGGCAAATAGGCATCTCCTGTCTTTGCGATAATCATATTTCGTTCTTGTTAGCTCCTTACATTAAATGGCTTTGTTTTGTTTTGGGCGATTTCTATTCAAAAAAAAAGGGTGCAATCGGATGGTCTGAACAAACGGGTGATCTAGCAAGACTGGAACCAAGAATGCCGGAAAATCTAATAATTTTCTTTTCTACTCTCAAACTTAACCATTTTATAGTTTCTATTTCTTGTAGTCTTTGCACGGTTTTGCTGGATTCTGGCCGCAGAATTGGGCTCGTCTTTGCTTTTTATTATTATCAGTTATTATTAAGATCAAGCCTTTCTTTGTTGGCTCATGAAAGTCAATTTGCATACGTGATTATCGAAGCGAGCCGGACACACGTACGTTTACTTTTATTACATAGATGACGACTAACATTTATTTTCTGATCAGTTTAGCAATCCTTTTAGGCATGGTTGGTCTATAGTTTGTGGGTAACATGGTAGGTGCATAGTTAGTCGGTTGATGAATTATTATTGCGGTGAAATCAGATGGTCCTGCAAAACGGTTAATCCGGCAAGCGGCACTGGAAGCAAGCGGCACTGCATCTGCATTACATTAAGAAGAGATAACAGACAATTCCAAGTGAAAATAATAAAAGAAAATGGTGATGTTTCGGTGAAATGGTAGGTGTATAATTAGTGGATTGTGTGTGGGGGGGATGATGAATTATCATTAAGGTGAGATCGGATGGTCTGGCGAAACGGTTAATCCGGCAAGAATATGGTACTAAAGGTGCCAGAGAATTGGTTTTACACTTGTACTAATAAACGTGTATTAGATTCTAAAATTATTTGGCAGAATTGTACCAAATTTGTCAGGAAACACCCTCAGATTGTTTGGTGTGTCCTTGGGATTAGAAACCATCTATATAACAATGCGCTAAGGCGTTTCATGTCCGTACGTACGTTATCACCTTTCACACTCATAAAAAAAAAAAAAATGAAAACGTCTGATCAGCAAAAGTAATGATTGGTGATTAATCTGACATTGCTAAGATAAAAAAACAAATATCCGACTTTACCAATTTTAAAATGTATTGTCCCCAAATACAAATTATGTCGTCCCATCAACTAAAACAATGCCATTTTAAATAAATACATTTAAAAAAGTGACATTTGTTTTATTGATTTGAAGAATATTTTGCTGACAATGATTTTTTCTATTAAAACCTCTATATATCTACTTCTCTCTATCCGTCTACACCTTTCTCTCTTCCTCCTCCCTCTCCCAAACCCTTCTTTCTCGACTGCCCAGCCGATTCCTCTCTAGCTGAGCAGACACGCAGATAACTCTCCTTTATATCACAGATTAATCGAGGAAATAGTTGGAATTTTCTTTCAAACCGATCCCCCTGACAAAACTTGGTCCAGTTGACTCCCAGAGAATTAATATATTTTCCATATTTTAAATATTAAATACCAGGGAAACGCTGATCAAGAATATACTAACTTTGTTGGGTTATGTTTTGGATATTTAGCTAGACATACACACATAAACACACAGAGACAACTACCCTTTATATAATAGACTAGCAAATAAATTCTCTCTGTCGGTCGCAAAATAAAACAAATACTATATATATATATATATATATATATATATATATATATATATATATTGTTTTAGAAATAATTAAATTGCTACAAATTTTAAATAAATAAAGAGACATATTCGTTGTGTTTATTTAAAGAAAATTTAGCTAACAGTGACAATTACGGAAGAAGAGTAATTTTTTTAATAGTATTGAACCTGCCAGACACTTATTTCAAAAGGGAAATTATTATTAACAGTAAATGAGATGTAGAAAGCACCGTTGAATTTCACCAAGATCCTGCTAGTAAGACTTTATTTCATTGGTTCTATAAGGAATTTATTTTTGTTCTTTGAGATTTTTATCACTTTTTTCGGTGTTTTTTTTTCATTACTAAACCTCTCACACCCTCGTTTCCTTCACCTCCCCTCTTTCATTTTTTACACTCTTTCATTTTTTGAAATTGGGTTCTCTCATTCCTCTGTAGATAAGAGTTTGTTACCTTTTCTTTATTTTCATTCAATTGTTTGTAAAAATCTATTTTAATAGCTGTGGTTTTATTTGCAATTTGTTTTTGTTTTTAACTATGCCGTTTTCTTTTTCAAAAATATTGTTTCGTTCAACAAAAACAAAAAAAAAACGAATGGCGTCCATATTTAAAAATTCCGACCGAGACAAAGTATTTTCTGAAAGGAGTTAAATCGAATTACATTTTATTGTTTTCAATAACATGCTGCAACTATTCAAAAAAAAATAACTGGCTAGTAAAAATCTAATATTTATTTTGTAGGAAAAAAAAGCTATCGACGACAGAACTTCGAAAAACTGACCGATTGTAATTTATTATATAGATTCTACTGTTTTTAATATAATCTTTTCGTTTGTTTTGTTCTCATTTCTTTTCTGATTCTTCATGTCTTTCATGTCTGTTTTATTTATCCATTTGTCTTTCTTTCACTCCCAATAATCCCTTTCTTTCATTCTATCTACTCTTCATCCTTGTACTTTCTTTCCTTTAACTCATTCCTTATCTTTTTTTCATTCTATAACCTCTTCCATTACTACTTAGCTTTTTATACCCCCCCTTCATCCCGGCCATCTTCTTGCCCCCCCCCTTCTCTTTTCTCTTTTCAGTTGATTTTCTTTCCAACCTCCTGCGTGTGCTTCCTTGTACCAATTAAAGGATTCCATTACGAAAACATTCTAATTAGGCTAATTTCTCGAGACACCAAACAGCGCCAATCACAAAACAAGCAACGCAGAAATCACTCACTTCGCTTGTTTCAACTAAATACCAAGAGTGAAAGAACGCACTCACTTGGAACAACAATAAAAAAAAAAATTTTAATCAATAAATTCAAAACGGTACAAAAAGCCTTTTACCATAACATTGGTACAAAAACAACTAGATTCTTGAATGAGGAGATTTTTATACGGCTCTATTCACACAAAGTTGACCGATATTCCATTCCACAGAGAAAGGTTTATTCATAGTTCAGGTTGCTAAACAATAAAAAAAAAAGTTATTTATCTGAACAATTTCGAAATTTTTAGATAAGGATCGATTATTTGGATTATTTGGACATCTGGCTTCTTAAAGCGCATCCTTTCGAACTAATATACATACATACATACATACATACATACATACATACAGTACAGGTATAAGCAATAAATTTAGCATTAGTTTTAAATTTTAATGTTTTTCCTTTCTTTAGGAGGTATAGTACAGTTTCGGTGCCCCCTCCCCTAAATAATGTGCTCTTGTTAGTCACCCTGTTGCCTAAAATACATATTCAATAACAATGAGTTCAATAGTTAAGGATTTTAACAAGCCGATACTTATTATTGACGCTTAGGTGAACACTTTTAAAAATGTATTACTTAATATAACTCAAAATTTTCTCTATTAATTCTTTTGTATCTAACTTATTTTAAGTCTTTGGGGGAGAGTTCACGTTTGGATAGGCGCACCCCCTAAAATTTACTAAACAAAATGTTACTCATCGTGTTGCTTAGAATATTAGAAAATTCATAATGATCCGTTGATTAAAAACCGACCATGTTAATAGCAAACAAATCGGAAACTTTTAACATCAGAATGTAATTGTAAATAACCATGACCAGACTAATTCTAACTAACAATCTGAAGACTAGTAGATGAACTTGCGTTTGGTTTAATCCACCTTATAGTAAAAAATATCCAAACGAATATCCCTTAAATTTTCTTTTAAATTTTATAAGATAACTTTAGGGCCTGCATAGATATAGCAAACTATTTAATAGAAACACAATTAGAATCTCTTACTTCACAGTACCCGACAAATTATAGGCTTTAATGCAGTTAAGATAAATAAGGCCGACAAACTTAATAACCCTGTGACTTTGGTTCCGGAATGTATTTGCATTGATAGAAGTTTGTGCCCTTTGAATGGCTCATGTAAGCATGGGAGCGTCATTTACAAATGCACTGTTAACAATGGATATATTGTTTGACTTCAAACTTTTGGTGTCTATACTCTGTATTGATGAAGACTTGGTATCAATAAAGGTCGATTTCGTCTCGGAAATTATAGTACATATAACTTTTGTTGATGTTGAATTCTTGGAACGGATATAGATGAAGATGTCATTAATTAGTTTATCTCTTTATTTCATATGAACATAACAATACAGGAGAGAGAGGCTAGCAACATCTCTTCTGTGCGAAATAGGCTGTAGGGACGGGAAGAGATCATCTCCCACTAGATTGCAAAATCGATTTTGTACTGTCAAGAAAAGAGAGTGTTCCGAGTGGCACCTCCCCAGATATGATAGCAGTACTCCATCTTAGGACGTATCTGGCTCTTATACAGGCAGAGGATTGCGTCAGGAGTCAGGTACTTTCTGGAGCGATAGAATAATCCAACCATGTTTCCAGCAACCTTAGCAACAGATTTGATGTAAGTCTTCCATTTCAAGTTTGGGGTGAAAGTCAGTCCTAGAAGCTTATCGAAGATAAGGACTTCCTCGAGAAGAAAACAATTCGACTTGGGAGAAGTGATGATCAGAGCATTGGTGGTGAAAAAAGAGAATCTTGGTTTTAGAGGCCTGTTCTAATCATTTCACTATAGAAAGATCAACAGCAACCCCTCTTCAAAATCCAACCTTCCTCACCGCAGTAGGGGTGATGGCAACGTGGTGCTAACAGAGCTCTAGTGAAAATTCGGGAGAAGTCAGCATCGGGATCAGTTGTCCGCTGGTCGTTTCTGCCTTTGCATGTGGCATGCAAAGACATATCAGGCTTGGAACCGCAAATCAATGGAGTGAAAGTGGCAATGTTACTGCTGCACCATTCGTTTGTGTGTTCTGTGCCAAACCTTCCCCGACTTCGAATGCAACCGTTTGACCATGCTGTTCTCGGTGTTTGGAGTAATCACTTGCATTCTTGCAGGTTAACGAATGACTGCAACTAATGAGGAAAACTTCATGCAGACCAAATAATCCTGAAGCATAATCTTTGTAAGCTCTATGAAGAAGTTTGACTTGCCCCCCACCAAAAAAAAAAGCAGCAACAACCCGACTGAACTCGAGGATCAGTCGAATATCAAACTGCTTACTTGTTATTATTCAAAGTCTGTAAATAAAACTTTATCCTGCTTCAGCTGGAATCAACTTCCACAGGACAGCGAACAGAACATAGAGAAAGTCAGACGTTTTAAACTTTGATCGACGAATGGACTAAGAGTTACAAGTTATTAATGAACACTACCTCCAACAAACATTTGTTATCGCAACAAAAATAGACTAGAACTAAACGACAGCCTCATCATGGAACTAACTGCTAAATAGGCGAATTATGACTGCTAAATAGGCGAATTATGACTGCTCAAAAGAAGAGCATGGTAATAATTCAGTTTCACTATCAATTGTTAAAGGAAAAGGAAAATTTTCTAAGGAATTCTAAGAATTAAAAAAAATGTTTTTGCTGCATAATGAAAAGAAACGCTACTTCCAACGAATATCTGTGATTTCTGGGAAGCTTAGTTAGGTTTGGTTAGACATTGATGACTGAACGTTGGTGGACAAGTCACGCATAGACTGAAATTTATTTGTACCAAACTTGGATTGCAGAAAGGATTGTGAATTTTATTAATGATCCCATGAGTGCTATTTTGTACAATCAAAATCAATGCAATATCATAAATAAACAATAGACCTTGGTGTAGCCTATCATATTAACTTGCATATTCCAAGCATACTAAAACCATAACACTGATCCACAATAGTATTGATAGTCGAATAATTACATTTGTAATTGATTCAGTATGAAGTTTTTCGCCCCAGCATCAAGTCACAGTCTCCATGGACACCCGCAAAAGATGCATCACTGTCGCTTTCATCTCAACAGAAGAAAGATAACATTTTCTGTCCGTGTTTCTGCTCTATTGAACAGCCTGTCAGATGAGTGGTCGTAACGATGACTCATGTCCAGGTTTAAACCGATTAAACAAACATTTAAATTGTAAATATTTTCTACCTGTTTTTTTTTCTACATGGTTTCCTGCACTTTGCTATTTTTTGCCAATAAATTTGATTTGATTTTAGGTTTTTAGTTAAGATAACAGTTTTTACATAACTTTGTTTATTAGTTATAACATATTATAATTGATATAAATAAGTCATAACATGTGTACATACAATATGTATGGCTGGTCATTTTTTTTATACTACAGCAAAAATGTGATGCAAAGTCGGAAACCAGCTCCCCCGAGGGGGTACTTTATCTAGATACAAAATAGCCATGAATGGATCCATCGGCATTCCATGGTAGGTGCAACTCAGGCGATCAGGGTGTCTGAGCTGCACGATATCTCATCCCGACAAAGAAGAATTATCTTATAGTTTGAAACAATTTTTAATAAATTAACAAGGCATCAATTAAAAACAGAAATAAAACGAAATTAAAAAAACAAAACAGGATACCATTTGATGTAAATCAAATTAAGCATAAAAGACAGAAGTAAATGAGAAAAAGCGATCATAAAATTAATTCTTTAATTCCGCACCAATTATTTTTGGACTGCCTGATTCTGCCATTTTCTGACAATGTTTGCTGATCCAATTAGTACAAGACAACACAGATTGACTTTGAGATTTTCTGAATACATAAATAGTTTGGAATAATGGTTTTCATTTTCATGGAATCAAACATTTCTACCATAGTAGATTTGATGTACTACTAATCTCTTATATAATAGAATAATGTTGATTTTTCCCGTGTATCTTCAGCCATTATAGGAAAATAACCGAACACTTCCTATGCAAATCTTTAACACTTACTACCTACGTCCTAAAGCATGTTTCACAAAATATGCTTACATTTCGTCCCCGTTCACACATTATTACATTTAATCCAACTAAACTGCTTCTCTCAAATACTTACTCCTACAAAGAAGGTAGCAAAGAATTTCACTCACAAACCTTCATAGATATAATTATTATCAGGTCACCGTTTGTTATTTCATTATTTAACTCATACTATTTCATACATACTAAACTAGATTCTAAAAATGAATAACAAACACTCCTTGATTTTAACTTACATTCTTACCTGGCTTCATGAATTTAATCAAGGAATAACAAAATGATTTCTATATATTACATATAGCGCAGTTCATTGTGTCTCCACCTAAAAGTCAGAAACTACAGAAGATACACCCACAAAGCTGATATATTCTTTTTCAACATTGCCTCGAACAGAATATGGAGACATTTTTTTGTAATATTCGTTTTATTTTTGGAGGGGAGGGGGGTCAACTGGAACACGACTAGTCACAGAGCTCTAAGTGTGGATACCCCTGCAGATCGATTTTTCCCATCGACCTTTGGTGTGAAATGGTACTTGCGATAGAGATAGAGAAAGAAGGGGTGATAGAGAGAAAGAGAGGGAGTTGTTTTAAAAGAAAGATGTTACACACACTTTTTTTAGCTCTTCTATTTTGTTGTCCCCGGGCCACAAAGGTTATCCATGCTAGTCTATCATATAAAGGAAAGTCGTGTGTGTCCGACTACAAGTTAGAAACTACACAAGACAAAACTTACATCATCGATTTCAGTGTGACCCCGATCTGGTGATGGTAATTTTTTTTAAAAAGTATTATAATATTCATTCGTCTGGGATCAGCAGGGACCAAATTAGTGCATGGGTATCCCCCTCCCCCCGTATCCCCCCGCCTTTAAAAAAACATTCTTCCTTCATAAAAGCGCTTTCACAGGGGTTATTGATAACCTTCAAGTGGTTTGGTTTGTTTTATGGCATATCAACCATTTATGTGTTATTTAATCCCGAATAAAGTTTTCAAATATAATTTTATAGGTAGGATAATTATTTATATTCCTAGGAGACATTACTCTCAGAATACATTGCTCCTAGAATACATTGCTCCTAGAATACATTGCTATTAGAATCACTTGCTCTCAATGTTAGATAGTAAGAGGGTGCCTGGAGGGTGGGCGCCCTAAAAAAGAGGGGAGAACCTAAAAGCGAAAGTCAAGAAATCACGTCACTTCCGTCAGAGTGCGGTTCTGTCTCTTAACCTGCCGACAACCAGACTGAACAGATGCGAGAGACGTCATTCTTCCGGCCAGCCCAGCAAGGAGGCGAGAGTGGTGAGCACAGGTGGCCAAAAGTAGGTATCTCTCCCTCCAATTCATTCCTTCCTCTTTTTTTTTTTTTTTTTTTCTCTCTCTCTCTCTCTCTCTCTCTCTCTCTCTCTCTCTCTCTCTCTCTCTCTCTCTCTCTCACACATGCATCTGATTTCTATCTTTGTTCTGTTGAAAATAAAACTCTTTAAAACCAAACCGGCGTCCACGAGGTTTTCAATCAACAGCTGATGTCAACAGCATGAGCATTGACAACACCTGGATAACAACAGAAGATGCACAGGTGTATCATGTTATACACCCGCGACGGTAAGCAGTATCAGAAAACATTACATTCAAGCGTGTTGTACTAGATATTTAATAACTCAAATGGCCGACATAAACATAAAAGGGTTTATTACTGGAAGTGAACAATGCAATAGGTCGTTACAAGTTGGGTAATTAGCTTGTAATGTGTACGGGTGATGACACGGCTGTACTTGTACTACCATTGTGCTCCTCGAGGCTAGCATCGTCTTCGTTGATATACTACTCGAGAGTTCATTTTATAAGAAAGGGGGTGTTAATACTTTCTCTATAACAGAATGACAGTTTGGATAAATTTTATTGTAATGTTATTCGAAGATATTTAGTAATAATTCGAACAGCCAACAAACAAATATAAAAAGGGTTTATTACTGTAAATGAACAATGCAATAGGTAGTTACAAGTTGGGTAACTCTCTTGTAATGTATACGGGGAACGGCCATCATACAAATATAAAAGGGTTTATTACTGTAAGTGAACAATACAATAGGTAGTTACAAGTTAGGTCACTGGCTTTTTAATTGCTCATCAAATGACTCATCTTTTATTAACTTTGTATCACTTTCACCATCTCTCACTGTATGGTGTCTACTCCACCCCCCTTGCTTAACGGTGTGTATCACTCTCGCTTCCGTATATCTGTGTTTATTAACAGTCGAAGGTAATAAAGTAAGGACATAATAAAAAGATAAGAATAGCTAAAATGGATGGTAACATTTAATGTCACTCTGACAAAGCTCCTTTCCTTTTAAACCACTAATAGCAAGTGTCAAACATTTATACTCCTCGGCTTAACATTCACAGGTAACAGGTAGAATTGGAACAAATACATAGAAGATATTACCAAGGCTGCTGCAAGGAGAGTGGGCTCCCTCTACCATGCTAGAAAACTCCTCACACCTGCCAGTATTCTATATCTCTACAAAGCCACCATTTTCCCAAGCATGGAGTATTGTTGGCAAATCTGGGCTGGTGCACCAACCACTAGTCTCTTGCTTTTAGACAGGATCCAAAAAAAGTCAAACCTAATAGATCCTACACTGTCCAACAAGTTCCAGCCCTGTCTCATCATCGCCACAATGTTGCATCCCTGTGCTTGTTTTACATATACTTTAATGGAATGTGCCCCCCCTCCTCCGACAATTAACTAAATCCCATCCCTTCACTGTGAAGGTCCCCAAATGCTATAGGGCCTTCTACTCTAATAGCTTCTTTCCTCAAACTGATTGCCGTTGGAATTCCCTCCCTGTTCCCTGTTTTCAGGGCTGTATCAACATGCAGAAATTTAAATGTAATGTAAACAAACATCTTGCTGCACAACTCCTCACCTAGGGTGCCCCCTAAAATCTGGCCCTTAATTCTCAGTAGTCCTGTATGCCTTAGTGGTCAATATGGCTTTTTGGGGTGAATTAAAGTTTAAAAACAATTATAAACAAAAATGAATGTCACCACAGACAATCATACAGGAAGTTTGGGATTATTTTGAGATCATCTTTTAGTTGACCCAACAGATACAAAAATATCTGGTTGAAGATTTGGTGAATGTGAATCCCATTTAGGATCACACCTTCTACCGATGAGACGATCACCAAAGTGTCCCCACATATCATTGAACTCTAATAAAACAAACACAGTTGAACATTCATGACTGAAAATTGGTGGACAAATTAGGCATCGACTGAAATATATTTAAATAAAAAATGGTTGGATTGCAGAAAAGATTTTGAATATTATTAACGATTCCATGGATGCCATTAGTTTTTTTAGTCACTCTGTATTTTTTTTTAATGGAAATCGCTCCAGACAAGGCATGAAGCCACTTGATGTAAGGAGCTAACAAGAACAAATATGATTATCGCAATTGGCCTTAGTCTTGAAAAAAAACAAGGCTATAGGTAGGAGGAAAACAGTCAGCAGGAAAGAGAGTTCCACAAGCCTGCAGTTCTTGGAAAGAAGCTACTGGAATAGGAAGCTGTATTACAATGAGGTATCAAAACAGCGAATTGATGGAGACCAACGAGTCAAACGAGTTGGAACAAGCAGGGAATAGATCACACAATTCTGAAGAACATACGCCGTAATAGTATTTATAGAAAAGTTCTGTTTCATTTTGTGTGTGTGGGTGTGTGTTTACTTTCTTGGTTAGGCTGTAATCTAGTAGTAGTAAGAGTAGTCGTTAAGGGATCTTCCGCATAGGTTGCATTCTTAGATGCATCCTTAGATGCATCCTCTGTCCATGTTGAGTGCTTGTTCTTGTCGTCATTGTTTGTTATCTCTTTAGAATAACAAAGCGTGGATGTGTCAACCAACAAACTGTTTATTTTGTTGATAGCGAGCAGCTATTTATATTAGAACCATTTAGTTCACATAGGCTCGTAAAGAATTTGTTTCAAACGAGCGGGATTCATTCTTATTAGATTACAAAATATTGCATTCATTTTTCTTATTTTATGACCGCTTGCTGTGATTGTGCAGACGTCAGAAATATCGTATTTCCACTCAGTACAGAAGGAGAGAGGAGTGAAAAAGAGTGAAGAAGAAAGAAAGAGAGTAGCTTATACAATCTAGTATCTTTTTACAGGTCGCTCGTCTCGCATATCTATTTACTAATCTACCACAGGTTAATAGGCCATAAAAACAGACAAATCAAATCAAACTCTGCCACAATTTTCTGTCCTTAATTTCTAGATGGGTTTTCTTTTGAGCTACCTTTTTTTTTCTTTCCCTTTGTTTGTTTTGGGAAGCGTTATCAGGTTTCACACCCAGGAGAAATAAACTAATGAATGGGAAGAAATTAGGAGAACAATATTTACGTTGGTGCTTCATTGGCCGATTATTGACCTTAGGGGTTTTTCGTAAACAGGAGATTGGATATGTTTCATGGGATTAGACAAACAAGCATGGGAAAGACAACAAAGATAATGGCGATAGAGTGGAAACGCCATAAATGAATGAATGAAAGAGGGTGAGAAATTGTTACGTAATCATACAGAGTAAGAAAGAAGATATAAATCGTACTAGAAAGAGAGACAGAGAGAGAGAGAGAGAGAGAGAGAGAGAGAGAGAGAGAGAAGGGGAAGGGAAAAGATACAGGAAGAAGAGAAAGAAAGAAATAAAGAGAAAAGAAACCAACAAGAAGGATAAGGAGAGAAATGAAAAAGTAGGATATAAATGGGGGAAGGAAAAGGGGGTGTGGATGGGGAAGATAAAGAGCAATAAAATGTGAGTAGAAAGAAAAATGAAGAAAAAAGGAAACAAAGGAGAAGGAAATAAAAGAAAAAGGAAATAAAAGGAAAAGGAAATAAAAGGAAAAGGAAATAAAAGGAAAAGGAAAGAGAAGGGATAAGGAAAGAAGAAGAAGGGAAAAGGAAAAGGAAATGCCAGAAGTAAAGGGCCGAAGGGAAAGAGAAATAAAAAGAGACAAGAAAAGAAAGCTAAAGAAAAGGGAAAATGGAGAAGGGAAAAGGGAAGCAAAGAGAGGGAACGATGAAAGAGAAGTAAATAGGGAGGAGAGAGATGTAAAGATATGGAACAAAAGAAAGTAGAAACAGGAGAGAAAGAAAGAGACAAACGTTAGAGAAGAAGGAGATAAGGAACAAATTAGAGGGGAAATGAGAGAGAGAGAGAGAGAGGAGACGAGATAGAAAGAAGAAATGATGAGTGAGAGGAAGGGATAAACAAACAGTAGAAGAGAAACAAGATAAAAGGAAGGACAGGGAATAGAGCTGAAGAGAAAGAGAAAAAGACAGAAATAAAAAGAGAAACAAAGAGACGTGTAATAAGCAGTGCGGGGGGGGGGGGGGAGAGAAGTAAAGAGTAAGAAAGGAAAGCGAAGAGAAATAAAGCGATGAGATCTAACCCCCCCCCCCGAGCCAGAAGCATTGTCCAAACCTAAAAATAAGTAAAACGTTGAGTACAACAAACATGAAAAAAACATTAGATTTACTTTTAAACAGGGTGTAGACATGAGATCATGGAGTGCGCAAAAGAAACGGGTGCAAATACTTGTCGAGTAACAACTCGAGAATTTATAGGTCAAAGAGATAAAACAGAAAAACAATCAGTATTGCTCTCTTTTGTCTCATCACAAAAGCGAACAAGTGTGCTTCTTGCACTTCTTTTTATTTCATTAAAGGGTAATCACTTATCAAGGCCCGGGGGCCACTCGCAGATAAGGGTTAAAGAGATCGTCAGTATCGGAAACAATGTGTGGGATGGGAAGAACATTACTTAAGGGGAGTGGTTGTTTTGTTTGACGGGATATCAACCTTTTTCGTAAAAGTAAAACATGGGAAGAAGTGATAAAAAAAATGGACTTGAGAGAAACAGGTATAAATAAATACCTGGGTAGAGATAGGTTAGTTTTTAAGTCGAATTCTAAAAGCCGTCCAACACATGCCAGCATGTAAAAAAGATGCTAAAACGAATAGGATAATGATAAGTGAAAATATTGGATCTGCTAGGAATTGAACACTGCTTGCGAATTTTACAATCCGTGCCGGTAGTCATCACGCTCCTCACAGCAGCACTTGCATAACATCTGTCCTGCAGGAGGATCATGAATTGCCAAATCCCAATCTATTTTTTTAGCGGGAGGGGAGTAGCGGGTTTAGTGCTAGACAGGGAGCAATAGCCACGCCTTAAATAACTCCTCTCGTTTGATAAACGCATGATTAGAGAATAAATGCTTCCATTTCTTGTTTGTGCTTAATACCTTCTCTGGAATCGGAGACGCTAGTCTTCTAATTGGTTCCTGCAAGAGGCACTAACCATTCCGCAGAATGGCGGCACTTCTTGCTTGTGACCGAGGAACAAAGACGTTTCTCGGGTTCTTAGTTATAGCCGTCCACTTCACTTTTAAATCGGTATCTTCTGATATTACGTCACTTCCTCCCTTCCTCCTCCTCTCCTTTTGAAGGCTCATGTTTTTTATCTTCTTCCTTCATGCATAAAAAACAGCTGTTACAAATTTTAGTATCTGATAAAGGATTTGGGATAAGCACAGCCTCCTCCAGAGAAACGCTTCGTATAACCAAAAAGAGAATTGGTAACTTGTTTGTTTTTGGTTTAATTTAATTCTTTCTTTTTTTCCTTTTTTTGTTTTGTTTTAGATATAATCAAGAGTGATGGCACTTGTATCATTCTCTTTTAATGACGCAGTTATATATATATATATATATATATATATATATATAATAAAAGGTGGCTACACATTTCGGAACATGTTTCAATAGTAGCTATAATAAGTCCGACACAGATTCTACAATATAAAGGCGTAAAAAATGGATCGTTTTTCGCCTAAGGATGTCAAGTTTATTATAGCTTTGATTGAAACATGTTCCTAAATGTGTAGCCATGTTAAGCTTTTATAAATAAAACTCTCTATTATTAATAAACAGCTCTATTAATTATTGAGCACTATTATATAAACACAGTAAAAAAAATTTTATCTAGTGGATACAAAGCGTACATGGGTTAGTATATATATATATATATATATATATATATATATATATATGAGTGTGTGTCACATTAAAAGAGATGTATACAAAAAACTTAAAGAAAGAGTTAACAATTCTCTTCCCCCGTAAATCAGTTTATGCAGAGTTGATGTTCTTGCAACGTCCAGCCAGACTGATAAAGTTCTCAAACGACGAAACAGCTGGCGTTGTCCGGGAAGACTGAGGAACTCAAGATTATTATTAATTTCAAATTTATAATTAACTAGAATAACCGACCGAGGACGGATAAAAAGTAATTACTCAAACAGAACAGTTTTGCACTTTTATGTCCACTTAAGCTTAAAATCAAGATATAATGATCTAAACCTTATGCCTAGAATCCTTATTCCAATTTTGATCAAAATCCATTACATGATTCTGATTTTAGAAAATGTCTAAAACTTAAGGCTTAAAATTAAGGGGTCTTAATTTAGCTTTATGAAACGAGGGTAAAAATCATTCGACTTCAATTAAGCAAGATTCCATGAATTTCAGTTTCTTCTTTATTTTAGACATTTTCTAGAATCAAAGTCATAGAATAGATTTTGATCAAAATCGTATAATAGATTTTGATCAAAATCGTATAATAGATTTTGATCAAAATCGTATAATAGATTTTGATCAAAGTCATAGAATAGATTTTGATCAAAGTCATAGAATAGATTTTGATCAAAGTCATAGAATAGATTTTAATCAAAATCATAGAATAGATTTTGATCAAAATCATATAATAGATTTTGATCAAAGTCATAGAATAGATTTTGATCAAAGTCATAGAATAGATTTTGATCAAAGTCATAGAATAGATTTTGATCAAAATTGGAATAAGGATTCAAGACATATGGTTTAGTAGCATTATATCTTTATTTTAATCTTTGTAAGAGGACATAAAAGCGGTAAAAAAAACTTCTGTAAGGGGAATTAATTTAACCCGTCCTGGGACGGGTATTCTTCTAGTATGTGTATGCGTATACGTGTATAATTATGTGTATGCGTATACGTGTATAATTATGTGTATGCGTATACGTGTATAATTATGAAGTTGAGACATTTGTTGCACTCACAGTAAGATTAAAAGGCCAACTTCCTATTCACGATTGAAAATTTGCAGACTCCCGTCGGTCAGTGTCAAACGTGAGTGATGCATCCTTTGCGAAGTTGTCCTGGCTGTCTGCTCGGCCACGGCAGCGCCGCTTGTGGCTGAAGAGACCAATGCGAGAGTGGCAGTCTCTATTGCAAAGGTCGTCATAAACACGTGTGGTCCCATGACTGCTGCCATTGATGCTCTCCTTTCTGCGTGCATGCTTCTCCTCCCCTGCGTTCAGATGTTGGTTCAAGGTTCCTCTTCATCTTGAGCGATCATCTGCAACGCTCTCCCAAACCCCATGTCGATGCTGATTGCCTTCATGTCGCGCCTCACAACATCTTTGTATCGATTGAAGAAGAGTTTTCAAATATGCTCTGTCATGTCTGCGATAGACATTTGAAGGTTAACTAATTTGCATATGACTTTGCAAAACGAACTCTCATTAATTAAATATTTGTTTGATGTTTTGGTTTTCTTATTCGATAATTGTTCTCATTTTACTATGAACGCATAATTATTTTCAAAGAGTATTTTCTATATCGTGAATAAATACTCAGCATTTGTGATGAAAAGTATCTTTCTGGCCCTTTCTCGTCAATTTACTTTGTGGTGTTCTTATTCTTGGTTTCGTCAATATTCCCGGGCAACACCGGGACAGGGGTCAGGTTAGTATATATATATATATATATATATATATGTGATTTTATGAAGGCTTACCAAAGCATTCCTTTCAGGACACCAATGATCACCATTAAAGATATTTTTTCTTACAAATATTATTTATTCAAATTAAATGTTTTTTCCTACACGTGTTTCACTACCAAGCAGTTACTTGCTTGGCAGATCATCAGGGAAATTAAATGTCTGGAATACTGGTTTCAACTGCCGACAATACACAATGTGACGTTGCAATAGTTGAGGTCACTTAAGAAAAGAGAAAAAAAATAAAAATAAAAGTCAAAATTAAAAAACAAGGAAGAACAACAATAAAAAAAGAAAGTCCTAGAAAAGTCTTAGAAAAGTAGCTCGTTCATTATAAGTGAAAAATCTAAATCTCTCTCTCTCTCTCTATATATATATATATATATATACACACACACACATATATATATAACTCAATGCTTGTGTATGTGTGAGTGATGTTTTTGTATTACCTATAGAAAGAAAGGTTAGAGAATCTACATCACATCTAAAAGTCAATTCTTATGTAAAATTTACAGGGGAAGTTTTCCCGAATCTCTAAGTGCCCCTCTAAGAAGGCTATGAGGGCATAACCCTCCTTAAAACTTCAAATATGTTCTATTTTTTTATGAAATTTAAATCATAGGTATAAAATTTTACGGGGAAGACAATGGAAGTGGTTCTGTATCTCTAAGTGTCCTCGTAACCTAAGGGGGTCGAACCTCCTTTAAAACTTTAAATATATCCTATTTTGATGAAATTTATATAATATGTATAAAATTCTCGGGGGATGACAATGGAAGTGGCCCCAAGTTCCTACGTTACCATCTATGCGCTGAATATCTACATGCCTCATCTATAATTAACCTATAGGAGACAGAATCCCCTTAAAACTTCAAATACGTATGTTCGATTTTAGCGAAATTTAAACCATATATATATAAGACAATAATTCAGAGAGTTTTCCCACATTTCAGCTTTTTCCGACTATATTAAGGGACGAAACACAAGGTGGGGGCGGTAAAAACACAGAAAGTAACATAACGTTATAAGAATAGTAAATTTATTCTTACAATTTACTTTACTATAAGAACAGTTAAAAAGTACATAGTAGTGATCCTCATTCAATCCCGATCAACGTCGGCTCTTCCTGCTAGTATATATATATATATATATATATATATATATATATATATATATATATATATAAAAGGAGATTGTAGTTTGCTTGAAGCATTGCTGGTAAATATAAGTGCAGATTAGTAGTCCGAGGCTGTAGCAATGCGATGTAGTTGCCGGAAGATGGAAAAAGTGAAAAGAAACAAACGATGAGAGAAAACGAATCTCAAAACGATTTATTAATATTTCACGAAAAACTGATTAAATACCAGAATAGTAAATACTGTCTGGTAAATAAAAAGTTCGGCAAAAGGTAATCTTAAATTTTCGAAAGAAAAACTTTCATTTTCAAAAGACAACAATAGAAGACCGAGAGGGTCGAAAAAAAAAAATATATATGTATATATACAGTATATATATATATATATATATATATATATATATATATATATATATATATATATATATATATATATATTAACTTCTTTTGTAATATAATAGGAAAAATCCCAGCAGAGTGCTCGATTAATTGAGAATCAAAATTAAGAGCGTAATATTTATTTATTTTTTGTCCAGAAAAATTAGTACAACATTAGTACTGTCGGTTTCAAGCTCAGAAGGACTTAGACATCCTGCTCTCTTCAGCTTATGTAGTCACCTGTTATATATATATATATATATATATATATATATATATATATATATATATATACTAGCAGGAAGACCCGACGTTGATCGGGATTGAATAAGGATCACTACTATGTACTGTTTAACTATCACTAAGGATCACTACTATGTACTGTTTAACTATATATATATATATGTATATATACATATATATATATATATAGTATTTTTTGTTGATGCGTTTTACAAATTTAAGAAGCATGAGATGTTTATCTCATTTCATTTTTCTTTAGTTTTTTTAATTTTATTTTTAATTTATTTTTTTGTTCGTTCGTCAAAATCCGTTTTATTTGCGTTGAAGGCATTCATTATAACAATGCTGCAGAAGTTGAATGCACTGCAGTCGTCACTTCTTCACTGATGCAGCAAAAATATGCAGCTAGCTGCTACTGATTCTGCTGCACTTTGACTGCAAGCTGTCAGCAATTGGTGCAATCGCAAAATAAATAAATAAAAAATAAACAAAACAAAACTAAGGCAACAAAAAAAAATCCCGTGAACAACATGTGTCGCACTAAAAATACAAAAGAAAAAATTGTTTTAAATTCCCAACAGAATTACGTCAAATTTGTAAATGCTAGAAACATGAAACTACCTACAGATTTTTTTTTTATCCTTTGCAATAGGCTGGTGGAGTTCATAGTTTCTTATTTTTAAATACAAGTTCATGGCTCATATATATATATATATATATATATAGGGAGTTTGAATTACTTTTGGGGTGTTTTAATTACCTATTAGACAACATCCTCGAGTGTCTTCGTCTCTCTGTACAAGGGTTTGTCAGGATAACCTGACATGTGGATACTTCCCCACCAAGTAAACCCTGACCAAATATTCAAAATAACATAGTATTCGAAGCCCAAATAAGATCCCCTCGACACGACTATACACTGGCTCATACGAGGAATGGTGCCCCTTCTCCAAGTAATGTTACCTCAAGTAATAACACTTAGCTGGATACTCCACCAGACTAGATGAATTCTTGTCCAAGAGACCACAAGAAAGATATACTATAACATAGTTCACGGGTCAATTGGGGAAGAGGAAAATTAACATTCTTAACTTCTTTATTAACTCAACGTTTGACAGGCAAAGGAGCACATTTATGGAATATTTTAATATCTACGTATCTCATATAGAGATCAAGGGTTAGTCCCAGGATAGGGCCTTTCGATTTCTGAGAACTTCGACTGAAGTAAAATTAAACTAACAATAATATATAATATATATATATAATATATATATATATATATATATATATATATATATATATATTATTTAAAAAAATAAAATAAAATGTTTGCTTGTTAGATGAAGAAATAAAGGTATTCACCGAAATATGAAAATAAATAAATTGTAAGAATAAATGAAGATTATGCTTTTGGATTGATTTTTTTTGGAATGCAAGTTTAAAGTATGTATGCTCTGAAGCTTGTAATACAACGTCATTGAGCTTGCAAATTAAAACATTGTTGGATATTATAATATATATATATATATATATATATATTATAAGAACTCACAAATATATATTTATTTATAAATGTATTACAGAGGTCCAGGACAACATCGACACCATCGGTTTCAAATCCAACAAGGGCGGGGGGGGGGGAACAACACGCGATCGCCTGCCTCTGCCCCCCTCAGCGTCAGACCAAAACAGTAAGCGGTCGTATGTCGCTGTAACCTCGACTTAATTTCATAGATCCAGAAAAGAACGTCTTTTTTTCGACTTACCCATACTGCAGGGGTTCGAAAATATACAGACTAGAAAGAAATAGGACAGAAGATTGAAATATCGTTACAACCTTGCGCAGGTCGCCATTTTCCAGAGCGGTGAGCCGTGGCAGAGGGAAGTGCATGAGGTTTTTCCTTGTTGGATTTGAAACCGACGGTACCTATGTTCTGATTTTCTGTAATACATATATAAATAAATATTACGCTCTTATTTTGTAATTTTTCTTAATAATCGATCACACTGCTGGGGTTAATCTCCCACAAATCGTATATATCTAATATATAAAGTAGAGACGTTTTTTCCCCTGTACCTTCTCGGAGAATAGGAAAATAACCGCATGCATCACAGGCTACTAAACTCACCATTACATTACACTTATTCACTCGAGCGTGTTTTAGTATATCTGTTATTCTTTATTCCAAACAAACACTGAATATTACATTCGGCCCGGCCGCCACAATTCTCCAAAATACCAACTCCATATAGGTGGTAGTAAAAACTTTTCTCCCTAACAATTATGTACTGTGACTACATTCATCGACACCGGGAACTAATAAACACAGTATAATTTTAACAAAACACCCATTGTTATTTCGTATTGGTCTGGCATTATTATACTACATAATATTAAGCAATACGCAAAAACTTAACAACCGCTCCCTTACACTCCGATGATTATTTGCGAATATCAGATTACGTTACTTGTAATTCTACTTATAACTTCTACATTTACATTCATTCCGGAATTAACCGAATGAAATTAACGAACACAGTTCCAGCGAGATTTAATCATTCAAGATGGCCTCTAGAATTTCTTGATCGAATCGACTTCTTACTTAATTGAATAAGCGCCAACATACTGGTAGAGCCCGAAATGTTTACATTTTCCAAATCATACACCTACAAGACGTATATTATAGAAATCTTGGCCAACTCCTTTACTTCATCACCAAATGCCGTACACTCTGTCATAGTTGAACTTTATATTCGGTCGATAAACAAGCTTAGCTTAATTGGGGTATTTACACATACTTTTTAAACTGGGAACATTGGGGCAATGGTTTAGAAGTTAGGCTTCTTAATCGGCAGTTTCAGCGTTCGATCCCAATCTACGCTAAGACTTTTTTCTTTTTCGCTACGACTTTTTTTATTATTATTTAAAACATTCCCCAACACGGTAGATGAACAATAGGCCGTTTCTTTTTTTTATTCGACGTCATGCAATAGGTAGTACTTTCTCCCGTGCAACGCCGGGCGACGGGTTCCGCTAGTATATTATATAATTATTTTTAATAAATAAATATTTTTTGATATCCACAGACACATATGTTTCATGTTTAACCAACAATCATCAGTGCAGATGATGTAACTGTACCGCCAGTCGAACAATTCGAACCCTGGACATTATCAATTCGAATCCAATCCTCTTATTGCTAGGGCGCTGTGACAGCTACACTTAAACGCAAGAAAACTAATTTGTGATTTTGTAAACAGAGTAAGAAACAAATAGTATTCAATCTATCCAAACGAGTGAACTCGCGACGTTCTAAATTTTTTAATCCTTTTATATTTCTCTCGACTTGAACGGAGCTTAATTATTTTTAATAAATAGATAAAACATTTTAATTATTTTTAATAAATAAATAAACATTTTAATTATTTTTAATAAATAAATAAACATTTTAATTATTTTTAATAAATAAACAAACATTTTAATTATTTTTAATAAATAAACAAACATTTTAATTATTTTTAATAAATAAACAAACATTTTAATTATTTTTAATAAATAAACAAACATTTTAATTATTTTTAATAAATAAACAAACATTTTAATTATTTTTAATAAATAAACAAACATTTTAATTATTTTTAATAAATAAATAAACATTTTAATTATTTTTAATAAATAAATAAACATTTTAATTATTTTTAATAAATAAACAAACATTTTAATTATTTTTAATAAACAAACATTTAAATATCCAAACAATTTTTTTTTCCAAACGAGTCACCGCTTATCAAGGCCAAAAGGCCACTCGAGGGTAAGGGTTATTGAGTTTGACAGATAGACGGTGAAACACAGAGGGGATTAGTAACAATGGTTGTGACTGGTCAGAATTTGATTATTTAAGAGGACAGCTCAACAAGAATTTGTTTACATTGGACTTGAAAACGGCAATATTGTAGGGAAGCAGCCCTGTGGTACTGTGTTTCACAGACGGGCAATTTTAGGAAAGAAACTTTGCTCATGGAAGTTCTGTTTAGTTTTAGGTACACAGAGGGAGAAAGGAAAATTATTGACAGTGGTTGTAGCTAGACGAGTTTTTGTTGTGAATGTTTTAGGAGGTGACCATAGATTGAAGCTCAGTCGAGCACCTGCCATAAAAATAACTATAGAGTAGAGAAAGACTAGCAACGTCTCTTTTATAACAAAGAGGCTGCAGGGAAGAGAAGAGGATAATGTCCACTAGATTTCGATGTCGGTTTTGTACTTTGTCAAGGCACGAAAGGTTGCTCTAAGCGGCACCTCCCCCAGTACTCCATATTAGGACGTATTTGACTCTTATACAGATAGAAGATTGCATCAGGAGTGAGATACTTTTTGGAGCGGTGGAATGATCCAACCATTTTTCCATCGACTTTGGCAACGGATTTGATGTAAGTCTTCTATTTCAGGTCTGGAGTGAAGGTCAGTCCCAGAATATTATCAAAGCAGGACCCTTCCTCAAAGGGAAAGCCATTCATTTCAATTAGGACAAAATGAGGATCCGAGCGTTTGTGGTGAAAGGAGAGAAGCTTGGTTCTTACACATATTAAAAGTAACCAGCCACCTTTTTCTCGATTGCTCCACATGTTCCAGGTCGGAAGAGAGAGAATCAGAGAGATCTGGATCATTAATGCCCTTTGAAGTGTTGCCATAGATGGTTGTGTCATCTGCATAAATGTCGACGAATGCTCTTTAGAATTTGATTTGGGAGATCATTGATGAAGATCAGGAAGAGGGTTGGACCCAGAATTGATCCTTGAAGCACGCCAGCATTGATACTATGTGCTTCAGACTTCTGCCAATCAATGACTACTTTTATAAACCTATCAGAGGAATGATTTGATGGTGGAGAGATATTTCCAGATATTTCCAGAATCCTAGAACTCTTGTGAAGTAAATTTTTATGCCAAACTCTATCAAAGGTCGTTGCTCTAGAAACGAAGCACCTGTCAATAGATTCACTGATCCTGTGTAATATTACAGTCAGCACATAAACTGTTGATCTTGCAGGACGAAATCCATATTGCTTGTCACCAAATAGGCTGTCTTTTCTGAGGTAATTGACAACTTGATTAATCACAGATTCAAGCAACTTACTCATGACGTGCAGAAGACCTATCTTTAATATTTTTAAATGCCGGGCAGACTGACAAAGTTTTCCAAGGTGTTTGGAAACATTTCTCCTTTAAGCAACGATTGAACAGCTTTGTAAGAATGGGAGCTAGTTCCAGTTGCCGCTTTTTTTAGCACCATGATTGGAATGTTGTCAGGGTCAGTTGCTTTGCTGGCATCAAAGTTCTTGATAAGGTTGACAACATTCCGGACAGATATATGAATGTCACTCAGAGTATTTTCAGTCATAGAGGGAAATTTAGGTGGTAGGCAGCCCTGACTACAAAGGGTGGAGTTTGATGCAAAGTTCTTTCCAAAATGTTTGGCTTCATCAGATACTGAGGAAATCACCTCTAGTCCATTGATGATGGTTGGGATAGAGGTCAAGCATCTGTTCAGAACCCTGTTTGTTATTTGTGAAAACTCGTGGGAACCAAGACTCTGCTCTGTTGCTCTAGACTTAAGGGATTGGGCATATGACTTTCGCGTTTTCTATAACCGTTTTGCAGTGGTTTCGGGCAGTCTTAATGACGGCTTTTTCCACCAGAACATCTATTTCGTTGAAAGTAATTGAAATAGTGGTTTCTGTGAGAAATGGCGGTGGCACATTCTGATTTGTACCATGACTGGCAGTTTGGTTTCTGTTGGAATTCCTTAGAGGGTATGAAGCTCTCAATACCAACGATTAACCAATCAGTAAAATCACGACTCATTCTTTTAAAACATGGAATACAAAGATTTCTGATATTAATGGAGAGAGAGAAAGAGAGAGACAGAGAGAGAAAGAGAGAGAGAGAGAAAGAGAGAAAGAGAGAGAGAGAAAGAGAGAGAGAGAGAGAGAGAGAGAAAGAGAGAGAGAGAAAGAGAGAGAGAAAGAGAGAGAGAAAGAGAGAGAGAAAGAGAGAGAGAAAGAAAGAGAGAAAGAAAGAGAGAAAGAGAGAAAGAGAGAGAGAAAGAGAGAGAGAGAAAGAGAGAAAGAGAGAGAGAAAGAGAGAGAGAGAAAGAGAGAGAGAGAAAGAGAGAGAGAGAAAGAGAGAGAGAGCGAGAAAGAGAGAGAGAAAGAGAGAGAGAAAGAGAGAGAGAGAGAGAGAGAAAGAGAGAGAGAAAGAGAGAGAGAGAAAGAGAGAGAGAAAGAGAGAGAGAGAGAGAGATGGAAAGGGAGAGAGAGAGAGAAAGGGAGAGAGAGAGAAAGGGAGAGAGAGAGAAAGGGAGAGGGAGAGGGAGAGGGAGAGAGAGAGAGAGAGAGAAAGAGAAAGGGAGAGAAAGAGAGAGAGAGAGAGAAAAATAGAGAGAGAGAAAGGGAGAGAGAGAGAGAGAGAGAGAGAGAGAGAGAGAAAGAAATAAAGAATATTAGTAAAGAAGAGAGATATTCTTTGAAGACCATTGAAGAAACAAAAGCCGAAGCAGTTCTTACTCATATAGCACCGAGAGGCTTCACCGGAAACTACTGCATAGTCGAGGCTCTATTCACCAATGACAATACAGCAGTACCCGGTATTATCCACCTGCTGATAGGACAGCCTCCTTTGGAGTTACTCAAAGGTTCGAGTCCTTAGACTATTAGGTGGATAACGTCAGCCCAGGTAAAACGTTTACCTCCAGCCCCCTTATTAGTGACATGGCAACCAGAAAAGAAAGAGAATTACTCAAGTCATCTCCAGATACTGCTCACACTATGTTTCATGTTTCCTACAATCATCAGTGTGGATGATGTAATTGTACCGCCGGTCGAACTATTCAAACTTCGGACTCAAACAATTCTAATAGTGAAAGATTATAGTAAGTTTTCCCTAATTATTTTTCTTATATATATATATATATTTAGTATGTATTATTTTAATTAATAAAATTTTACTTATGGACATTTTCAAACAAATTAAGATTTATAATGGTCTTAATAGACCAGTCTTGATTTTTAATTGTCTTAAAATAACAGTGTTCACTTTTAACTAAACGAGGAAATAATTAAAAAATAATTGGTATGAAAAAATAAATAAAATAAATAAAATAGAGATTAAAAAATAATTGGTCTGAAAAAAAAAAAAATAAATAAATAAATAAATAAAATAAAATAAAAATTAAAAAATAAGCTAAATGAACAATTTTGTTGATGGTTGCATTCATTTTTTTTTTCTTGTTACCAATCCAAATAAGGACTCAAGCTAACGCTAATCCTAACCAACACCAAGTCTATTTTAGCTTGGATTCATATCTGAATAAGTACCTTTCTGGGGGAGGAAGGAATACCTTGAGTTTTATTATCCAGAAAATATGTTTTGAAATGAGCAGAAACAATTGTTTAAATTAAAACGTTTTTTAAAATGAATTTGAAACATTTACTTAATTATTATATTTTGAGCTCTGGTGGTGTATACAATATACTATTGAGCTACTACCCTAACTTTTGTGTGAATTTAAAAGAATTTATAATATATATATATAATTTGCATATGTGTTTACGGTGTGTACAAACACATTATGTAAATTAGATGGCAAAATAAAGCAATTAAGCAATAGCGCTAAAGAAAGAGAGACACTCTTTCTCTAAATGCTCACAGAACAATTAAATGATATTATAGAATGGTAGTGTAACAAGATTTACCCCGGGGTGATCGAAAAAGCACGATAGTAGATAAGAATTCTAACCTAGATGGTAACGAGATATTAGTCAAGGGTGTGGGTAGACGTCACATTTGGAATGCGACTGATTGTTTTGAAAATTTCAAGGTTGAAACGAAAATGAAGATATAAACAATGTATTGTTTGTATTTGAAGGTATTCCGCTTTGAGGAACGTGTTAAAACCAATTTTCAGAATTACGTCACCGATCGAGACAGAATCAGAAAAAACAACAGAGCGAGACTTGCGATCGAAGTGAGCGGACGTTCCACCTTTTGCTCCCTCTAGTAGGGGCTGGGGAGTTGACTGCATCTATAAAGCAGAAACGTCCCAAGAGAATGTTCATAGTTTCGATTCTTTATTTTTGCTGCAACACATTTTGCATTTTGACCAAATAAAGAATGGGGCATTATGCGACAGTTGAATCAACATACGACCATCTAACTCACTCATTCAGTCATAGACTTTCTCTCTCACTCACTCACTCACTCAGTCATAGACTTTCTCTCTCACTGACTCACTCACTCAGTCATAGACTTTCTCTCTCACTCACTCACTCAGTCATAGACTTTCTCTCTCACTCACTCACTCACTCAGTCATAGACTTTCTCTCTCACTCACTCACTCACTCAGTCATAGACTTTCTCTCTCACTCACTCAGTCATAGACTTTCTCTCACTCACTCAGTCATAGACTTTCTCTCACTCACTCAGTCATAGACTTTCTCTCACTCACTCAGTCATAGACTTTCTCTCACTCACTCACTCTCACATTTATAGACTTTCTCTCACTCACTCACTCTCACAGTCGTAGACTTTCTCTCACTCACTCTCACAGTCGTAGACTTTCTCTCACTCACTCTCACAGTCGTAGACTTTCTCTCACTCACTCTCACAGTCGTAGACTTTCTCTCACTCACTCTCACAGTCGTAGACTTTCTCTCACTCACTCTCACAGTCGTAGACTTTCTCTCACTCACTCTCACAGTCGTAGACTTTCTCTCACTCACTCTCACAGTCGTAGACTTTCTCTCACTCACTCTCACAGTCGTAGACTTTCTCTCACTCACTCTCACAGTCGTAGACTTTCTCTCACTCACTCTCACAGTCGTAGACTTTCTCTCACTCACTCTCACAGTCGTAGACTTTCTCTCACTCACTCTCACAGTCGTAGACTTTCTCTCACTCACTCTCACAGTCGTAGACTTTCTCTCACTCACTCTCACAGTCGTAGACTTTCTCTCACTCACTCTCACAGTCGTAGACTTTCTCTCACTCACTCTCACAGTCGTAGACTTTCTCTCACAGTCATAGACTTTCTCTCACTCACTCTCACAGTCATAGACTTTCTCTCACTCACTCTCACAGTCATAGACTTTCTCTCACTCACTCACTCTCACATTTATAGACTTTCTCTCACTCACTCTCACATTTATAGACTTTCTCTCACTCACTCACTCTCACAGTCATACACTTTCTCTCACTCACTCACTCTCACAGTCATAGACTTTCTCTCACTCACTCACTCAGTCATAGACTTTCTCTCACTCACTCACTCAGTCATAGACTTTCTCTCACTCACTCTCACAGTCATAGACTTTCTCTCACTCACTCTCACAGTCATAGACTTTCTCTCACAGTCGTAGACTTTCTCTCACTCACTCTCACAGTCATAGACTTTCTCTCACTCACTCTCACATTTATAGATTTTCTCTCACAGTCGTAGACTTTCTCTCACTCACTCTCACAGTCATAGACTTTCTCCACTCACTCTCAGTCATAGACTTTCTCTCACTCACTCTCACAGTCATAGACTTTCTCTCACTCACTCACTCACTCAGTCATAGACTCTCACTCACTCACACAGACTCTCACTCTCACTCACTCCAAATACGTAAGTAAAAAACATTAAATACAACTTTAAAAAGAGGCCCCCTTTCAGTCATAGACTTTCTCTCACTCACTCACTCAGTCATAGACTTTCTCTCACTCACTCAGTCATAGACTTTCTCTCACTCACTCACTCAGTCATAGACTTTCTCTCACTCACTCACTCTCACAGTCGTAGACTTTCTCTCACTCACTCTCACAGTCATAGACTTTCTCTCACTCACTCTCACAGTCATAGACTTTCTCTCACTCACTCTCACATTTATAGACTTTCTCTCACTCACTCTCACATTTATAGACTTTCTCTCACTCACTCTCACATTTATAGACTTTCTCTCACTCACTCTCACATTTATAGACTTTCTCTCACTCACTCTCACAGTCGTAGACTTTCTCTCACTCACTCTCACATTTATAGACTTTCACTCACTCTCACATTTATAGACTTTCTCTCACTCACTCACTCTCACAGTCATAGACTTTCTCTCACTCACTCACTCTCACAGTCATAGACTTTCTCTCACTCACTCACTCTCACAGTCATAGACTTTCTCTCACTCACTCACTCACTCAGTCATAGACTTTCTCTCACTCACTCTCACAGTCATAGACTTTCTCTCACTCACTCTCACATTTATAGACTTTCTCCACTCACTCTCACAGTCATAGACTTTCTCTCACTCACTCTCACAGTCATAGACTTTCTCTCACTCACTCACTCACTCAGTCATAGACTCTCACTCACTCACACAGACTCTCACTCTCACTCACTCCAAATACGTAAGTAAAAAACATTAAATACAACTTTAAAAAGAGGCCCCCTTTCAGTCTAAGAGACAATGGATAACCCTTGTACGGCTGTATGCGCAAGGAGTCTACAATGAAGCAAGAGTTGTGCAATCATCAACTGCGTCTCTCCTGAACCGGCATTGCTTAAAATGAAAATGCTGCTACTTATTTTAATCAACCAACATAAATAATAGAAAAGGAATCCAGAAATAAAGAGTAAATAAATGCCCCCCTCTCCCTCCATACCTCCCCCCTGTCTCGCCTCATCAGTACATAACACATATACAGAAAAAAATAAACATGAGATAATAAAGGAATCCATTGAATCGAATGCGTAACAGATTATTTATTGATGCATTATGCAGCTGAAGTACAGAGTTTCCTTTTGTGACTATCTTAAGTAAAGGCAGTTTTTTTTAAATTATTGCAGCTGCCAACCGGATGACCATGGGAAGCCTCATACTTTCTCTCTTTGCTTGTTATATATTTTTTTTCTAGTAGACATTCATTGAATTTATTGTAAATTCTTAATGCTGCATTAGATTTCATGGCCTTGAAAATAGCTAACAACCATTCAGCTTGTGTCTGCCACCAAGAATTCATGTTCAGTTGAGTTTTTGTGAAGTGGATTGCACAATAAAAACAGCCTCATGACTTTCAACGCATATTCTTTTTTAGCCAAAAGGCATGCTGCATGGTACTAATGCCACTTTTATAAAAGACACTTCCATTTAGTCTTGATAGACAATGAATACCCCTTGGATGTTATTCCTACAACGTTTCAGCCGATGTAACCTCCGACCATTCTTCAGGTGCATCTTGTCAAACTCTGGAATCTATATAGAATTTTGAACGGACTTTATTTAATACATGACAAATTCTCGAGTTCAACAAGATGCAACTGAAGAAGGTCGGAGGTTACATCGGCCGAAACGTTGTGAGAATAACATCCAAGATGAGAACAGTAGTCTGAATAATAAAAATTATTAATCTTCATCTCAAAAATTCTAAAACATAAGCAGGAAGTGCACCCACATACAGCAACTGGTATTCCCAAATAGTCATCCATTTTTTTAGCATTAACTATGTTACTCACCGTGTCGCCTAGAATATATATTCCAAAATTCATAATGATCCGTTCATTAGTTTAAGAGGTTATCCTGTACATAGAAATTTATATATATATATATATATATATATATATATATATATATAGAGAGAGAGAGAGAGAGAGGATAACCTCTTAAACTAATGTAATGTTCCTTCGTCGTGAGTTCAACACTATGTGACATGCTTTCTATGTTCGTCCGCTTCTTTGACAATATAGATCTTAATTCACTTTCATTTCTTGGTGATTGTTAGTGGCCGTGGGGAAAGATGCCGGGCTGCACAGTCAGTAGTGGCTTTATGGCCGAAATTTAATCCTTCGACCAACAGTAATTATCATCTCCTACACTGATGACTGCGAAAAGCAAGAAACACTAGTGCCTGTAAGTAAAAAATAATCAATATTTATTTATTAAAATATTGTTAGGTATATATATATATATATATATATATATATATATAACTTTAGATATATAGAGATGTATAGCTATTTCAACTGACACAACTATAAGATGATGTATGCTGTCGACAATTAAAAAAAACACAAAAGATCCCAACATATGTTTTATCGTAAGAAAAACAATAAGTAAATAAGAAACCCAAGACAGGAATTGAAAATAATAGGAATTGTATTAAGAATACTTAATTACAATAAGTTGGTCGCCATTACCGGCTCTAAGCAGACGTGCTAAGTGGTTCTCCTTGGTAAGGGAAAAGGTGTCGACTTCATAGTGACCTGATGAATCGATCCTGTCACTATGGGTGAATCCGGATCAGTCCACAAGAATATTGTATGGCTGTTAGACGTGGTCGATGATGAAACGTCAAAGCGACACGATTATAAAGGCTTCTATGAGAAATTGTATTGCACAACCGCATCTCAACTGGTACGGCCACGTCGCCTGCCGTCAGTCATCTGAAATGCTCCAAAGTGTCCCACATTGATGTTGATAGCCAATGGGTGCGCGGTAGGTCACCTAAGACATGAAGGGGATCAGTTAATGATGACCTGTGGCACAAGCGAAATGGCAACAGATAGGAGAAATCATTCAGACAGAAAAAACGAAAATAATAAAAATAATATTGTTGGCATTGCTATTGTTGTTGTTGTCAATATTAGCAGACATCTTTATTTGGTGATCACAGGTTGCACAATGAAGTGCACATGACCAATCAAAAGCCTATGCATCTTTTTAACCAATCAGAACATAGTGTACACAAATCTTAGTTTCTAGAACTTTCCGACGGAGCTCTATAAAAATCAGCTGAAAACGTGACACACCAGTCAATCTAATTATCTGCTTGATTACTCCATGTCAAAATATTTTAGAAACTTCTCACCTAAAATTTTTCCTCTCACGAGAACTTTATTCTCTCATGTCAGCGTGTAAAAAAAAACTAACTGCAAGCAGCAGCAGCAGCAGCAGCAGCAGCAGCCAATTTTGACACATACGCACTTTTTCGTACGCACAACAATGTATAATTTTGTCCCTGCATGCATACTTTTGTTATTTTAAAACTAACGGTATGTTGAACATATTACAGTTAAACACGATGTGTACACTTAAATGCCTTTATAAACACATATGCAATTAAGTAACTACACACATATATTCGTGTGTAAATAATGCATGTCTTCTGTTTATCATTATGATTGTCATTCTTTACTGAACATAACGAGGGCCACGTCGATATATATTTGTGCGTGTATATATGGCATAATGATGTTGCCACAACGATTCTTGTTAGATCTCCAGAGTAACGTGACTTTGAGCCTTTCCAGTACCAGATGTTAAGTCATCTCCCTTGTATTGGGATATGAGAATTCTATTCCTTGGGTTTAAGTTCTTAGAGTTAGCTCCCTTGCTTAGTGTTGTTATTATTATTGGCTGGAAAATAAAGATGGCGATTTGGACAACCGGAAGCGTATCCATGACTGGATTTATGTAACGAGTAAACTAACACTAGAGGGGGCGACCATTTAGGAATACCAGGTGCTGTATGTGGTGTTATCTCATGCCTTATAGAGTGGTATGTAAACTGTTATACACCCGCGTCTTTGTTGTGAACAAAACGCACGCGAGCTGATCTTCTAGTCGTTGTCGCCGTGAAACTCAGGTTACTTTTCAGATGTTGATAAAAACCATGTAGATGCCAATATTCAGTTTTCTAACAGGATTTATTTAAAACAGAAACAGAAAATTTACTTATGTGTGACAGGGGAAGAGACAGGGGAAGAGACAGGAAGAGAGACAGATAAATCGTTTGTCTATTTAGACTTAGCTACATTGTAAGCGACTACCCTCAACCTCGCTTGGAGCCCCCAGGAACAGCAACATTTCGCTTCCGCTTGCTTCAGTTGTCAGCCAGAAAAAAGACTGAAGAACCCCCCCCCCCGGCTTGAAGTCATGTGGTTTCATCAAATTCTGATTGTATGTCACCTCTGACCTTTAGGGTGTCACTCAAACCCTTTTGATCCTATCACCCCTTCAATATAACATGCTAAACCACACATGTGATTGCATAACGGAACAATCCCCCCCCCCCTCTTTCACCATGGCTGAAGTTCTGTTTTCAAACATGTGGCAAAGTTTTCTGGAGCATGTACATGAATAGATGGAGGGATACAAATGTTTTTCTGTAGTTATGATCTATGTCATGTATTATGCGGATTTTTTGTTGTGGATGCTATTGTTTACGTGAGTAATTACTTCGCCGGGCGTAGTTTGGTTGTTTTGTTTTACGGCATATGAACCCTTTTCGGATTATTTAATGTCAAATATGGTAATTTTGGTAAAAGTTTTTATACTTCAAGTTCTATATATCTTCAAATATTTATTCATGGTGTTTCGTTTTGTTGTTTTGTAGAGGAAAATTGTTTTGTTGTTTTTGCCTTTGCAGAACATGATTGAGTTTTGCAAAGGGAAAAGAAAAAAAACAATAACATCAATATTTGGTGCATTTTGGGTCAGGAAGCCGGTATCTTCAGACAGCCTGATCTGGTAGCACCAGCCACGCGGGGGCTTGGGATAAACGAAGAATATCATAAAGTGAAAAATAATACTTGTAGAAGATTGGAAGCTGTGCCTCGAAAGAAGGACCATCTAACTTGTGCATTGTCTTAGACTGCTTGACTAACGAGCCTGTAGGTCTAGAGCAGGGGCGGGCAACCTTTTCAAAGTGAGGGCCAGATGAGACTTTTGGAAGGAGATCGCGGGCCGGAGTGAAAAACGAAATCTCAGAATTACTATTTTGTTTACATGAATAAATTGTACAAAAATTGCATTGAACACTCTACAAATCTGATATTTTTTCTCAAGACACTTCTGTATGTGATGTTATAAAAGGCGCCGACAAAGAGCCATTTTGGAATCATAAAAAATAATGACAGGGAAAGTAGCAAGTTGATCCAGCATTCGTTTTGACACACCTCACATAGGTTCTATGTTTTATGCCCTTTCCTCATCTCCTCTCTCTTTCTCTTTTTCTATTTTTATCTCAGGCCAAGGATTTGAAATTAATAGTTAAAGAAAAATGAACTATACATGCATCATCGCTCGCTGATATTTATACATTTTCATCCCACTGTAAATCTTAATTGAAACCTACTTTTACGTCTATGTCACAAAATGATATGAGTTTTACTGGGAGGTCCGCGGGCCAGATTGCAATAATAAAGCTTAGCAGGGTGGCGGGCCGGAGGTTGCCCGCCCCTGGTCTAGAGAAAGCCGAAATTGCACAAAGAACTCATCTACCAAACACTGCGGTCACTCTTTGATTACGTTTTTACTAGCTCGGTAGCCATAGCTTCTTGCTGCATCAAGCGAACGAAATACAGGGAACGGCGTATATGTTTTAGCATTGGAAGTTTTCTTTTAAATTATTATTTCCGACAGTACGTGATGTATTATGCTACTTTTGTGTTGTGCTAATGTTTGTGGGGGTAATATCACTGAAGAAATTGTTTATTTATTTCGAGGGGCTGGAGATAAATAAAGAATACCACAAAGAAAAAGGAGATTTATTATATATAAAATAAACAAGGAAAAACATAAATTATTACTATATTCATTAACGTTTCGTCTTTATTTTAAGACTTTTTTAAGATGATTGATTTCAAGAAATAATGTAAAAGTACAATATTTGAAAGTATTTGTTACATTTTTTACGTGAAAATAATTTTTTTTTGTTGATTTTTTCAAACGAAACCGTCGTTAGAATTTAAAAAAAAATGTGATGCGATTATGACGTGAAAAGAATGTTTTTGTTTCTTTTTCGAACAAATCATAGCCATTAGAATTCAAAATGTGTGATGCGTTTATGAAATGAAAGAGAAGAAAAACACTCATTCCATAAACGCATCACAGATTTTGAATTCCAACCGCTATGGTTCGTTCGAAAAAAGAAAAAAAAAACAATATTCTTTTAACGTCATACTCGAATCACAGTTTTTGAATTCTAACGACTACGTTTCGTTCGAAAAATAATTTTTTTTTCATGTCACAAACGCACCAAATATATTCAAATATAGTATTGTATGTTATTTCTTCAAATCAATCATGTTGAGAAAGTCTTGAAATTAAGACGAAACGTTGATGAATATATAAATAATTTTGGCTTTTCCTTTTTCATCACGTTGAAATATTTCCATAATTTATATATATATGTATATATATATATATATATAATAATGGTAAAACATCCACAGGGTAGTAATCCAAAGAATTTCAACCGGGTTTATAAAAAAGTGCTCAATATCAAATACACAGACATGTACAAAATCTACGACACTGGCATGTCGATGTTATCGATCAACAACTATTATAAAATGAGATCTCATCAGGCAGAGTTAGAATCCGATCTTCACCATAGATCATATTTGGAAAGAATGAAATGGAGAAAAAAGACGAAGAAAGAAAAGAAATTTAAAATTTAAAAATTTGGAAAGTCACGTGGTTGAGACCGTTAAGAATCAAAATGTTAAAATCAAAATAAAAAAATAAGAAAAATATTAATATAACAGGTAATATATAAAATATAATATAAAATATAAAATAAAATAAATTTTAAAAATATATAAAGTGAAAAGAGGGAGATATAATAAAAAGGGTAGAATAAAAAGATAGATAGATAGATAGAAATAAAATGAAGTAAAATCGTCTGCGGTCCAGACAGAAGTGGGAGGAGGATGTACATGCAATAACGACGTGTCAAAAAACATCGAGGGTTTACTATATATATATATATATATATATATATAATATAGTGTGTAGATTTCAATTTTGTGTTGAGAATCTGAATAACAGAGCTCAATGTAATTTAAACAGAGCAAAACAGAATTATAAAAAGAAAAAACTATACACACATTAAGGTTGTACACATTATAATTTATTTCGACCCCTTAATTAGGTCTCCTCAGATGTATAAACAACCACGTCAAAAAACGTCAAAAAAACAAATAATTATTTGTTTTTTTGACGTGGTTGTTTATACATCTGAGGAGACCTAATTAAGGGGTCGAAATAAGTTATAATGTGTACAACCTTAATGTGTGTATAGTTTTTTCTTTTTATAATTCTATATATATATATATATATATATATATATATATATATATATATATAATAAAGGATTTAGAAAGGAATTAATGTATATGAAATTATTTAAACATTTGCAGAGAAAAGATAAAAATATGTTCCTCCAGAAAAAAGAAAACAAATATTGGTCCATAATTTTCAGTTATTCAAGACTTGTCGACCATTTCAAGTTGGTGTAAAGAAGTCATCGATCTGCGGCTTGAGTCAAAATCCAACGTTATTTTTTTTCTTCATTTTTGATGCAGAAATAAATGTAATAATAATAATGTCAAAGATTGTCCTCCGGCATCTGTTGTTATTTTCCGACAAATTATATTCAGCCAAGTTTTCCATTCGCCCAGAAGAGTTCAGGACTCGACTGTTTTCAACACAAATCAAGCAATCAATGAAAGTCATATTTTTAGCTTGGAGAATGTTACGCCTCATAGAATATTAGAAGAAAATAAATAAATAAAAATGTTCAATATCACATGTAATTTATGATGAAGATTTGTATTCATTTTATTAGCATCATTTTAAAAAGAAAATGGAGGGTGACCTAATAAAAATGCCACTCATAGAATCGTTAATAAAATTCGAAATCTTTTCTGCAATCCAGCCAGATTTGCTGCAAATAAACTTCAGTCTATATCTGACTTACCCACTAAATCTCAGTCATGAATGTCTGACAGACTTTGTTTTATCGCCATTCAATAATATGCGGTGACGCATCTAATTACCAAGTGATGTGATCCTGAATGGGATTCACACCCACCTGATCTTAACCCCCTGTTTTTGTTTGTGGTCCTCTTTGAAATGTATTAAAAAAACAAAAATGGTCCATATTTGTTATGTCTTAAAATTGTGAAGGATTTAATTCTACAAGACGATTGTTTATTAATACAATGCACATCCGTAGCATTACAAATCGGTGAAGAGAAACTTAAGTATCTTACGACGACGGTAAAGGTAAGATGTTGCTTAATGGCACATCAACCCTTTTCAGGTCATTTCATGCCACGAATGTAGAAGAAAATATCCTTCATTTGAGTCTAAAGTCAGTGGGACATTTATAGTCATTGGTTAAGAGCTTTGGTATTTTTAATTGTTGTCATTTTGGTGAAGGTTTTTATGCTTCAAGTTCTTTATATGTTTAAGTATTTATTCATAGTGTTTGGTTGAGTGAAAGGGGGGGGGGAGAAAGAGGGGAAGATTGAAGAAGAGATGAGGGAGGGAAGTTGTTTTTTGCTTTGGATTTTGCAGAACATGATTGAGTTTTGCAGAGGAAAAACAATAATACATCAATGTTTGGTGCATTTTGAGTCAGGAAGTCAATATTCAGACAACCTGATTTGGTAGCGCCAGTAGGTTCTATTTGACCCATAGATGGGGCCCTTACAGGTACTACCACTCCGGGCCAGAGTGGACCTGGGAGCAATGGCAACTAAGGGGCAACTCCACATTCCCACAGCTCCCAAATGGAGGCCTCACCACTGGATGTCTTTTAAGGTCATACCCAGGACCTCTTACTATGAAGGAAACTTATTTAATATACAACGTCTTAATAAGCACACATAATCGTTAGGATATTGCATGTATTTTTCTTGATCCGTCCAAGAATAAAAATCGAAAGCTTTGTTAGCAGACACTTATCTGACCATTCCTCAATCTGACCATTCCTTAGCCTATAACACAGACGAAAACCAAGTATAGTTGATGGGAACATAAATCATATCGAAATGGGGCACTAAAATAAAAAGTATTCCATATGTAAGTTCTTTGATAATATTATGAATTTTGAATTCGACCAGTGTGTGGTCGGGGCAGATCACAACAAACAGCTCAGGACTGTCTGGGATGTTCGTTGTATTGGTATCAGTACTCGCACTTGCACGGTGATTAAGTAAAGCGGCATTGATCTTGGTCGATACCAGATGGGTAACTATTTGAGAATGCCACACACACGAAATGACATGCATGGAATCGTTAATAAAATTCACAATCCGTTTTGCAATCCAACCAGATTTGCTACAAATAAACTTCATTATATATAAAAAAAAAAAATTTTAAATAAATAAATTGTGCTTTTTTTTTTTTTTCTTTTTTTTTTTAAACTTCAATATACCCAAAATAAAGCACAGGCCTCCTGTGAATTAGGGGCCAGATTTATAGGGGCAATCTAAATGGGAAGTTGTGCAGCAAGATGCTTGTTTACCCTGCATTTAAATTTCTGCATGTTGGTACAGTCGGGGAAACAGAGAAAAGAGAGGGAATTCCAAAGTCAGGCGATTCGAGGAAAAAGCTATTAGAGTAGAAAGCCGTCCTGCATCTGGGAACCTCTACAGGTGAAGGATGTATGATTTTGCTGATTTATCGGGTTTGACGGCCATATTTACGTTGAGCAGCAAGTTCGTCGGAGAACATTCCGTTTGAAGTACTTGTAAAACGAGCACAGGGATGCAACAGCACAACGATTGACAGCGGCTTGAGCTTGGTAGACAGTGTGGAACCTATTGGGTAAGAGACTTTTTGGGGGACCCTGTCTAAAAGGAAAAGACCCGTGGTTGGTGCACAGAGAACTTGTTTCTTTGAAAAAACTAGGTTTAAAGGACTTTTCTATATTTTATAATTTTCTTTGTTGTACCGTTTGAAACTATTAAACTTGTAAATTATGTAACTTTACATTTGTTTATTATCATTTTCTCTTCTATAAAAATGCTCCATCGTCAATATTGAGCATATTTTATTGTATTAGGAATACAAAATAATTATCTTATAATACTTGAAAGAAAAAATATATAAGCATATTATTTGTATATTATGCACTTAAAAATATATCAAACGCTTAAATTTGTGTTGGTCTGTTATGCTTAAGTATTAAATAGGATTTTCGTTGGTGTGTCACGCTTAAGTATTAAATAGTATTTTCGTTGGTCTGTCACGCTTAAGTTTTAAATAGTATTTTCGTTGGTCTGTCACGCTTAAGTTTTAAATAGTATTTCCATTGCTGTGTCACACTTTAGTATTAAATAGCATTTTCGTTGGTCTGTCACGCTTTAGTTTTAAATGGCATTTTCGTTGGTCTGTCACGCTTTAGTTTTAAATGGCATTTTCGTTGGTCTGTCACGCTTTAGTTTTAAATGGCATTTTCGTTGGTCTGTCACGCTTTAGTTTTAAATGGCATTTTCGTTGGTCTATCACGCTTGATTTTTAAATCGCATTTTTACTGAAAGGATGCATCTTAAAAATATCCCGATTTCCAATAATTGGAATTTTCTCTCCCGTCCTCGGATCGGACCGACCCAGTTTATCCTCTTTCTGCTTCGATGCAATTTAGTTTAAAGATAATAATAATAATAATAATAATAATAATAATAATAATAATATAATTTTTTTCTTGAACTGAGCCGCTGCAAAGTCCAACGTTTCTTAAATCCTGAATTCAAACAGATGCCGGCTGGTCCGTCGGTCCATCTCAGCTCAGGTTGTGAAACAACCAATGATCGATCGATTTTTTCATCTTATGAATCCATAGAATCCCATTCGCGACAGATGGGAATTTTTCATAGATAAAATACAATCAGAATGGATTAAGGAAACGGGATCATATTTTAAGCGGAAACTTTTCCTTCGGATTTAGTATGTCTGCTATTTATAAATCTTTCCTTGTCTCCCAGATGAAGCTGAGACATTGATGAGTCATCAATCATGATGGCGAGAATGACGGTTACTCTTCCAAGACAAAAGTGCACGTTTGGGTCAATGCTTATCAAATCTGTTGCTTAAGTCTCAGTCTCACGAGGCGACTTTGCTCGCCGCTAATGCAGTACTAGCAGCCAAGTCACATAGTCGCCAGTAGCACATGCAACTAGCGACTAAGTTTACGCGCCGCTACTAAAGTTGAATATGTTCGACTTTACTCGCCGGTAGTATGCGATTTCATGATCATGTGACCTGGTAGCGTGCAATGTCATGATCACGTGACCTGGTAGCGTGCAATGTCATGATCACGTGACCTGGTAGCGTGCAATGTCAGGATCACGTGACCTGGTAGCATGCAATGTCAGGATCACGTGACCTGGTAGCATGCAATGTCAGGATCACGTGACCTGGTAGCATGCAATATCAGGATCACGTGACCTGGTAGCATGCAATATCAGGATCACGTGACCTGGTAGCATGCAATTTCATGATCACGTGACCTGGTAGCACGCAATTTCATGATCACGTGACCTGGTAGCACGCAATTTCATGATCACGTGACCTGGTAGCACGCAATTTCATGATCACGTGACCTGGTAGCACGCAATTTCATGATCACGTGACCTGGTAGCACGCAATTTCATGATCACGTGACCTGGTAGCACGCAATTTCATGATCACGTGACCTGGTAGCACGCAATTTCATGATCACGTGACCTGGTAGCACGCAATTTCATGATCACGTGACCTGGTAGCACGCAATTTCATGATCACGTGACCTGGTAGCACGCAATTTCATGATCACGTGACCTGGTAGCACGCAATTTCATGATCACGTGACCTGGTAGCACGCAATTTCATGATCACGTGACCTGGTAGCACGCAATTTCATGATCACGTGACCTAGTAGCACGCAATTTCATGATCATTTGACCTAGTAGCACGCAATTTCATGATCATGTTACCTAGTAGCACGCAATTTCATGATCATGTTACCTAGTAGCACGCAATTTCATGATCATGTGACCTAGTCGCGGTTACTAGGAAGTCCATAGTCGTTTCATGTGACCACAGAGTCGTACAGTTTGTTTCCCCACGAATTAAACATGACAAAAAAAAACAACATTTGAAGTTGTCAGCTAATGAAATCATTAGACTTCTGGATATTTACACAAACTATGAAGGTTAGTGAGATACAAAGAATATACAGTATATGAAGAAAATGCGAAGGAACCCAATTTTAAATGTTTAATGAATTAAATAATTGATGCTGGTTTTGAGATTCCTGGCGAAGATAATTTGAAAAAGAAAATAAAGAACTCAAAGGATGCGTATAAGAATGGAATTAATAAAATGAAGAAATCTATGAAAAGTAGAGCAGGAACCGACGATGTTTATTAACCAAAGCTTGTTTGGTTTGAAAGAAAAATCTGGCGCTTGACCCGCGACATGTCTGCGCTGTAAACAAAAGCACGGAACTGCTAGACGGGCAGTCGACTCGCCACTACAAGTAACGGCGAGTGAAATCGTCTCATGTGACTAGCTCATTTGCTGTGACGGGTACTTGCTGCTACCGAGGCTTTAGATTGCTGAAAAAGTGGTTAGCTCATTCTACCACCCCAGAAAGTACCCGCCTCCCAATGCAATCTTCTACCTACATAAGAGTCAAATATATCTTAAGAGTGAGTACTGCTGGCACATCTGGGGAGGTGCCGCTCACATCACTGTTTCTTGCCTTGACAGAATACACACTCGACTTTTCAATCTAGTGAGGAATGATCTCACTTGTCTTTTGCATGGAAAGTGCTCGACTGAGCTCCAATCTCTGACTTTTCCTTGTAAGACATTCACAGCAAGAACTCGTCTTCTTGCCACAATGGAAAAGAACCTTCTTTCTCCATGTGCCTAGCATTAGACAGAATTTCCATGAACAGCGTTTCTTTCTAAGAACTTCCCATCTGTGGAACACAATACAACGGGACAAATTTTCCCTGTGGACTACAACATGGTCGTCTCTAAACCCAATGTCAAGAAATACTTGTAATAAACTGTTCTCATAAGTAATCAAATTTTGTTCATCCTATTCATCATTTTCAATCCTCTCATAATAGTCTTCATCATTCAGTTAACAATTCATCCATCTCACTAACCCTTACCCTCCAGTGGCTTTTGATCTTGATAAGCGGTGACTCATTAGTAAATATATATTTATATTTTAACAGATATGCCCACACTGTAATCCGACAATTGCACGTACTTATATAAACAATAAATAAATAATACCACGTCCAAATACACTCCTGTAAAAGTTTTTTTCAAAAATAACACAGAATTATAAATATTTTCTGGATGAACTATCCGAGGAATATATAGATAAGGAAGGCTCTGTAGACTGGCTGAAAAGAGGATATCTCCACTATGATCAGAAGAGAATGATTATGGCTGCTTAAGGTCAAGGCTTGATGACCAATGCCTTTAAAAAGATGAGTGGTCTCAGCAACAATAACAAGTGCAGGTTCTGCCACACAGAAGTAGAGAATGTGAGCCACCTGACATCCAGGTTCTGATAGGCGATACACAATGAGACACAATAGAGTGTGTAAATATCTCCACTAGACCATCTGTAAAAAGTTGTATAATCAGACACCATTCACTATGACTATGCAATTCCTACAGCTACATAGCTAAAAAACACAGCTTTTAAACCTGACATAATGATATGGGACAGAAGGGGAAAGTAGCAACCCTAGTTGAAGTCACTGTCTCTAATGATGCTGGGAAGAGCATGAAAAGAAACTGGAATCTTAGGAAGATTTCCATCATTCCAGTAGTTATAGGAGCAACCGGACTCATGATATGATTATGACTTGGTGAAATGACAGACTGACTTATCTCCCCGTTTTTACCAGTATTTGTGCCCTTATCAATGGCGAATCGGAAAAATACGATAAAACTGATTTATATTTTTAATTAAAATTCTACTCAATAATTTTCATTAAGTTTTGGTGTAGATATGTACTTTTGCCTGATACGTAAGTACATCAAAGAGTTTTCCTGTTAATTTATTTGGAACTGCCATATTTCACCTGTACATATTTATGGACAAGCACCAATAATTTTTTCATTTTTGTTTTTCTTCATTGCTGCTTTAAGGGAAAAACTCTAGAAAAATTGCATGTGTCTCTGGCCCCTGCTGGCTCTATCCTTGGATAAAATGCAATACTTCCATTGAACATGAGAGATGCTGAAATATATCAGTTTCCTCAATCGGACGTTTCCTTGGAAACAAATGAATGATACTTTATGCTTCAAAGGCGTTTATTCCTGGCTTCTTTCCCACGGAACTTCCACTGGACGTGCTTTATTATCTGTCCATGGCAGATCATATTTTTACTGTCTTATCTGCTTCGGCACGAGAGGCTGCAATAGTCAACTGTGCATAATCCATGCATGTTCAGCCACACACATTTGCATTTTTATTCATAACAAACTACTTACCCAGCGTTGCCCAGGAGTCTTTACTTTCATTTTTGTCTTGCTTAAATAAAATAAAATATGCAGTTTTATTTTTTTTATCAAATTAATTTTTTTAATAGGATTTAAAAAGTTAAATTCAATTATTTGGTCATTAAATTATTACTTGCATCAAATTGTTATAAAACTTGTAACCTCCGATTTTACAGCCACTCGTCTTGCTATTACATTTTTTTATATTTTGGCTTTACCTACCTAGTGTCAAGCATACTCCTGGAGAGAAGGAGAGGGGGATAGTGAGAGGGAGAGAAGGAGAGGGAGATAATTAGAGTAAGAGGGAGAGAAGGAGAGCGAGAGGGAAAGAGGAGAGAAGGAAGTGGAGAGAAGGAAGGGGAGAGACGGAAGTGGAGAGAAGGAAGTGGAGAGAAGGAAGGGGAAAGAAGGAAGAAGAGAGAAGGAAGGGGAGGGGAGAGAAGGAGAGAAGGAAACGGGAGAGAAGGAAACGGGAAAGAAAGAGAGAAAGAAAGGGGAGAGAAGGAGAGAATAAAGGAGAGAGAAGGAGAGAATAAAGGAGAGAGAAGGAGAAGAAAGGGGAGAGAAGGAGAGAAGAAATGGGAGAGAAGGAGAGAAGAAAGGGGAGAGAAGGAGAGAAGAAATGGGAGAGAAGGAGAGAAGAAAGGGGAGAGAAGGAGAGAAGAAAGGGGAGAGAAGGAGAGAATAAAGGGGAGAGAAGGAAGTGGAGAGAAGGAAGGAGAGAGACGGAAGGGGAGAGACGGAAGGGGAGAGACGGAAGAGGAGAGACGGAAGGGGAGAGACGGAAGGGGAGAGACGGAAGGGGAGAGACGGAAGGGGAGAGACGGAAGGGGAGAGACGGAAGTGGAGAGAAGGAAGGGGATAGAAGGAAGGGGAGAGAAGGAAGGGGAGAGAAGGAGAGAAGGAAACGGGAAAGAAGGAAACGGGAAAGAAAGAGAGAAAGAAAGGGGAGAGGAGAGAAGAAAGGGGAGAGAAGGAGAGAAGAAAGGGGAGAGAAGGAGAGAAGGAAGTGGAGAGAAGGAGAGAAGGAAGTGGAGAGAAGGAGAGAAGGAAGTGGAGAGAAGGAGAGAAGGAAGGGGAGAGACGGAAGGGGAGAGAAGGAAGTGTCGAGAAGGAAGGGGAAAGAAGAAAGGGGAGAGAAGGAATGGGAAAGAAGGAAGGGGAGAGAAGGAAGGGGAGAGACGGAAGGGGAGAGACGGAAGGGGAGAGACGGAAGGGGAGAGAAGGAAGTGTCGAGAAGGAAGGGGAAAGAAGAAAGGGGAGAGAAGGAATGGGAAAGAAGGAAGGGGAGAGAAGGAAGAGGAGAGAAGGAGAGAAGGAAACGGGAGAGAAGGAAACGGGAAAGAAGGAAACGGGAAAGAAAGAGAGAAAGAAAGGAGAGAGAAGGAGAGAATAAAGGGGAGAGAAGGAGAGAATAAAGGGGAGAGAAGGAGAAGAAAGGGGAGAGAAGGAGAGAAGAAAGGGGAGAGAAGGAGAGAAGGAAACGGGAGAGAAGGAGAGAAGAAAGGGGAGAGAAGGAGAGAAGAAAGGGGAGAGAAGGAGAGAAGAAAGGGGAGAGAAGGAGAGAAGAAAGGGGAGAGAAGAAAGGGGAGAGAAAAAGAGAAGAAAGGGGAGAGAAAAAGAGAAGAAAGGGGAGAGAAAAAGAGAAGAAAGGGGAGAGAAAGAGAGAAGAAAGGGGAGAGAAAGAGAGAAGAAAGGGGAGAGAAAGAGAAGGGGAGAGAAAGAGAAGGAAGGTGAGAGAAGGGTAGCGAGATGGAGAGAAAAATAGCAAGAGGGAGAGAAGAGGGAGAGCAAGAAGGAGAGAAGGAAAGAAAGACGGAGATCAGTGGGTTTGAATAGCTGCTGCTTGGTTGGGGGTTTTATGCGTATACATGTATTCTATGAAGAAAAAATGAAAATCCAAATTACATTTACCGATTTTTCTTTATTAAAAACATTTATGAAAGCTGTTATTGAGGTAAAGTCAATGGGAGAGAGAAGGTAAAGCCTGGGAAGGTTAATCCCCTAGATTTGGTTGTTTTGTTTTACGGCATATCAACCATGTTTTTGTTTTTGGCTTTGCAGAACATGATTGAGTTTTGCAACAGCAGAAGAGAGAAGGGAGGATAGAGACAGAAATACAATCAGCTGATTCTGCCGACGAAGCAAACGCATCGTGGGGATCGCGAAGGACGCACTGTAGAGATTGAAGAAAACCCTAGCTATGTTACATGTCCATACTACCACACTTTAAGGAACTAAAATGGGCGTATAAGTTCGTGTCGCACCTCTAAATTAAAAATGAAAACAATTGGTGCATGGGGGTACAGAAGGTTGGCCACCCCTGATTTAGGGTCATAAATTGATATTTCATTGGAGTTAAGCAGATCTTATTAATTGATGGTTTAAACTTTTTCCAATAACAAGCGAATCAATCATTCATTTGAGTCGAAATAACAAAAGCAGATCGAATGGGCGCATCTTATATTAGATGCGGCCAAGCATCTAATATAAGAGGCTCGGTCTGTCAGATTTTAATTTTTAATGCTTCTGAATTTTTTTTAGATGAGGATTGATAATTTAGATTATTTGGATTAATACCAGGACGAGTAAAATTAATTCTTCAAACACAACAGTATTGCATCCATCTTATATCCCCTTACGAAGATTAAAATCAAGATATAATGATACTAAACCTTGTCTAGAATCCTTATTCCAATTTTGATCAAAATCCATTACATAGTTTCGATTCGAGGAAATGTCTCAAATTTAAGGGATCTTATGAAAAAATGAAATTCAAGTAATCTTGCTTAATTGATGTCTAATGACGATGGATAAAATTTAAAGTAAATCTGAAATATTTGAATTTTCAAATAGGTTTTTCCCATATTATGCGCTCCCTAAAACTCTTTACTGAAATTTGAGGAATATTTATTCATTGAGATCTAATACCTATTGTTAAAATTTCAAAAAAATCGAAAGTATCGGAGTTTTCATGAAGGGCTTCAACCCCCTCTTTGCCCCTTTGGTATAAAACTAAACATAGGCCACATTACCCACCTTTATGCCGAGCAGTTGTGTTCCAAAATTTATAATGATTTTTTAATTAGTTCAGGAGTGAATCCTATACGTAGAAACGTTGTATAAATAGATATATGAGAGAGGGAGAGAGAGAGAGAGAGAGAGAGAGAGAGAGAGAGAGAGAGAGAGAGAGAGAGGCCACAATTTCAAGTGATTTCTACTTTTAGTTGGAAGAAAATTCTTATCAGTTGTGTTTGGGCATGTCCCATTTATCAGACCCTCCATTACACCGAGAATATTTGTATACTTTGAGGACATTCACATAAGCAGATATATGCTTACGTATAGAATTATATACAGAGATGTAATATATCACGCACTCGTATAACAAATAGAAGGAAAAGAAGTAGACGTTGAATATCAGTTTGTACAAAGGTTGGATGTTAAAATATTTACCATCATCAAATATGCAGGCATTTATGAATGAACATGTGCATAAAATCTGACAAAATTATAAATATACACACACATATACATACACATAAATATACAGATATATATATATACTAGACCACCCGTGACCCGTTGGGTCAGTTTGTTATATTAGCTATGGAATTCATGTATGTGCGTGACACTTTTGTAGAAAACAAAAAAACTATTTGATGAAATTAAATGTAATTGTTGAAAAAAGAATATAGATAGATTTCTATGCGTCGTTCTGTTTATTATAATTGTTTTTTTTTTTAAATTACAGTTACTGAATTATAAGTGGTTGGCCATACTTATAGGTAAATATGCATTGAACAGGTACCATAATACTTATTATAGTTAAATTCAAATTTTTATATATAATCTTTTAAATGAAATTGTTAGTTGAAAGTACAGTAAAATACAGGCGATTTGAGAAAGGAAGGGGGTACAACCGGCTGTCTCGCGCACGTAACGAAAACAGAGGGAGTAGGAGTGGTGAAATCTGTGAGAGGAAAAGTGGGAGGTGGTTTCGTCACCGCCGCTATTGATATTAATAATGATTGTTGTTGTTTTGTTTGTTTGTTTTTGTTTTTTTAAAAGGGTGGAGCTTTTTTGAAACTGCGACAGACTTTACAAAGTCCTGCCGTTGAATGTTTTTAGCCGTGGAGAAAACAAAAAAACTATTTGATGAAATTAAATGTAATTGTTTTATATTTAAAGCGATATAAACATTTCCAGAATGAAAAATTTCATGCGTTCGTTAATAATAAGAGTTCAACGGAATTGGATTAACAGATTGAAAGACGATGCTATTTACGCATGCGCAACCGGATGTTGAAAACCGGAAAGCTGAAAGCTGATTGCAAACATACAAGACCCATAGACTTTTAGTAGTATATAGATATATATATATACGCACACATAAATATACAGATATATATATATACACATACATAAATATACAGATTATACATATATATATATATACATACACACACACATATAAATATACAGATTATATATATATATATATACACACACACACATAAATATACAGATTATATATATATATATATATATATATATACACACACACACATAAATATACAGATATATATACACACACATAAATATACAGATATATATATACACACATAAATATACAGATATATATATATACACTCCTGATCAAAAAGTTAAGACCACTTAAAAAAAAAAAGTTTCTTTTAAAAAAATTTCAAGGATAGATTTTAAACTCCTCTCACTTAAGGTTACCAATACTACAATCTAAAAGGTTATGGAAACAAAAAGCTACATTCAAAACATTTTATTCGGAAATTTACTTTTTTATAAAATGAGGCATTTTACACTTGATCAAAATTATAAGACCAGAGACAAAAATTCTACGAAATTGTACGAAAAGTGTATGAAAACATTCAATAACTAAATTTAATAATGGGTTCTACTCCGCTGGTTTTGATGACTTCAAAAATTCTTTGGAGCATGCGTTTCCATTAAGGTGCGGAAGATGGCTTCACGAAGTTCATTTTTTGTTGAATATTATTGCCATTTTGATAAACATCTCTTGTTATTTATTCCTAAACATTTTCAATTGGGTTCAAGTCCACTGAACATGCAGGATGTCCCAGGAGATGGACCCCATTTTCTTGTAGAAAGAGCAAGGTCCGTCGTGCAGCATGGATGAGAGTTTTGGGGTCAGTAGATGTAGAATAGTTGAGGTAGCAGGTTCAGTTCACAGAGGAAGGCCGATGAAAACATGGGGGAAAGTGATAAAAGTAGACTGTAGAGAAAGAGGTATGAATAAAGACCTGGCAGAGATAGGTTAGTTTGGAAGTCAATTTCTAAAAGCCGTTCAACACGTGCCAGCACGTAAAACGGACGTTAAACCGATGATGATGATGATGATGATGATGATGATGATGATGATGATGATGATGATGGTGGTGGTGGTTTTGTTGATTGTTTTTTGATAGAATTTTTTTAAATTGCATTTTTTTTACATTGTTGTATTTTTGATTTCATTGGAATATTCATCCATCCCCACACAAACGATGGCCCTTCGTCATCAACGATGCTTTTTGTAGCATGCTAACATAACCAGCTGCTGTTGGACGACCCGGCACCACCTGAAGCTCCATCGTCCCTCTGTAAGAAAAGGCACCCCATACCATTAGGGACCCACCACCACTATGACGTGTGGAGAAAACTTCAGGAGGCATGTTTTTGTTATGCCAATATCGTTGGAAGCCATCAGGACCATCTAGATTGAATTTTTTTCTCATCAGAAAACAGGACTTTCTTCCACTTCTCAACGTACCATGTTTGATATTCACGACCAAACCTTAAGTGGTCCACCTTGTGACGTGGAAGCAGCCGCGGAATTTGTGTACGCTTTTTATTTATCATGCATTTTTGTCGTAGGTGTCATCTGATGGTTACTGGACTGCAATCAACATCTGTGACTGCCTTAATTTGACTAGAAGAAAGTCCACTGTCTTTCACAACAACCCGTCTTATTCCCCTACTCAATGCAGGAGAAATTTGGGGAGGGGGAGCCTACCAGTGGATTTTGCTTTCCCATAATTCTCACTGTTCGTTAGAAAGTTGCAAATCACAGTTTTACTGAGATTTACCTTAGCTGTGATCGCCGCTGTGACAAACCTTGCTTATGGAAATCTAGAATTCGAGCACGCTCAACTTCGGTAAATTTTCTTGCTTTAGGCATAGTGACACCTTTACGTAGTGATTGCTAATCCCTAACTGAACTAAAAACATGAATTACAATAGATCTAACAATTTATACCTCTGGTCTTCTAATTTTGATCAAGTGTAAAATGCCTCATTTGATAAAAATGTAAATTTCTGAATAAAATGTTTTGAATGTAGCTTTTTGTTTCCATAACCTTTTAGATTGTAGTATTGGTAACCTTAAGTGGGGGGAGTTTAAAATCTATCCTTAAAAAAGGTTTCTTTTAAAAGATTTTCAAGTGGTCTTAGCTTTTTGATCAGGAGTGTATATATTTTATATATCTAAATACATTTTTGTATACATATGCATACATAAACACGAATATATATATATATATATATATATATATATACACACATGTTCTTTGCTTATTACCTTACTCCTATTTATACTTACACACTCTGATATTTATTCCTTTAAACAATCTTGTATATGCATACATATATACACACATGCTTTATATATATGTCAATCCTTGCTGCTACTGAATAGCCTAATAGAAATGATGACATTATGTGTGTGATGGCCTGAAAAAGAATCGCTTGGCACAGACATCCACCCCAAACATTGCCAATGTTCATAATCTCAGTCAATGTAGAATAATTTTGTCGTAAAACTAAATTTACTTCCAATTGATTTAAACGCTCTAGTAAACATTATTCATAAGACATTATCATAAAACGAAGCAATAAATATTTTATGTAGATATTTCCAAACAAGTGAAATACGACGGAATTTCTCCACTGAGGCTGAATCGAAAAATTAAATCCTACACGATATTTATTTATGAAAAAATCAGCTTTTTTTATCTCTGGAAAGCCCTATTATAATAAATAAAGTAAAGTCATTTTTTTCTCTTGCAACTTTGTGATCAATAGCTTTTTTATGACAAGTCGCATACAAAAATCTGATTAGTCATAAAGTCACATATTGCTATGTATTGTTAAAAAACACATTTTATTTTCAAGCGATTTCATCGATTTTAATATTTAATCTGATCAACAGTTTTTGCTTTAATTATTAATATTATAGACGAAGTTGAAGGAGCTAACCATCCCTCAGTTCTAAGTCTTCTTCCTACTCCCGAAATCACTGGGTATAACAGATAATTCTTTTATGTTTTACAGTTAGTAAATCATATTTTGAGTGCTTTCATTAACTCATTTATTTTAGCTATTTACGGATTATCATAACTGACAAAATAATTGAAATATAACTAAAACAAAAACATGATTAGCTTATTTATAGTCAAAAACAATAATTTCGATCATATATAAATAGACCAATTTATATCTAAATAATTTCGACCAATCAGATTCAACATAGCAGTTGGCCACGGACAATGACGATTAAGTAAAGATGGCCGTTTTTAGGTCAGTCTTGTGCACAACAGTTTGTTTACAGATCACATATGGGTATTTACTCTATGCAGATTACGCCAAATTGAGGCTGCACCAATAGATGCAGTTTGAGAAATTAGCAAAAATGTTAAAAGAAAATGAATATTCACACTGTATATTTAGCGATGAAAACGTTATTTCAAACTTGAGCGTGACAGACTGAACGGAAGTGTGACAGGTCAAACTAATGGAAAAAAGTGTCATGGTAATACAAAGATGTATCTAGAAAGAAAAAAATAATAAAAAGAAACAAAAAAAAACAAAACAAACACTCAATATTAAAAAAAATGAAAGATAAAACATTTCTTGGATCAACGTTATTATTTGGATCCATACCAACATTTAATGATTTCTTTTGTGAAGCAAATCCAGCTCTTTTCCACCAAATCTCATGAAAATTTGAAAATAAGGTTAGGGTTAAGGAAAAAAAAACAACCTCCTCAGCAAAGGCAAATCGTTGATACTGATAATCTAATCTCAATCAGCATCACATAAAAAAAACAGAAAACAAAAAATGAATGGTTCCCCCCACCCCATCCCATCAATGAAACTTGTAAAATTTAAGAAATGCATTCTGGAACATTTTTGAGATAAACCTAAGATTCCTGCCAAAAGTTAAAGAGCACACGAATGTGATATAAACATATAATCCACCCAAAACACAAACGCTTATAAATGACTGTGCGAACAGGTGCAGTTTTTTTTAGATTCCAATGAAATGAAAACATATATCTTACGAGAATGAAGAGTTGGTGTCTGTCAGTAACTGAAACTATGTCATCCTCAAAAGTTTAATTTAAAACTCAAGCATTGAATTATTTAGAAGTTTGTATATTTTAGAAGGCTGCGGCAATGCAGAAAAAAGTATGGACACCAGGTAAAAATAAACCGACAATATAAGAGAGTAGAAAGTGGACTTTCGGCAGCCTCGTAACTCCCGCTCCCCTTATTTTGCCCTTTATTCCTCACATTTCATGAGCGATGTTTCTGACAAAGGGGAAAGAATTGCTGTTTTCTGGGTTGGAATTTATCCATCTAATACTTATCGTTGGCTTGTTTTTGACCTTAAAGTAGTATTCTTTTTTCAGCTCCTTACATCAAGTGGCTTCGTGCCTTGTCTGGAGCGATTTCCATAAAACAGAATTTTTTTTTAATATATGGTGTTTTGTCCAGTTTGGGTGATAATTTTCTTTTATCACTTCCTCAATTTATAGGATGTAGATAAGCCAAGTCCCAATATTTCCAGGATCGCCTCCTTATCAAACGTGCCTTGGCAACGTTTGCACAGTCGGATGCGTAAGCTTAGCTAATATTCCAGCAAACACGGAAGTTAAAATGGAGTATTGTTGTTACATCTGGGTTGGTGGGTTACAGTTGTCTTTGGGCTTACAGAGCTTATTAGTCTTGGATCATTTTGATTTCAAAACTGGAGTAAATAGTCAGATCTATGACAACCGAGCTAAAAAAACTTCTCACACCTGACAGTATCCTATATCTGTACAAAGCCACCATCCGCCATGTATGGAGTATTGTTGTCACATCTGGCCTGGTGCACCATCCACCAGTCTCTCCCTCTTAGATAAGGTCCAAAAACGAGTCTCTAATCTAATAGGTCCCTCACTATCTACCAAGCTCCAGTCCCTGTATCATCGCCGCAATGTTGCATCCTTGTGCTTGTTTCACAAGTACTTCAATAGAATGTGCTCCGATGAACTTGCTGCTCTGGTGTCCCCTCGACGTAAATACACTCGACCAACCCGACACTCAACTAAATCCCATCCATTCATTGTGGAGGTCCCCAGATACCAGAAAGTATATTTGGATAGCAGAACTATTAAGATTGTCCAAAAGTTTTGTTAACTTAATATTGAAGCACATAGAGAAGCTTGTGCTGGTGTTATAACACGAGGTCAGAGTGAATGAAATACGGTACTTATGTCATTACTAACTAGCAGAGCATTACTGCTGTCGACCAAGTGATAGTCTATCATGCATGTGTGCACAGTGTGATGTATGAAAGTGAAACCTGGCCAGTGATGGTTTCGGACATGTGTTGCATGGAGAGAAATAATATGAGAATGATACGATGGATGTGTAATGTGAGTGTTAAAGACAAGCTTAGATCTGACGACCTCAGAGGATGTATAATCTGGACAGTATATGGAAATGCGTGCAAAACAGGAAATTTTGTTGGTTTGGTCACATTGAAAAAATTGAATGAGAGTGCTTGGGTTCGTAGATGTAGAACAGTTGAGGTAGCACGGTTATTTGTTAAGGGAGACTAAAGTAAACACAGGAAAAAATGATAATGTATAGATTTCAGAGAAAGAGGGATACATTTAAAAACCTGGCCAAGATAGAAATTGACTTTCAAAATAACCTAAAAGCTGGCTAACACATGCCAGTATGTAAAACGAACGTTGACCCGAATATGACGACGACGACGACGACGACGACTTACTATTTTCTCTGTCTCAATTTACAGGGTGTAGACTGGTTCAGTCCTAATATTTCGAGGCATCACCTCCTTATCAAAATTGCTTGGGAAACGTGTGGACAGTCGGATGTGTAAGTTGTGCTGATACTGCAGCAAACAAAGTTCAGCACTCAAGTCGAAAGTTAAAATTATAGGCAAAGTCGGATGTGTAAGTTGTAGTGAGAATACATGGAAGATACTGCCAAGTCTGCTGCAAATAAGGTGGTCCCTCTCTACCAGGTTAGGAAACTTTTCACACGTGCCAGTATCCTATATCTCTACAAAGCCACTACTCGTTCATGATGGAGTATTGTTGCCACATCTGGGCTGGTGCACCAAACGCTAGCTTCTCCCTCAGGGTGCAAAAAGAATCTCTAACCTAATAGGTCCCGCACTGTCTACCAAGCTCCAGTCGCTGTCCCATCGTCGCATCCCTGTGCTCGTTCTACAAGTACTTCCACTGAATGTGCTCCAGCAAACTTACTGCACTTATACCCACTCAACGTAAATAGCCCCCGACAGACCTGAGAAGCAACAAAATCCCACCTCTTCACTATAGAAGTCTTGAGATACCAGAAAACTTTCTACTTTCATAGCTTATTTCCTCAAACCGCTTGCCTTGGGAATTCCCTTCCTGTTCCGTTTCCCCGACTGTCCCAACATGCAGAGGTTTGAATGTAATTTTAATAAATATCTCGCAGCATAACTCCCCTTCCTTCTTTTTATTCGTTTTTATTTTTCATATTTCATTTTGGTTATTATGTTCGTATATGTAGATGCTTGGAGTTTTATTAGCCTGTTAGTGGGTAGTAATATTTCTTTTAATTTCTGGTGGAATGTTTTTTTTTGTTTTACGGCATATCAACCATTTTCGGGTTATTTAATGCCAAATCCGGTCATTTTTGTAAAAGTTTTTAAGCTTCAAGTTCTTTATATCGTCAAATATGTATTCATCGTGTTTGGTTTGGTTGTTTTGTAGAGGAAAATTGTTATTGTTGTTTTTGTTTTTAGCTTTACAGAACATGATTGAGTTTTGTAAATGGAAAGGAAAAAAAAACAATAACATCAATGTTTGGTGCATTTTAGGTCAGGAAGCCGATATTTTCAGACAACCTGATCTGATAGCACCTACCAGTGGAATGTGTTATCAAAAAGGGAAGGGTAGATAAGTATTTTTTTTTTAGTATCTTGAATTATTCAACGATATTTCTGAGATTTACATTTACATTTTCTGGACCGTTTCCTCATCTTAATTACTGATATTTCAACAAACTTTCGGCCATCGTACCCTTCGGCCTTCTTCATTTGATTTTTTATCATAGTCAGTAACCTGGGAAACTCTAAACTAAACTCTTTATTGAATCGATTGGGGTAGAGTGCTCTCATCCTGTGTTCTATGTCTTTAAAGATATCTAGTACTAGATGACGAAAAAGAAAAAAAATTATGCTTCGCCAGTATTCGTATTAATATTCATGTAAAATTATAGAATTACGCCAGTAACTTAATTTTTCATGTATAAATTATCATTTCTGATGACCTAAAAAACAAAAATACACCAACCGTCGACTTTTTTTATATAAAGTGAAGGATTTTTTCTGAATTCATTTCAGGCAGCGATATTTTATTACTTGCTATTTGCTTTCTCCCTTCACCACTTAGAAATAGCGATATTGTCTTACTTGCTATTTGCTTTCTCGCTTCCCTTCACCACTTAGAAATAGTTTCGTCCAAAGACTAGAAAAGGTTACGTTTTTACTTGCTAACTTCTGTTTAATGGGATGGATGTATTATATTTATTTATATAAAAATATGCAAATACACATTGGTCTTTATTATAGAGCGAAGTATAAATTATTTTCTTGTACCTTGAGTAGCAAATGTGTTAACTCGTTCGGTAGAGGACCGGATGCCAACCACTGGGGTCCGGGTTTCAAATCTTGCTCTGCTGGGTCTAGTCTCATTGATGAGTTGTAGTAATGGAACAGCTGTCTGTTGATGAAAATGTTAAATATATATATATATATATATATATATATATAGTAGCTTTACCTACCCAATGCAGCCTGCAAGTTAAATTAATGTTGTTTAATAATTTAAACCCAGAAAAATAGAATTTTACGAAGTAATTAATTAAAATGGTTGACTTGTTTTCTAAGAAACAGCAGAAAAGTGAAAAATGAAACTCATTCATGAAAACGTCCATAAAATCTTTAAAAATTGAACAATAGCTTAAGAAGAAGAAGAAGAAGAAAAGTCTGAAAAGACAAAGGTGGAGAAGAAGAAGAAGAAGAAGAAGAAGAAGAAGAAGAAGAAGAAGAAGAATTGCAAGGAAGAATAAAGCAAAGTATTTCAAAAAATGTCTTGAAAAAGAAAAGATAAAAATCAATGACGAGTGTACAAGAGAAAATTTCGATGTCGTCAATATCCAAACAAAATCTTTTGTACAAGTAGGTCCACAAATTCATAGCCCTTGAAACAATCTTAAACTTGAACTCGAAGGACAGCAGAGCCACTCCTTCAGTGCTAAGAGAGGAGTATATCACAGTTATCGGAAATTTTGCAGATCATATCAAGGTGCGCTTGCAATGCAGAGGTCCACATTTGAAGCATATAGTCGACTGGGATAAAACAAACTGTTGGACATTCATGAGATGATGAAACTTAGCAGACAAGTCAGGCATAGACTGAAGTCTACTTGTCTCATATATGGTTGGATTTCAGAAAGGATTGAATTTTCTTATATCTATATCTAAAATATTATTAAAAAGAGGGATTGTAGGAACGTTGTAACATTGTAATTGCAGGCTCTTCGATCTCCACCAGATGGCCTGTGATCTCTTTATTGGCAGAAACAGTTTTTTTTTTCGATGACACGTATGTAGTTGACTCATTGGATAGTGACGTCTAGTTGTAAAGGTGGTCGTAATGGTGATGTAGCAGTCAAAGTCGATGTATCTTCGTCTCTGCTTGTAACTGTAATAATAACAAAATAACAGAAAAACGCCAACAACATATTTGCTCAATGGCGTCATGCTCTTTGATCTGTGATCTGTGATTCTTTTGCACAAACTTCCGCGCATCCACTCCCTGGGGTGTCGAATGAAACAGCTTCACAAAAAGACGTCCGAACACAATCAGCCCACATGATAAAGAGATATACTTTTCTCTCTTCATCGGTACGTGTCACTTCCCACTTCCTTTCACTGACACCATTCCTGTACACGACTGTCTCTTTACTTCTAATGGAATTTTCCGGTTTCTCTTTACTCTAGCCTTATGTGAAAAATTCCGTTTTTAGCATTACTTTTACAGCCCTGCACCCATCTTGTTATAGCTTTTTATTAGCTGGAAACTAAGTTTAGTAAAAATAATTATATTTTTCATACGTTCATCTTTCATGGCAGTGAGACCTGGGTCCGAAATGCTTCTGATCTCGAACAGCGTTGGCGTAATGAC
>OY744539.1:23754061-23776561 GCA_963556195.1 Sepiola atlantica
AATAACATCACGTATGAAACTAGTAACAACATTTTTAGAAAGTTTCTTCTTTCTTCTTTCTCCAGCTTTTTTGTTCATACGCTTTTTATACCTGACGAAGAATCGAAAACGTTCTTTATACCTATGAGACATTTATTCATTTTTTTTTATTTTAATACAAAAAAGACCATCAGAAAAATTGAAAATTAAAAAAAAAAGTATAATTAAACGGACGGATTCTGTTAATTTTAACAATGTTTGCATACATATATATCTGTGGGATGATTTCAAAATGGCGGTCTGATTGGAATTCTGTCATCCAATTGGCAAGGGGACCCATTGTGAGTTATCTGCTTTCTGTTGTTTTTATTTGGGGGGGGGGGGGTTCTCCACGAATTGTGCTTAATGCAGAACTTTATATATATATGCCTTTCATTTCAGTCTTTGAGGAACAGCGAGTGAATAAGGTTAGTGACTGCATTTTACTCGTTGAGAAACAATAGTAAGACCACAAACAATTCTGCTATTGAAAAATAAAAATAAAATAAAAATAAATGATTGATTAAAGACTGAATTTTTTGGTCATTTGAATATCAACACTCATATATATATATATATATATATATATATATATATATATATAATGATATTTAAAATAAATTCTTATCCACATACCCATGTATTTCATTCTTCTCCGGGAATCATCAGTGTTGAGGATGACTCTTCTGCCGGTCGCACGATTCGAACCCCAGACCAAAGTCACCTTTAATTTTCCCGTCTAAATCTCTACCAATGCGGCCAGCCCAAATTCCATGGGGAAAGGGAGAATTAAAGTCTATTTATGTCTATACAAGCGGACATATTTTAGTAGGCAGTCATAAGAGTGCTCCACAATCCAGTGGGACAGAACTTTGCATTATGCATTAATGTGCAGCCTATTTTTAATTCTTTTAAAAGGCTCATGTGTTAAGGGGGCTATCAGCAATAAATATTTTTTTTAAATTCTTGTCCACAAATATATATATATATATATATATATATAGTGGGTACTCTTATAGAGAACGCACCGCGTTTCCATGACTTCGCGTCGTCAACGTTCGGCAGGTCTCGGAAGTGCTGGAGAGTTGATGAAATTATTAACCAATCAGCTTACAGCATACATTAGACAATCAGGGTCCAAGCAAGCAGACGATAACTTTTGGAAGAAATTAATTTTTATGATTTGCAGCGCGTTTAAAAAAAAATTTAAGAATTTCTATGATCTGTGCCAGCGCGTTGAATCCCCTGAAAGACTCATTGAGTTCTGTCAGCAACGACCACTTCTAGCGAAAGACTCATTGAGTTCTGTCAGCAACGGCCACTTCTAGCGAAAGACTCATTGAGTTCTGTCAGCAACGGCCACTTCTAGCGAAAGACTCATTGAGTTCTGTCAGCAACGACCACTTCTAGCGAAAGACTCATTGAGTTCTGTCAGCAACGGCCACTTCTAGCGAAAGACTCATTGAGTTCTGTCAGCAACGGCCACTTCTAGCGAAAGACTCATTGAGTTCTGTCAGCAACGACCACTTCTAGCGAAAGACTCATTGAGTTCTGTCAGCAACGGCCACTTCTAGCGAAAGACTCATTGAGTTCTGTCAGCAACGGCCACTTCTAGCGAAAGACTCATTGAGTTCTGTCAGCAACGGCTACTTCTAGCGAAAGACTAACCCTAAACCAGAAAATATTTAAAAGGAAAAAAACATTAAAAAAAATGAATAAAACACAAACATGATTTGCAGCGCGTTTAAAAAAAATTAAAGAATTTCTATGATCTGTGCCAGCACGTTGAATCCCCTGAAAGACTCATTGAGTTCTGTCAGCAACGACCACTTCTAGTGAAAGACTCATTGAGTTCTGTCAGCAACGGCCACTTCTAGCGAAAGACTAACCCTAAACCAGAAAATATTTAAAAGGAAAAAAACATTAAAAAAAATGAATAAAACACAAACAAGAATTTGGTTAAAAAAGTTGTTTGTTATATAAAAAATATCATCTTTTGAAACTTTTCTGTGCACAAAAAAAAAACGTTTTATTTTAAAACATTTGCTTAACAATGGTTCTTTTGACAAAAAAATAATAAACATCTAATTAATAACAGTTGTTTAGCCATGGTTTGTTCGTTCTTTATTTTTATATATGTATTTTACTTTGATTTAAATTTATCGTCTGCCAGTCTTCAATTTATTGTTTGGCAGTTTTCGCCTCGTCAACTCTCGAGTGCTTCAGAGACCTGTCTGAACGTTGACGACGCGAAGTCATGGAAACGCGGTGCGTTCTCTATAAGAATACCATATCGGTCTACACATTTGTGATCAAAATATTATAAAGACAACCATTTTAAATCGGAATTTATTCATTTTTTATCCATTATTCTACAGACTATGCAATCCAATAAATAAATAGAAAATCACTAGATTATAAGAACTTTTCGGTTATTTATTAGCATAAACTGAACTGAATTTAATGATATTTGCTCAGCTCAGCACAGTTGAGCAAACGACTAGAAATAATAAGGGCAGAGAGTGCGATCCTGGACTCGATGGCACGACGAGGCATTAGTCGACCCATCTTGTTAACCTTTGCTGACGGCGGCCACTAATGCAACCAATTGTTTCTTGCATTTGTTGGACTTTCATGGAAAAGGTCAAACCAATAACTTCCTGGATGAAAAGAAATCGTCTACATCACTTAGATAATCCTATAACAAGGGTGGACAACCTTTCACATTTCAACAGTCATTTTACACGTACAAGTTAATATTCCTTTTTGGGCATCTCTTATGTTAATCAATAATTCCATTTAAGCTTTTAATAATAAAAAAAAACTGTGTGGATATATATATATATTATTTCATGCATCCACATAAAATGTTATAAGGGGATATAATACTTTATGTATCGATTTTCAGTATTTACGTGAGTAGAGCTAGGTAGTAAGTTATGAAAATATATTTATGGAATTTAAGCTATATAGAGGCTCCCACGTTTCATCCTCATAGGGAATGGCATTTTAGCCTGACGGTTCCCTACGGGATGAAACGCATAAGCCTCTGTATAGCTTAATTCCCATAAATATATTTTCATAACTTATATATATATATATATATATATATATATAATACAGGAAATTTTCAAGCTACAGCGAACAGTATATATATATATATATATATATATATATATATATATATATATATATGTAGATTATAACTAAAAGGTAAACTTTTAGAGAGTTGGACCTATTGTGAAATAAGGAAAGCTCAATATACTGGATAGAGCAAAAATATGGTACGTCAATGAAAATTAATAAGACCTGCAAATGGAAGCAAATCGATATCTTCAGTTGTTCAAAACTTGTTTTGAACAACTGAAGATATCGATTTGCTTCCATTTGCAGGTCTTATTAATATATATATATATATATATATATATATATATTTAGGCAGCATTTTCTCTGTAATACAAATGTTGTTGAATATGACAGACAACTTATGTCTGGATATCCTTGTGTGGATCCTTTCCATTTGCCGAATCAGAGTCTTTGTTTCGGTGGGCTGATGAATCTGCCATAACTGTAGGTGGCACAAGAACTTTCAGGCCCATCCGGGTCCATCTTCAGACAGCCGGGCCAAACGTTGTGTTTAAGGTCTTTTGCTTTTCCATTTTAACTAATATATATAATATATATATATATATATATATATATATATTGTGTGTATTTAGGCAGCATTTTTTCATTAATACGAGTGTTGTTAAAAAACAAAATTAAACTAATCATTTATTACAAAAGATTTACAACTCAAAACCTCTTAGTAAAAAACAACCACTCTCCAACCCCCAAAACACTAGAAAAAACCAATGTAGTATATAAATTTGAATGCCTTTTCGGAGGATGTACCTCCCAAATTAATAATTGCTACATTGGTTTTACTACAACCACCCTATCCCGTCGCCAAACCATGCACCTCGTCAATTCCAGCTCAATTCATAAACACCTACAAATGCACAATTGCCCTCAATCAGAATTAAGACAAATGTTAGTAAGTAACCCGAAAATAATATATTTTGAGACAAACTTTAAAAAATTAAAAATACTCGGGGCCTTATATATTAAAGCACAACAAACTAAAATAAATAATATAGCATACGAGACCAGCAAAACCATTTCAAAATGCTTATCATAGTTTAGCGACACCACCGTTGTCGCTCAATTCAAATTATAAAAATAGGTAATACTTAATTTAATAGAATGTCCCTATCTCCCCTTTTTTCCTTCTCCATAATTATTCCAACAAACTAAAATAAATCAGCTATTATTTTAAAAATAAAAAATAAAAAAATACATAAATACATAAATGAATTAAAGATTCAATTCATCCGTCTCATTTCAACAATGTGGACGTTCGTTTTTGCGTTCACGGCTTGCCGTAGTATTTTAAAAACTTCCATTCTTTCACCGGCTTTTAGTCATTTTTTACCATTTTATACCATCAAACACCTGATGATGATTCCAGAAGGAGTCGAAAACGTTCGTGTAACATACGGTTCATTTATTAATTCATTTGATGTCAACTTTAAAAAAAATCATTCGACGAATTGAAAAAATAAAAAAAGGACTAATAAAACAGAAGAGTTCTGTTGTTTTTTACAACACTTGTATTAATTATATATATATATATATATATATATATATATACTAAAAGAATATGCATCCCAGAACCGGTATAAGCAATATGTATAGCATTAGTTTTTTTATTTGGGGGGATGAGTTGGGTGCGGTTTTGTAAGCACAACTAAATGGTAAAGTTTACAAAAAATGTGCCTATGTTACTCACCGTGTTACCTAGAATACGTATCCCATAGTTCATAATTATAGTTTAGAAATTACCCACACATATATTATTGACGTTCATGGTTCCAATTAAAACTTTATAATATAAATATAACTCAAAGTTTGATGTAGAGCAATTCTTTATTAAATATTTTGTATCTCACTTATTTGAAAAGATTTTTTGAAGAGGGGTTCGAGTTTGGGGGAGCACAAACAAAAAATGGTAATGTTTACAAAGAAAAATAAATCATGCACCCACGTTACCCACCATGATCAGTTTATTAATTTAGAAGTGAATCTTATACATGGAAAACAAATATAAACGTATACACATACGTAATGTATGTCTCTCTTATATATATATATATATATATATATATATATATATATATATATATATATATATATATATATATATCTGAAGTCAAAATCAATTAAAATCACAATGAAAGAAAACTTGTATTGTAATGAAAGTAAGAGACGAGACAAGAAAATTCTGAAAATGATCAACTCAAACAAAATGTTAATATAAAACTTGAATGTTTGCCATTTGACCTCAAATAGATTGATTCATGCAAATTGTTTTCACTGGTATCAATTTAAACTTTATCAAAAATTGAAATTATGCCAACTTAACATGAAGCCACATAGCCATATTTATTCAACAATCATTAACTGGCAGTGATTGAAAAATACACCTTATAGCTACTTCACTGACTATATATGATTGTTTCCTATTTTTCAACATCATATCCGCTCAACCAGTAACCCCGGCATTGCTTTGCTTGAACCTCCACCCTTCCTATGTTAAAAGTCACATGCTATACAATCTAATTATATATTACTAAATGATACTTTGAACTTCTATGTCTACTACTGAATTTAGTAGCCAGTGCTCAGTGGAGTGACCAGTGTAGCTAGGACTAAATAAATAGAGACCAGAAGCCAGAAAGTTGGTATATAAGCAGGCTGGGATATTCCATTGTGTGTAGATTAGCAAGTCTATTCATTGGGTTCTGATTCTTTGCGAGTCGAGAAATGAAAATTAAAATAAGTTTTAGCTTAGAAATTTATAAACCAAAATATGTAGAAGCAAAATTTGTAAAACACAATTGAACACATCTCTACAAATTGAATACATTTCTATTAAGTGGAATATTTTTATTGAAAAATGAGATTACAATTCTTTCGTTAAAATAAATATTTTGCTTGTACTTTTACTATAAACTAAAGTTACATTTTATAACAATAGTAACCAGCGTGCAGCTATCTGACGAGTTGAGCTAGAACAAAATAGATAAGAGATCAGAAGCCAGAGAGTTGCTATATAAGCAGTCTGGGATGTTCTGTGTGTTTACATGGGAAAGTTCATTCTCTGAATTCTGGTTGGTTGCTAGTTCATGAGTGGACACTCTAGCGTATAAATATTGGGTACTTGTCCAGATTAAGACCCAAGCTAAACTCGACTTCGCATCAGCATTTTCCGGATGTTTACGTAAACAGCTGGAAAATCCTGAAGCGCTTATCCAATCAAAATGTGGGAAAATGAGCTGATGACAAGTTAACATTTTAATTGATTGAATCGCAAAATTGGAAATAAAAATTGATGAACACGGTAATGAATTTTAATGAACCCTAACCCCCGTTTTAACACTTGTTCAGTGATATTTTTGTTCAAAACGAAAATTTTACGTGTAAGAAACAACATTTTTTCCAGTTGTACAACCAACCTCGTTTTAGATTTTTCCGACGTAGGCAACCGACTTTTCAATCGGCTTTCTCTGACTGTCTCCGTATACATCCGAAAACCACCGACGGTTTTCTGTCAACTGGAGGCCAGTTGGAGCCCTTATACCGGTAAGCGTCACTTTGGTTCTATATCTTGAAGTTACATCACATGATTTTTTTGTTTTTTTTTCCTCAACATCATACCCGCTCAACCAGTAAACACGGCCTTGCTTTGATAAAAAAAAAAACGCCTATGTCGAAAGTGACATGCTACACAATCAAACGATATTTTATGAAGTGGTGCTTTGGACCTTTGTGTCTACGATTAGGGGAACCAAAGCTAAAAGGTACTAGGTAATGTGGGGTGATACCACTTCTCCTTTTTACACAAAAATAATCTTTAGCTTAAAATTTTCATTTTCAAGTTCCCTCGTGTTGAAAACAGAGTTTTAAAATTACTTAGAAAATAATAAGGCTACACAAGATATAAGTTAGCAAATGGAATGTGTTGAGAGTCTTGGAAGAAAATGCTGCCTGGAATGATAGACGATCAATGCAACTTTTCTAGATAATTCTGGTGGATTTTTAAGCTCTGCGGATTTAGCACAGGATCTCCTTGGCTTAAAAAGAAATATTTTAGACATCACTAACAAAGTTCTCGACATCCTCCTTTTGTGTCTAAGAGTGATAGCAAATATATACGTCCTTAAGGTGCAAATATTTAATATTTTGTTAATGCATATACAAAGATTAGTTATTTCTTTTTAATTAAATTTATACACAATCCAGTTGATATATATATCAGGACCGGCAGGACAGTTATAAAAGTGTGGGGGGGGGGGCTCTCCTAAAAAGTGGGGGGGGGGCGGTTAAACACATGCATATATAACTTCATTATTGATGACCGTAAAGTGGGGGGGGGCTTGAGCCCCCCTTGCCCCCCTCGGTGCCGCCGTCCATGTATATTACTCATCTACAAACACATGTTTCGTCTTTTCAAGACTCATCAGTGCGGCTAGACACAGGAGGTGAACCAATCCCAAGATTCGAAACTCGGACATTAGTCATTACTATTATAAGTAGTGACCAATGCCCGGGCTCTACTGTCTGGGCTAACTTGCCTGGTGATAGATAAAATATATATACATCGCTTATAAACGAATGTTTGTATTCATTTATTTACGATGTTGATATACAAGAGGATTTAATTATTTTACAGAAGAATATTGCTTTATGCTTAAGTGGAAACTGTCATTTTCTCCCTCAGAGTGCTCCGCCCATAGATTATTATTATTATTTTTTTTTTTTACTTTTATTTAGTTCTTTAAAATTTTATTTATAATTATCTTTAAACTTATTTTACTTTTACTAAGTACAATTGTTAAACTGCAAATTATATTACTGTTTTTTTTTTTTTTTAAACTTTATTAAGATAATGTTTCTTGAAATAGTTCCATTAAAAGAATATCTCTTCAATTTAATTAATAGCGAATTTATCTATTAATACATATTTTTAATTTAATTTTTTTTTTTTTACTATAGGTACTTATATTTTTGTATTTTTCTCTTGGGAAAAAAAAATGTAATTGTAAAAAAATCCTTTCTCCATTGTATGCTTTCTCTATGCCTGTACTGTAGACAGTCTTTCTTTTCCCTGTTGCGTCCCTTTCGATTTAATTGCTTTGTATACTATTCGAAGTGGATTATAATTATCATATCCTAACCCTCTTTCAGCCTCTCAAATTGCTGTAGAACTGAGAATTATCTGCACTCTATTCATGCTGCTATGTTTTAACTTCGAACTTGATGTCTATACCCTGTGCTGATGAAGATACTTGATATCAATAAAAATCCATATCGTCTCAGAAACGATCGTACACCAAACTTGTTTATGTTAAATTCTTGGAACGTATATAAATGAATGTGCCATACATTTATTTACCTCGTATCTATAATATATATATATATATATATATATATATATATAATATATATATATATATATAATAAAATGCTTATAAAATAGTGGTTGCTTGTACAGCAGCATTATTTCTAACAAAGCCTTCATCAGATGATGACTGGGTTCAGGCATGGTTTCAAGCATCCTTACCACTAACCCAGAGCGCCCCAGCAGTATCTCACGATGCTACCCGACTTTGTTAGATTGTCGTCACTCTGTGAGATTGCCACGTCTACGCTGATACAGATAGAGTTTTTTCATGTATCGTTATGCATTTCCTTTTGTCTGATTAGAAAAGACTAAGATTGAATCAAGAATGCGGAGGTTGAGTTGGCAATAAAACCTCGGCATCCGACCTAAATAAGAAATACAATAGTTTCCCAGCCATTGCTGACTCATAGATCTTCATATTTTTCCCCACTTGTGTTCGTGTTGCCAGTCAAAATCTTCATAAAATGGTAGCGTTAATTCAATGACGAAAACTTTATTGAAATTAACAGACGAAATGACAATATCCGGACACTGATCCGTTAACGTTATTTCATATAAAGATACATTTTGTCTGCATGTTCCCTACTTTCTATCACTAAAACAATTTTATCCACATCTGGGTAGGGATATTCAAGACTACATTAATTCCTATAGACGTCTTAACAGATGGGAGATTATGGTGCCACTACATCAAATGTTGGCAGACTTTATTTTTTATTAACTAGGACATTTAATTTCAAACTTATGATAAAAATTACCACACAAAATATTAAATGAATTAGATTCTATCTTAATTGTAATTATCAATTTTTTTATTCAACTTGATTTATATTTGAAAAGTTTTCTCCACTTTTTAATTGTACACTCTTCGGTTAAATACCATAATCTGATCTTATGTAACACATCTGAGAGTTTGAATTATCTACTAGACACTATCATCGAGTGTCTTCAGTCTCTCTGTACAAGGGTTTGTCAGGAAAACCTGACATGAGGATACTTCACCCTACAAGTAAACCCTGACCAAATATTAAAAATAACATAGTATTCGAAGTCCAAATAAGATCCCCTCAACACGGCTATACACTGGCTCATACGAGGAATAGTGCACTCAAGTAACAACACTTAGCTGAATACTCCACCAGACCAGATGAATCTTTGTTCTGGAATCCAACAAAATTGAGAAAAGACCACAATCAAGATAAACTATAACATAATTAAGTGGTCAATTGGGGAGAGGAAAATTAGTTTTATTCACTGCTTTACTTAACTCAACGTTTAAGAGATAGAGGAGAATCTTGATTGAACACTCGGTTATCTATGTACCTTATATAGAAATCAAGTTTTAGCCCCAGAAAGGGGACACTTGATTTCTTGGTTTGGTTGTTTTACGGCATATCAACCCTTTTCAGATTATTTAATGCTGAATACGATCAGGGGAGATGACTATGCTAGGTTTTTACATAGTTCACCCTAAACAAGACGTAAGGGGTTGTAGGCGTAAGAGGTTACTAAGAAAAATGGAGAAGGTTTGGGGGGGGGGCAACCTAAATTGGGATCTCCGCAGCGAGATGTCTGTTTACATTAGTTTTAAATTTCTGCATGTCAGTACCGTCGGGGAAACAGGCGGCATGGAGGGAGTTCCAGAGGCCAGCAGCACTAGGAAAGAAGCTATTTGAGTAGAAGGCTCCGGCATCTGAGGACCTCCACAGTGAATGGATGGGATTTAGATGATTGTCGAGTTTGTCTAGTGAATTTACGTCGAGGGGGCACCAGAGTAGCCAATTCATCGGAGCATAATCCATTGAAGTATTTGTAAAACAAGCACAAGGATGCTACATTGTGGCGATGGGACAGGGACTGGAGCTTGGTTGACAGTGAGGGACCTATTAGATTTCCAACTCTTTTTTGGACCTTGTCTAGGAGGGAGAGACTAGTGGATGATGCACCAGCCTAGATGTGGCAACAATACTCCATGCATGGGTGGATGGTGGCTTTGTAGAGATACAGGATAATGTCAGGTGTAAGAAGTTTAGAAACACGATAGAGGGAGCCCACCTTCTTTGCTGCAGCCTTGGCAATGTCTTCAATGTATTTGTTCCAATTCATGTTACCTGTGAAGGTTAGGCCGAGGAGTTTGAATGTTGAACTCTCAAGTAGAGTGTTATTTCCATGACAATCGGTGGTTGGAGAGGTTTCTTGTAGTTATTGAAGGAAAGGAGCTTTGTCTTTGCGGCATTAAAAGTTACCAAACATTTGTGACTCCAATCCACTACAGCCTGGAGGTCATTTTCTAAGGATTCAGCCATTGCCTCGGATATGATCGCGCCCGTTTTGCCCACATGACGAGAGTAAAGCATGGTGTCATCATCAAATAAACCAATCTTCAGAACCGTGCTCAACTCAAGTTCAAGCGTGCATATGAAGGTGCCGTAAGATTCAGTCTCGCAGAAAATACCGGTTAAATTTTAAATTCCAAACCAGATTCAAAAATAAAATAAACTTCTTTTTTTTTTTTAATTATTATTTATTTATTTATTTTTCTATTAATATTTTATTTATCTACTTTTTATCTAATTTATTTATTCATCTATTTACTTTATTAAACTTTTTTTTTGTTTTTACTTTTTAGAATCTTTCCTTTTTTTGTCGTTAAATTTTAAATTCTAATCTAAATTTTTTTTTTAAACCAAGTCTATTCGTTTAAATTAATATGTCGGTTAATACTGTCATTAAACATTGCATTATCTGTTCGTTTTAAATTATTGTGTATATTAATATTTAGTTTATTTATTTAGTTTATTCTATTTTTAAATATGTATATTTCATTAATTAATTCAATATTATTTGTTCATTAATGATTGGTGTAACGCTAAGACAACAATGAGATGTTGTCAATGTGGGCCAGATGAGACTTTTGGAAGGGGATCGCAGGCCGGAGTGAAAAACGAAATCTCAGAATTACTATATTTTGTTTACATGAATAAATTGTACAAAAATTGCATTGAACACTCTACAAATCTGATATCTTTTCTCAAGAGACTTCTGTATGTGATGTTATAAAAGGTGCCGACGAAGGGCTATTTTGGAATCATAAAAAATAATGACAGGGGAAGTAGCAAGTTGATCCAGCATTCGTTTAGACACACCTCACATAGGTTCTCTGTTTCGTGCCCTTTCCTCGTCTCTCGTTTCTTCTTTGCCTCTCTCTCTTTTTCTATTTTTATCTCAGGCCAAGGATTTGAAATTAATAGTTAAAGAAAAATGAAATATACATGCATCATTGCTCGCTGATATTTATACATTTTCATCCCACTGTAAATCTTAATTGAAACCTACTTTTACGTCTATGTCAAAAAATGATATGAGTTTTACTGGGAGGTCCGCGGGGCGGATTGCAATAATAAAGCATAGCAGGGTGGCGGGCTGGACGCTAAGCCTTCGCGGGCCGGATGTGGCCCGCGGGCCGGAGCTTGCCTGCCCCTGATCTAGATAATCCTGTTTCAACGAAAACTGTTCGCCGAGGGCTTCTCAAGGCTCGATTAGATGTGAGGGTTTTGAGGTGCTTCCATTATTTTGTTCAACCCCTGTATGTATATATATATATATATATATATATATATATATATAGTGTGTCAGGTTGTATATGAAAAGAAATCAAATAAAGTGCTCGATCATATAAGAGAGCTAATATAATTTATTTAGATACTGTATATTACATATTTCAGCAAGGATATCTAAACATGAGTTGTCTCTTATATTCAACAATACTTGCCTGCAAGAGAAGATGCTGCCTAGATATATATATATAGTCTCGGAAGTTTCTCAACCATTAAAACTATATATAAAAAAAAAAGAAAAAAAACCCTTAAGTCCCAAGTCGTTCAGTGGAAAATCACTCATGTAAGTCAATTTAATTTTTACAGTTATTATATTAGTTTGCTTCTAACATTATTTAAGGGATCATCAGTTGTTTACCATGAAAAACTGTTTTGGGAATTTAAAAACAAGACAGTATTTAATTTCATGGCTTCCCAGCAGAGTTGATCAGACCCCACTTCCCTTAAAAGACAAAAACAGACGTTCCATATACTAAACCTAAGTTTTGTTCCGTATAAATGTTTTGCTAACTTATATTAGTTATTAAAAAAAAAGAAAAAAGTCCTCCTTACCTGTGTTGTTCGTCTGTCTAATAAAATTTATCCGTTACTTACAAAAATGTTGCTGCATTTTAAAGTGTTTAGACGAATCCATTACACTACTTTTTAGGTGATTAATGTATTTTTAGTTTTAGTTTTATATTAAAAATATAAAAAATATCAACATATCCAAATACAAAAAAAAAAAAATTTTTTTAATTATAATATAATTTAAATTTTTTTAATATATATATATATATACATATATATCCTTTTAGTCCTTTTTTCTCCCCCTCCTCCTCTTCCGCCTTCTCCTCCTTTGTTGTTTAATTCCTTGTCATCAATTTTACATAAATACTAATCTTCACAGCGTTCATAAGCTTAACTGCCGATTTTTTCTCTTCTTTTTTAACTTACAGCGATTCCAACCGGCGTTCATGGGCTAACTGTCTATTTTTTCTCTTTCTTCTTCTTTTTTAACATTTCTTTCTTTCTTTATCCCTTTCTACTGTTTATTATATAATTTATTTAGATACTGTATATTACATATTTCAGCAATGTACCGCGGTATCATCCAAAAGGGCAGATATAGACATCTTTAGTAAATCTCTGTGCCCAGTGGAATCATCGGCAAGCTGAAATGATTGTAGTCATGTCCCGATAGGGAATGGCGTCAACAATGACAGAAAACGGTGTATCTCTGAGGGGGTCCCCGAAAAAACCGGTGTGGGATAGTGATTAACTAAGACTTAAGGGAGATCGATGTTAGTTCGTGTATGAAAGGCCTTCATTTTATTCCCTAGCAAGTTTTATTTATTTATTTATTTATCTGTTCTTTTTTGGATTTGTAATATTATTGTTTTACCTAGTCTGAAAAAATACGAAAGGGGCGGCTATGAAGTTTGCCGTTTGGATTTGTGATATCCTACATAAAATCCCTTATAAACAAGATGGAAGACGTTGTACAACGTATGAGATGGAAATATCATACTGCTACATCTATGGAAGACACGATTTCCACAAACTATTACGGTCTTAAATCTAGCAAGTATCCCACAAAAGTCGACGAAATGGACGCCTTCGAAAGGGACTTGCTTGAGATAATTCCAAAAATCCAATTCACACAACAAAAGAACTCCTTTCAAAAAATCTTATCTGCCGACCTAAAAAACCTTAAATCAAATGACCACACATTAGTATTTTCAGATAAAACTAAAAACCTTTATAAAGTCAAAAACGATAAATACAAACAACTAGCAGTAGATAACATCACCAACAAATACCAATTAGCATCAAATCTCACACACAACGCCATCAACAAAGAAGCAATGACCCTAGCAGCAAATCTCAAAATTGATTACAGAGCCAACCAGTTGACCCCAAATGGGGCCTTCCTTACCTTAAAAGACCACAAACCAAACTTCGGCAACAGACCCACGTGCAGACTCATAAACCCAGCAAAAAGCGAAATGGGCTTAGTCAGTAAAAGTATACTTAGAAATATTAATGATTATATTAAAAAACATATAGACTTTCGCCTTTGGACCAATTCACAAGCAACCATCGATTGGTTCAAGGCCATCCCAGATAAAAAAACAATGTCGTTTCACACAATTTGATATCGCTGACTTCTACCCCTCCATTAATAGGGAAGTCCTCGATAAGGCCCTATCTTTTGCCAAAACATTCGTGGAAATAAGCGAACTCGAAATTAGCATCATCCTCCATGCGAGAAGCTCACTCCTTTTCTTCAACAGTCAAACATGGGTTAAAAATCCAACCCAGAAGAGCCTTTTGATGTTCTCATGGGGACCTACGACAGCGCAGATATATGCGACCTGATTGGGCTTTTCATCTTACACTCCTTACAAAATAAATTCCCTGACCAAGAGTTCGGCCTCTACCGAGACGATGGCCTATGCCTATCCCGCAACAACAACGCGCAAGAATTCGACAGATTCAGGAAACATTTAACCGCATTCCTAAAAGAACTCGGTTTTAACATCACCATAGACACCAACCTGACTAGCGTAGATTTTTTAGACGTATCTCTATACCTGACCAACAATTCAACTAGGCCATACCACAAACCCACTGAACAATTCCGGTACATCCACACCAAATCATGCCACCCCCTCTCATATTTAAGAACCTTATACCCAATATTAGTAAAAGAATTTCCAGCCTTTCATCCACACCTGAGATTTTCCAACAAGCCGCCCCGTATTACAATAATGCCCTCATTGAGAGCGGTTATAACGAAAAAATATCCTACATAGCCAACCAATCCACCAGTCAACACAGACGCAATAGACAAAGAAATATTATCTGGTTCGCCCCCCCCCTTATTCCCTCAGCGTCAAATATAGTGTAGATAAGCAATTTCTCAAATTAATAGACAAGCACTTCCCGCCATCAACTAATCTCCATAAACTTTTTAACAGAAATACACTAAAAACTAGCTATTCATGTTTTCAGTCCGTGGGATCCATTCTGACCTCCAAACCATCAACTAATTCACCCAACCCTGTTGCTCTTGCGAAAGAGATGAGACCTGCCCCTTGGGCGGAGGATGCAGTCAGCTCCGTTGTTTACGAAGCCATGGTTATATCCGGGGTGGATACCAAAAGGGAGGAGATATACATCAGAATGACCCAAGGATCTTTTAAACAAAGACTCTACGCCCACAACAACACTTTCAAATACCCCCAAAAAGACCACATAACCACACTGGCAACCCACGTATGGGATCTCAAGAAGTCCAACACCCCTACAAAATAGAATGGAGAATTACCGACAAGCCTAAATCCTACAACCTCACCTCCAGAACCTGCCCTTTGTGCACTACTGAGAAATTCAGAATTATACAAGCTATCAACAACCCTTCCATAAACTGCATGAACATAAAAACCGAGGTCTTCAGTAAATGTCCCCACTAAAGAAAATTTCTGCTAGCCCAATGGTCTGATAACAATATTACATAACCCACCAAATAGCATCAGCTTGCCGATGATTCAACTGGGCACAGAGATTTACCAAAGATGTCTAAATCTGCCCTTTTGGATGAAACCGCAGTACATTGCTGAAATATGTAATATACAGTATCTAAATAAATATACATTATATAATATATATATATATATATATATATATATATAGGAAGCATCTTCTCTTGCAGGCAAGTATTGTTGAATATAAGAGACAACTCATGTCTAGATATCCTTTAATAGATCCTTTCAATATTCCGAATTAGGATCTTAGTTTCGGAAGGGAATTGGATGATGAATTTGTCATAATTTGCATCTGTCTTCCAAGTACTTTCGGACCCATCTGGGTCCATCTTCGGGGGAATGAGGTTAATCAGGTCTAGACCATGTGTAGTATTTATAGAAGGTTTTTGGCGGGAATTATGTACTAAGTACGAAACTATATTGGAGCTATAAACAGTTTAGAATATTATTACTGATATTAAAGTTAAACCCCTAATTAATAGAATTAACTATATTCAATATATATATATATATATATATATATATATATATATATATATATATATATAGCATTATTTTTTTTAACCGTGTTTCTTTGTAAAAAAAATAATCTTCCATTCTGCTTGTTGGCAGCTTTCCAATATATGCAGTTGAAATGAATAGATGTATAAAGAATTTGTAATGCCGTACAAATATCAGGAGGTCCCATGAGTAATGTCCAAATTTAGGGGCCGATTAAAAAGGCATGAGAAATTAATGTTTGATTTGAATTCATTCATTAACACTTGTTCCATCATTATCATTAATCTGCTTCATAACATTCATGAGCTCCATTGAAAACATTTTTTTTGTTTGCATGAAAAGTATGGAGAAAAAAATTATTTATTGGCCTTTCATTAGGTTTTGGAAGTTTTTAGATTAATAAAAAAAAAAAAACACGAATAGTTTTAAGGCTCCTAAAGTTATGAGAATTGTCCACAACAACCCGTGGTGAAACGGATAAAAGTGCTAAGTAATAATCAGTTCTAAATTCTGGAGGTTGAAGTTTCAATCTTCAGTACAGGCGATACTAAGAATACAATTATGAATTACTTGAGACTTCTTGCCTGACAGAATGAGAGCAATATACCTCCATCGATTGAATAAAGGGTTCCGTCTGAAATTCCATACATTATGTTTTGTTTTCTTAAACAGTAACAGCTCAAAATCGCTGGTATCATGTTATGTTCCTATTTTCTGTAAAACAATATATATATAGAAAGAATATATAAAGTTATTCACAGAAAAACTGTTTCGCTGTATCACAGCTCTTCAATGCTGCTAGACTCAACAAACCGAGATCGAACCTACAACCATCTAGTTGATAATCGGTGATTGACCATCTGATTACGGAGCGGGCTCTGTTAGCAAGTGACATCTCTATGCCTAATGTAAACATTGACAACTACTAGAGATGGCTCCATTTGTTTACAAATAGCTTGGCATTATCGCTAATGGTAGTTGGCGATATCACTTACCAGTGCTCGACCAGAGAAAGGAGCTTATATAGTTTAAAATATGAAATGAAATTTCAGACAAAATGGAATGTTTAGTATATGACAACAGTAAAAATTACGAGTCTGTTGTCATGCTTATACACTATTCCATGTATTAAACCTCTCATTATATATATATATATATATATATATATAGTAAGCAGTGAAAATATATATGGCTATCAAGCTACACAGAGGCTCCCGTGTTTCATCCCTGGGGGGAATCGTCAGGCTAAATGACGATTGCCCCCAGGGATGAAACACGGGAGCCTCTGTGTAGCTTGATTGCCATATATATTTTCACTGCTTACTACCTAGCTCTACTTACGTATCGAGCACTGTTGAAGTAAATACTGAAAACTGATACATAAAAAATTATATCTCCTTATAATATTTTATGTGGATACATGAAGTACTAATATATATATATATATATATATATAGTATCTAAATAAAAGAATTGAATCGTCTGATTTTTCCTATAAAAAGGACGAGAACTAACAAGATCTCACAGGAATCGCTAGCTCAATCTAGTGATTGCTAAACTACTCTGTTCACCTTTTATGTTCTGTTTAGTAAACCTTCCATCCGTAGTACTTGTTGGAGAGTTTTCTTATATTTCTGTTAACCCTGCTATTTTGATTATTACATTAACGAGGTGAGAGTTCTCAATATCTATGAAGATCATTAATATTGAAACAGCGACACATGTTTACTGCCAGTTTCTTGCTTTGCGTTCTTCATACCAACTGAATCCCACTAGATATTGATACCTACAACAGAACATGTGCAAAACATTCCCACAGTTATATTACAAGAAATTAATACCGAACTAAGAAAAACACTTAATATTTTTTGTTATTTGCTAAATATTGTGGCTAGGTAAGGGTTTTTGCTAAGCAGTTATTTTGTAAGGGACAATGTACTCTTATTTTACAGTTACCAAAGTGTTCCTGCCTATCATTGAACGGAGGTAAAACAAAGACATTCAGTCTACGAGAAAGAAAACTATGATAACAGCAGTTCATCTATGCTTATCTTATTGTTAATTGCACAACCCTGGCTTCAATATAAATTGTAATGCTTTTGCGACAGAAGGAGATCTTATTTAAAAACTAGGTGTACCTACCTGGCGTTGCCCGGGATGCAGTCAAGTCATTTTAGTCTTTAATTTTTATTTGTTTTCACATTTTTAAACTTAGGGTACACAACTCATATTCTTCGATGTAAACTGAATTATCCCCCGTTGTGATTTTTATTTTTAGGCGATTATTAAAAAACGTTTCATATTGACAGCTGTCTGTGCTGGACTAAGTAATATTTTTAAAAATAAATTATAGCTACGTTATTATATAACAAATAATATGGTACAACAATAACGAATAGAAATTGGCTACTCAGAAGCAAAGTTTGGTTTGCCAGCTTAAATGCTATTTGAGTGTGACTCTGAAACTCCGACAAGATAACTTTATATGTTAGACGTAAAGAATATAATTTTACGATTATAGGTTTTATCTCTGAACCAGCGTAAATGGTACTTCTGCTAGTACTCAACATTTTTAAACTCTGAAAATGCAAGGAGTGAATAAATAGAAGAATTGTCAATTATCATTGTTAAGAATGGCTTAATCTGCAGAGTGGCTAAAGAACCATATTGAATCAGAGGAGAGAACGATCCAAGTATTTGTGCCTTTATCGAATTACATGCTCCCATCTACAGAAGCTGACCCTAATGTTGAACCCATTTCAAGGCCAACAATTCTTATCTGCTAGCAATGAGGGTTGGGGAAAAAAGAAAGGCCATTTGCTGGCCATCTCTTCGCAACCCTCACTTACCCTTCACATCATATTATTCAAGGATCAATACACGTATGCATTCCGGCAGACTCGACCGAATTCTTTATTTCTATTTTCAGGTTTCTCTTAATAATAATGGTAAACAATCTCGCCCTGCCCACAACCTTTTGAGATTATATATATATATATATATATATATATATATATATATATAAATATATATATATATATATAGAGAGAGAGATAGAGATAGAAAGGGGCAGGAGTCAGAAAAGGGAGACAATTCAATGATGGAATAAAAGGATTGCCTCTAATGCACGGCACGTGGCTGGGATACGCGAAGCGATTATGGAAACCTGTTCCAATTTGGTTAATTTTCCGTTGTTCATTTGGCCGAGATTGTTTTCCAATGAAGCAAATAAACAAATCAGCGTCTTTATTATTGCGCTGCCGTCTGCTTCCACTTTGGGATTGTAAACCTTCTCTCCGCTTGCTGAAAGACCGCTAATGGCGGCCGTTAAGCTCGATATCGAACTGTAGAGCTACTTTACTGGATGACTGTTAGGCTACCATCGAAAGCAATCAACACAGAAACCTTTTCGATGGATCAAAAATATCTTAAAAATTTACACAAACATATATATACTAGAAGAGTACTTGTCCCAGGCCTGGTAAAATGAATTCAATAAACAGAATAGTTTTGCACCACTTTTATGTCCCATTAAGAAGATTAAAATGAAGATATAATGATACTAAAACTTATGTCTTTTTTTTTTACATTTTCTCTTTATCATAGTTCACCCCAAACAAGGCAGGCTGCCACTGTAGACGTAAGGGGCTACTGAGAATTAGGGTGTAAGTTTTGGGGGTCATCCTAATTTGGGAGCTGTGCAGCGAGATGTCTGATAACATTAGTTTTAAATTTCTGCATGTCAGTACAGTCAGGAAACAGAGAACAGGGAACAGGGAGGGAGTACCAGAGGCCGGCAACATGAGGAAAAAAGCTATTGGAGTAGAAGGCTCTCCGACATCTGGGGACCTCTACAGTGAATGGATGGAAGTTAGCCGATTGTCGAGTGTGTCTAGTGTATTTACGTCGAGGGGGCACCAGAGCAGAAAGTTCACCGGAGCACAATCCATTGAAGTACTTGTAAAACAGGCACAAAAATGCAACATGGCGGCGATGAGACAGGAGCTGGAGCTTGGTGGATAGTAAGGGACCTATTAAGTTAGCACCTCTCTTTTGGACCTTGTCTAAGAGAGAGAGAGAGAGAGAGAGAGAGAGACCCAGATGTGACAACAATACTCCATGCTTGGGCAGATAGTTGCTTTGTAGAGATATGTCTTACGACGCTTATTGTAATTTTCATCAAAATCCATTACATTATTTTGATTTTAGAAAATGTTTAAAATTTAAGGTTAAAGCTGAAGGATTCTTAAGAAATTGAAATTCAAGGAATTTTGTTTCATTAATATCTAATGACTATAGATCAAAATCAATGTAAATCTGAAATATTTAAATTTTAAAATGCGAGGTTTTGCCCATATTATGCCCTAAGAACCTTTTAAAATACTCCAAAGAAACTAACATTTTGGGAATATTAATTAACTATTAATAGCTATTGTTAAATTTTCACAAAAACCGAACGGCGTCCATCCCTTTTTACCCTCTTTGCATAAAATTAAATTAAATATAGCACACATATGAACCTCTTTGCCCCTAGCATTTGTGTTCTAAAATTCATAATGATCGGTTAATTAGTTTAGGAGTAACACACGAAAAGTGAAAAGATGAATAGAGGAGTCAAAATAAGGAAGTAAACACAAAAGAGAAACATGACCTTTTAACCTTCAAAAGTAGCTTATTTTTTTATGTTTTTTTATGTTATTTTTTATGTTTATGTGAATCTTGAAACTTGTTCTCATCGATGGTAAAGGATAAAATAAACATCTATATATGGATAATTTTCGAACATTCAGATGAATCAGGGATAAACAGAAAATTTCTCTCAAACACCTTGCCTTTGAAATAATGATTGCTGAATAAGGAAATATATGAAAAAATAAAAAAAATAGAAATCATTAAAAAGATAAAAATACATTTTTTTTTTAAATCGATGAATAAAAAACATGAAAATAATTAAAAAAAAACAAATTAAAAAATTTTTTTTTTTAATTTAAAAAATAAAAATAAATAACTGTAGCTTGTCCAGCCGGACGTATCACATTCTTGGGACTCATGAAGTCTCCCCCCCCCCCCCCCGCCCCCAAGATAAAAAAAATGATCGATACTCTTGTATAATTTTGCTAACTTTGTATATAAAGAATATGTATTATTTGCGGCGGGCAGAAACAATTGTATGCAAATAAAAACTATTTTTTTAAATATTTTTATGGAAATTTCCTCTCCTCATTAACTAAATAAAGATATTTTTATATAAACATTTAAATCGGCCTACACTAAATAAATTATGTTTCTGCACCCCTGAGCTACGTCAGGGCCGAGAAACAATGACGAAAGTAAATTAAACAATGGGTACAAAACAAACAGAATCCGAAATGAAAACAACCAAGCTTTATGGAAAATCACCTAGAACAATAACAGCAGCACTAGGTGGATTCTAAAACACACCTTCTCCGACATTCAAGCAGCCCAGCCGTTCTCTTTAGTAGGATAAATTTATAGGAGAAAAGGTGGGTTGATGAATGTTAAACATGTTAAAACCTGCCAAATCTTTACTATTTCAAATTCATTACTTCTCCATCCCCATTTTATTTATAAAAGTTATTGATAAATATCTGCACAAGAAAATAAGTGTCATTATGGCTCGACCAATCTTAAAAACTTATCTATTTTTAAAACGGTGCCAATACGCATATAAAATATATAGATATATAGATATAAAATATATATATATATAGATATAAAATATATATATATATAGATATAAAATATATATATATATAGATATAAAATATATATATATATATAGATATAAAATATATATATATATAGATATAAAATATATATATATATAGATATAAAATATATATATATATAGATATAAAATATATATATATATAGATATAAAATATATATATATATAGATATAAAATATATATATATATAGATATAAAATATATATATATATAGATATAAAATATATAGATATATAGATATAAAATATATATATATATAGATATAAAATATATAAAATATATATATATATATATAAATTATATAAAATATATATATATATATATAAATTATATATATATATATATATATAAATTATATATATATATATATATAAATTATATATATATATATATAAATTATATATATATATATATAAATTATATATATATATATATATATAAATTATATATATATATATATATAAATTATATATATATATATATATAAATTATATATATATATATAAATTATATATATATATATATAAATTATATATATATATATATAAATTATATATATATATATATAAATTATATAT
>OY744539.1:23779061-23784012 GCA_963556195.1 Sepiola atlantica
TATTTATATATTATATATATATCATATTTATATATTATATATATATCATATTTATATATTATATATATATCATATTTATATTATATATATATCATATTTATATATTATATATATATCATATTTATATATTATATATATCATATTTATATATTATATATATCATATTTATATATTATATATATCATATTTATATATTACATATATATATCATATTTATATATTATATATATATATATCATATTTATATATTATATATATATCATATTTATATATATATCATATTTATATATTACATATATATATCATATTTATATATTACATATATATATCATATTTATATATTACATATATATATCATATTTATATATTACATATATATATCATATTTATATATTACATATATATATCATATTTATATATTACATATATATATCATATTTATATATTACATATATATATCATATTTATATATTACATATATATATCATATTTATATATTACATATATATATTCATATTACATATATATATCATATTTATATATTACATATATATATCATATTTATATATTACATATATATATCATATTTATATATTACATATATATATTCATATTACATATATATATATCATATTTATATTACATATATATATCATATTTATATATTATATATATATATATTCATATTACTTATATATATATCATATTTATATTACATATATATATATATCATATTTATATTACATATATATATATCATATTTATATTACATATATATATATATCATTTATATTACATATATATATATATATCATTTATATTACATATATATCATATTTATATTACATATATATGTATTATATTCATATACATATTTGTATATTATATAAACTAGCAAATATATGCTCCCTCCGGTCGCATATTTTTGCTAGGCTGCCGCATCAGAAATGAAGGCTCACGCATAAGCCAATGGAGCCCCAGTCATATTTGTGTGGTGGTTAGACATTGATTTTCTGTGTTTATGACCAAGAAAATTTTTAGTTGAAAATAAAGGAAAAAAAATTCGATCCTACCCCGATTTTTGTTGTACCCTCGCCCATAAATAGAAAGACTTGTTTAAAAAAACAAAAAAAACTTTTGTACCCCCCTCAATTTGTTTATATTACCAGTCATAGAAATATTTTTAGTTAAGAAAAAAAAAAATTTTTTTTGACCGCCTTTACCAATTTTTTTATCCCACCCCCTATACATGTAAATATTTTTAATTAAAAAGGAAAAAAAAACCCTAACCCTAACTGTAACGATGGGGTCAAAGTTAGCGTGGGTCCTAAAATGAAAAAGCACCAAAAAATCAAATACAGTGAACACAGTGTGTGTGTGTGTGTGTTTGTTTAATGACCTTTTTTTAATTAAACAATTTGATTCTACAATCAGTTGTATAGTTTTCCAGTACAATGTGTTAGTTTATTTTGTTGACATTAAAGAAAAAAAAATCACATCTTTTTTTTTAATAAATAAAACATGGAATCATAAATTCTGTTGAGGTCGTGAAAAAATGATAATATTGGATATGAAAGTATTAAGAAATCAAATACAGTAAACACGAAAAGTTTTTTAATTCTCGGAAAGAAAACGTTTACCTGAACTGTGTGTGTGTGTGTGTGTGCGAGTTTTTATATAGTACTTTTTAAATCAATTATTATTTTAATTAAACAATTTGTTTTAAAACATAATGGCTAAGAATAAACAAACTTAGGACGGTTTTAAAAATGGAAAACTGAGCACAGTGTTTTCCAGCGTTGTTGTTTACATATTTAACGTGCCATATTTAATTACCGGAGGGAGGGAGGACACCACTGATTAAACAGCCAATCGGCTGCTTAATCAGATCGCCATATTTAATTACCGGAGGGAGGGAGGACACTACTGATTAAACAGCCAATCGACTGCTTAATCAGATCGCCCTATTTAATTACCGAGGGAGGGAGGACACCACTGATTAAACAGCCAATCGGCTGCTTAATCAGATCGCCATATTTAATTACCGGAGGGAGGGAGGACCCACTGATTAAACAGCCAATGACTTTGCAATTTTAACAGTACTCGAGTTGAAATGGTTTAAAAAACACGCCGGTTATGATGAAAATGGCTTTTATTAATTGTATGAATAATGTTTATTAATATAACCTTATCGGAAAATATTGTAAATACATATGTAAATTTGATAATAGCAGTTATAAGTGTATATTTGTAAATATGAATTTAATTGAAGGTTTAAAGGAATGACTTATGTTAATGGTAACACCCATCTGTTGTCTGAACGACTTTTGATGACAGTATATAAAGAATTTCAAAAAGATTAGTTTCAGTAAAATAGTCATACTGGAGTTTCGGCTTCAGACAGACAGACAGATACATAAACTCCATTATTAATAGATTAATAGATATATACATTATATTTATACATATATATATAATATATACTCACACAAGTATAAATGTACACATACACATGCACATGCAGATATAATAAAAAGGTTAGTCTATAATAAAATATTAAAAGCCCAAACTATGTAAAGATTAGCTTTTTTTTACCTTTGCTTTTTGTAAAATTAGATACAGGGAGATATATAGAAACAGAGAGAGAGAGAGAGAGTGAGATATATAGAAACAGAAGGAGAGAGTGAGATATATATAGAGAGTGAGAGAGTGAGATAGAGAGAGAGAGAGTGAGATTGAATGAGAGAGAGAGAGTGAGAGAGTGAGAGAGTGAGAGATTGAGAGAGTGAGAGATTGAGAGAGTGAGAGATTGAGAGAGTGAGAGATTGAGATAGAGAGAGTGAGAGATTGAGATAGAGAGAGTGAGATAGAGAGAGTGAGAGAGTGAGATAGAGAGAGTGAGATAGAGAGAGTGAGATAGAGAGAGTGAGATAGAGAGAGTGAGATAGAGAGAGTGAGATAGAGAGAGTAAGATAGAGAGAGAGAGTAAGATAGATAGAGTGAGAGAGTGAGAGTGAAATAGAGAGAGTGAGAGTGAGAGAGTGAGAGTGAAATAGAGAGAGTGAGAGTGAGAGAGTGAGATAGAGTGAGAGAGTGAGAGTGAAATAGAGAGAGTGAGAGTGAGAGAGTGAGAGTGAAATAGAGAGAGTGAGAGTGAGAGAGTGAGATAGAGTGAGAGAGTGAGATAGATAGAGTGAGAGAGTGAGATAGATAGAGTGAGAGAGTGAGATAGATAGAGTGAGAGAGTGAGATAGATAGAGTGAGATAGATAGAGTGAGAGAGTGAGATAGATAGAGTGAGAGAGTGAGATAGATAGAGTGATAGAGTGATAGAGTGAGATAGATAGAGTGATAGAGTGAGAGAGTGAGATAGATAGAGTGATAGAGTGAGAGAGTGAGATAGATAGAGTGAGAGAGTGAGATAGATAGAGTGAGAGAGTGAGATAGATAGAGTGAGAGAGTGAGATAGATAGAGTGAGAGAGTGAGATAGATAGAGTGAGAGAGTGAGATAGATAGAGTGAGAGAGTGAGATAGATAGAGTGATAGAGTGAGAGAGTGAGATAGATAGAGTGATAGAGTGATAGAGTGAGATAGATAGAGTGATAGAGTGAGAGAGTGAGATAGATAGAGTGAGAGAGTGAGATAGATAGAGTGAGAGAGTGAGATAGATAGAGTGAGAGAGTGAGATAGATAGAGTGAGAGAGTGAGATAGATAGAGTGAGAGAGTGAGATAGATAGAGTGAGAGAGTGAGATAGATAGAGTGAGAGAGTGAGATAGATAGAGTGAGAGAGTGAGATAGATAGAGTGAGAGAGTGAGATAGATAGAGTGAGAGAGTGAGAGTGAGATAGAGAGAGTGAGATTCATCATACAAGATTAGAGGTTAAAATGAACACGTTAAGTGTCGATTGTGTATCGAATAAAATACATTGAAGAAAACGTTGTGGCTTTTCTAAATGTTAAGTGTTCTTTTATTACTCAGTCTTTCACTTCAAGAATTTCTCCAAGATCTTGTGGCTGTTTAATGGATTTTGTTTTGAGAGGTGAACACGGTGGATATGGGTTAAATTCTTTATAGGGACATATCAAAAGATGCTTTGCCTATATACTTACCATTTAAAAAAAAAAGGAATCCTTATCAAGGTAATTACATGCTAATTACAACATCTGAGGTTAACAACTGAAACCATTGTGTTAGTTGATGTAGGAAAACCTAGCTGTCCCTACCTGGCATCGCCCGGTAGTGTTTTACTAACAATTATTTATTTCATAACAGAATTGTTTAAATTTAAAAGAAAAAATAATTAACCGGTTAAACCATACTAGCAAATAATTTAAGAATAACAAATTTAAAAAAAATATATAGAAAAATTAGAAAAAAAAAATGGCCGTAATACATTAAAAAAAATTTAGATAAAAAATAATTTTTTAAATTAATTGTTTACACATTAAAAGGTTAAACATTTACTTTGTTGCTGTCCTGTTTTAAATAATCTGTTTCAACTGGCAAATTAAAAAAAAAAGGTTTTTTGAATTCATTTGAAACATCAGGAAGTTTGATTGGATGTGCTGCAGGCTTGGCAGGCCGAGAGCAGGCTCGAAGCGTTCCCTCAACTAATGGTGATAGAGAATCACCCCTGGAACCAAAGTCAACACACAATGGTCCCAGGTGTGACATTGATAGACCCAGGCAGTTGAGGACGCCCCGTGTGGTGGGGCCACTCATCTATGTCGATCTGTTGGAATACAAATCTGTTGAAATGTGGCCCTCTGCTAACGCTATTACGTGGCCAGCGTTTGTTGCCAATTTCGTTTTTACTTACAATTCGTTTCTTGTTTTGAAACTATGTCATTTTCCCCAAATATTATTTTTTTGTTCCAGACAAAGTGAAGTAACTTTATATTAAAGAATACAGAGTTACACCCCGATGTTGAAGATGACGTCCATATGA
>OY744539.1:23786712-23884212 GCA_963556195.1 Sepiola atlantica
AAGAGAGAGAGAGAGAAAAAAAGAGAGAGAGAGAGAAAAAAAAGAGGAGAGAGAAAAAAAAAAGGAGAGAGAGAGAGAAAAAAAAGAGGAGAGAAAAAAAGGAGAGAGAGAGAGAAAAAAAAAGGAGAGAGAGAAAAAAAAAAAGGAGAGAGAGAGAAAAAAAAAAGGAGAGAGAGAGAAAAAAAAAAGGAGAGAGAGAGAAAAAAAAAGGAGAGAGAGAGAAAAAAAAAAGGAGAGAGAGAGAAAAAAAAAGGAGAGAGAGAGAAAAAAAAAGGAGAGAGAGAGAAAAGAAAAAGGAGAGAGAGAGAGAAAAAAAAGGAGGGGGGGGGACCGAGATACGGGGAGAGGGGCCGAGATACGGGGAGAGGGGCCGAGATACGGGGAGAGGGGCCGAGATACGGGGAGAGGGGCCGAGATACGGGGAGAGGGGCCGAGATACGGGGAGAGGGGCCGAGATACGGGGAGAGGGGCCGAGATACGGGGAGAGGGGCCGAGATACGGGGAGAGGGGCCGAGATACGGGGAGAGGGGCCGAGATACGGGGAGAGGGGCCGAGATACGGGGAGAGGGGCCGAGATACGGGGAGAGGGGCCGAGATACGGGGAGAGGGACCGAGATACGGGGAGAGGGACCGAGATAGGGGAGAGGGACCGAGATAGGGGAGAGGGACCGAGATAGGGGAGAGGGACCGAGATAGGGGAGAGGGACCGAGATAGGGGAGAGGGACCGAGATAGGGGAGAGGGACCGAGATAGGGGAGAGGGACCGAGATAGGGGAGAGGGACCGAGATAGGGGAGAGGGACCGAGATAGGGGAGAGGGACCGAGATAGGGGAGAGGGACCGAGATAGGGGAGAGGGACCGAGATAGGGGAGAGGGATTATAGAGGGAGCTAGAGGGAGCTAGAGACAGATAGAGGGAGCTAGAGACAGATAGAGACAAATATGGAGATAGATAGAAAGAGATAAAGATAAAGTGAGAGATGGAGAAAGTGAGAAATATAGAAATAGAAAGAGAGAGAGAGAAATAGAACTATTAGTAGAGGAGGTTTAGTAAACAGGATAAAACAAAAGAAAAAAATTCAGAAAATTAGTGCATACGTTATCACCTTTCACACACATTAAAAAAAAATTAGATCATCCGATCAGCAAAGATGGTTATTGGTGCCTGATTTAATGTAGCTAAGGTAAAAAAACAACTTATGACTTTACCCATTTTAAAATGAATTATTCCAAAATTAAATTTGTTTGTCCCGTCGACTAAAACGGTACAATTTTAAATAAATACCTTTCAAAAAGTGATATTCATTTTATTGATTTGAAGAATATTTTGCTGAAAATTATTTTTATGCTAAAAAGAAATATTTATTGATTTAAAAAGCATTAAATAACTACAATTTTAAATAAATAGAATATTTAGTCGACAATGACTATTTTGTACGAAAAAAAAAAAAAGAGGCATGTTTTTTTTTTCTTGATTGTATTGACCCCAACAGATATTATTTTAAAAGAGAATATTATCAACAGCAAATCATACAGATTTGTGCAGAAATCACCGTGGAATTTTCACAGGGTCCTGCACGTACAAATAATTGCTTTTAGGGATTATTGACTGAATTCTACCGAGTTTTTAAGTATTCTAATTGGATGCCGTGACCAGGATAAACTGCAACGGAAAGTTTTACCACAAATTAAAAGTAATGTTCACTTTCTTTGTCCCCTTACTCTCCAAAGTTAAAATTTCCTTAGGCATAGAAGGTTTGCAGGTATGTAATCTTGAAGTCAGAACACCTCATCTCACCCCATCCCTTCACCTTCCAAACTGTCAGTGACAATAAACAGACATTTAAAGGTTTGATTAATGGAAGTAAATCTTCGGGCTATCTTCTCGATTTTTCTCCGAAGGAAATGAGAGACTTTAATGGATTTCATTGTCGTAGGACATGCAACGGCTTTCAAGCCATTTGTGCAATTCACAAACCAAATATCATTGCCTTTCCCCAGGTTGTCTTAGCTAAAGCTTTGTTTTAAAATCGGGAAACGATTTCGATCACAACAGGTGTACTTTGAAAATGTCAAGGACATTGATTTAAAGAGGGAGTTAGTATTATCTACATTGTTTACTAGCAGGGGGTGACGGAAGTGAAGTGGGTAACGATTCGAACTGACAACCTGGGTGTACCAAGTTCGAATCCAGTCGGTTCCGTGACACCAATTTCACTTATGGCAATCTACATGTATCCCTTCTGTAAGTACCTGAAAGAATCAGAGAAACCAAGTCAAGCAACAGAATTAAGCCGGTCAAACAGTTGTACCATGCTGATTAATACAAATTTATAAAAAAAATAGCAAACGCACCCGGCGTTGTTCAGGAATGAAAATGGTCTTTATATCGTATATGTCTGCATGTACAGTGTGCTACCTCCTGCATCAACTCAATAACATGCATGGATACCCCAGGCACAAGGGTGCGTGGAAGACAATGGAAGACTTGGGCCGAGTGCATCCGAAGTCACTTGACTGCTTCTAACATGATTGGTATCAACCCTTTGAATCAGACCACACAGAGAGCAGACAGGAGACATTGCCTTGTATTTTCCACCCTGGAGTCTGGGACACTTGCAGCACCTTAAATACCAACACATGATGAAGAAGAAGAAGAAGAAGAAGAAGAAGAAGAAGAAGAAGAAGAAGAAGAAGAAGAAGAAGAAGAAGAAGAAGAAGAAGAAGAATGAATTTGATTAAACTTCAAAGCCACAAATATCAAACAGTAAACAGCCCGATTTCTATGTAAAGTTTAAATTCTCTGAACTTGGTTTCAATGACTTGAATAGAACTGTTTGGAGTAGACTATACTTTAAATACTGCAATGCTACCATCTAAATCACTTAATGCAACATAGAGAAATGTATCTGTAAACAAAGTTTTAATTCTATAGCTTCTCAACTGAGAAAGTTATTAATGTACAATCACACAAACAGACGTCATAAATAGGGATGAGCCCCTCCCCCCCCCCCCCCCAATGAATGCCACCCATGGAACCAAGTTCCAGTCATGAATTTCAAACAGTTCATTTTATAGCACAGCAGCAATATACAGCATATGAAGGATACAACTGTGGAATTTCCACAGTTCCCACTAGTGAATATAACTATCAACATTCCCTTTGGACTATTGTCCTCATCAATGTAAGTAATTATCCTAATTTTTAACTGCGCATTGAAGTGTACACAGCATTTATTTAAAAAATAACTCACTTTCGATGAAACTTAATTTCCCCAATAATATTGCAATAGGTAAAAAGTGGCTTTTTACTTTCAGCATCTCGAAAACAAAGCTTCGTTCTTCTCTCTACCAACGTTCAGACCCTTATTTGGCTCCAGTTGAAATGAAGGGCCCTCTCTTTGAGGAAGCCCCTGGTTTTGATAAGCTCCTAGAACCGTCTTTTACTCCAGAGATAAAATGGAAGACTTATATCCAATCTGTTGCTAAGGTCGCTGGAAAAAAAAAATGGTTGCATCATTCTATCGCTCCAGAAAGTATCTGACCCTTGATGCAATCCTCCACCTATATAAGAGTCAGGTGCGACCTAAGATTGAATACTAAGCTCCTAGGACTGATTTAAATTGCAAGACATATCTAAGGTTGCTGGAAAAATGGCTGGATCATTCTATTGTATCACTCTAGAGGAAGGTGACGGTGGTTAAGTGGTTTACGACACAGACCGACAACCTAGGTGTGCCAAGTTCGAATCCAGCTCGTTCCACAGAAACACTTTCACTTAGGATGTTGGCAACCTTCATATGGTCCCTCCCGTAAGTACTCAATGTCTTAGAAAGATATCGAGGAAACCAATTCCAAAAATAGAATCATCTGATTTATACGAAATGAATGACCAGTCTAGAGAGTAGAGATGGGCGGTTTTGAAATTTTGGTTTCGGTATCGGTTTTTTTCCCTTAAAACCTCGGTTTACGGTTCGGTTTTTCGGGGTTTTTTAAAAATATTTTTTTACTATGGAAGCTATTCATTCTCTTGTGTGATGATTAGTTATTATTAATATTTGTTTTTAAGACAGGGTAATAAAACTTTATAGACATGCGTATCAGACTAGTAGTACACCCGAAAACCGCGCCAAGGGAAAAGGAAGGATGGTTAAAAAAAAGTAGAGATTATTAATTCACCTAAAGTCATTTTTTAAGCTTTAAGGTAATTTTAGTCATAGAATTCATGACTTGGATTAAAGTTTAATAATTAAACTTTCGAATAAATTGTCAACTCTAAATAAATACCATATTAACAATTTAGTAAAATATAAATCGTTGCATAGTCTACTTTTTGAATAACCCATTTTGGGGAGAGAAAACGGTATAGTTGAGAGATAGTTCTCTAGAAATGACAATTTATGTATGAAGTGGCTTTTAAAAAGTAAACAATGAAATGCCTAATGTTTAAAATAATTTTAAAAATTCGAATAAAGTGATACTAGCATTGGCAACTACTTTTTTTCTTTTTAAATGTTTATACTCGCTCGCTACTTTTCGTTTATTTACTTTTACAACAAGTTTTTTTTTTAATTTCATTTTAATAACTTATTTTTTTAGATAACTCTGAAACAAACATAAATAATTATTTTACAATTTTGAGTTGCATCAAATAGATTTTCGACATCATACGGAACGCGTTTGATTTTTTCTTTTTCATTTGAAAATAGTTTATGCTAAAAATACGATGTCATGTTGTCTGTCGTATTTCTCTTTTTTTCATTTGAAAATTCAAAATGTTAATGATAAACAAACTGTAAACAAAGATTTCTTCCTACAAGTCAATTAAATGTTTTTATCATATATTTGTTCAATCTGTCCTCTTACTAATATAACATTTTTTGGTAATATTCCATTTTATTCAAATCGGAAAATCTTTTCAACCGTGTTTCCTTGTATATGGTGGCTTACTGTAGTAAAAACACAATACCGAACGGTTACGGTTTAAAAATAAAAAACCGATTCGGTATTCGGTATGGAGACGAAACCGAAAAACCGCAGTTTTTCGGTAAAACCGCCCATCCCTACTAGAGAGTATCTCTATCCTGATGCAATCCTTTATCTATATAAGAGTCAGATACGTCCTAAGATCGAGTACTGATGCCACATCTGGGGAGGTGCCGATCAAAGCACTTTTTCTTGCTTTGACAGAGTACAAAATTGACCTCACAATCCAGTCTTCCACTCTTCCCCTTTCTCACAGAACAGGCGTTGTTGGTCTTTCTCCACTCTACCGTTATTTCCATGGAATGTGGTAAAATAAGATTTAATGTCTGCTTTCTCCTTATTCACAGCAAGAATCTATCTTATTACCACAACTGCAAAGAACTGTCCTTTCTGCATCAGAGTGCCTCACATCAAACATAATTTACATGAACAGAGTTTCTTTCTAAGAAATTCCCATCTATGGAACACGTTAACATGGGATTGCTTCTCTGCGGGCTACAATATAGTCGTCTTCAAATCCAATGTTAACATAATGTTGTCATAGGTAATCACATTTTGTTCATTCCATTTATCATTTTCAATCCTCTCATAATATTCATCATCATGTAAATGACAATGCATCAATCTCATTAATCCTTATCCTCGAGTGGATTTTTGCCTTGATAAATGTTGACTCGTTAGTATTAAAAATATATATATATATATACAATTTAGAATGCTATATATATGCGTGTGTGTATGAAAAAGTCAAAAGGAAAAACAAATTAAACACAGGAAGAAATTATAAAAATGAGATTTACCGGTTTCGTTCGGATCAACAAACGTCTTCAGAAGGAGTGAAAATTTTTAATTCATTGATTAACGGCAAAACATAGGAAAAGAAGAAAACAGACAAGAGAGAAGGATTACAGCACTTTCGATGTACTTGGAAGAGAGGAGACAGTCTTGAGGAGGGTGCAGTTTGTGAAGTCAAAATTGTGAGTAAAAGTGTTCCTGTGTATGACTAGTGCGTTAGTGGGATTGTTATCTTTGAGGTCCCGTTTACGTTCGTAAATGCGGTCATGGCTGATGGAACAAGAGCCAACAAGCCCCTTGGATTAAATAAAGGGCCCCGTTCAGAAATTCCATACAGATTTCAGAGTTCGACAAAGATTCTCGAACTCAACAAGATGCACCTGAAGAAGGCCAAAGATTACATCGGCCGAAACGTAGTGAGAATAACATCCAAGATGAGAATAGTAGTCAGAATAATACAAATTGTCAATCCTCATCTAAAAAATTCCGTAACAAGATGAGAATCCAGATAATCCAAACATACTCCTGCTAAGTAATGTGTAACCCAATAACTTTGGCCTTCACCTATGATTAAATGCAATTCAGATGGTAGCTCTATTTTTGTAAAACTGCATTTCTAGAAAGATGACTATTGTTATCAATGTAATTAAAACGACAACTGTTCTTTTCAAAGGGAATTTAATCATAAAAGTTTTAGGTAAGTTGTAGAATAAAGGGAAGTTGGTACTGGTACAGTTTGTGACCCATGCTAAAACCGACTCTTTGTCGGCATCTTCCGGCTGTTTGCGTAAACAGCCGGAAGATGCGGAATGAAAACGACCCAGCATAAAAATCAAAATGAGGCGACACTATTAATCAGGGAAAAATAATGAAACTACATTTACAGCAAGAAAAAAAAAGTCACCGTATGTAAAGTTTTATTAAAAAATATTTTTTGCCTAAGAAAATATAATGAATGAATTATTATTTTTTTGATTTGATACATTGTTTTTTTTTTGTGATGGTACAGCTTTTGAACCAGACTTACTAAGTTAGGGTTATGGATAAAAAAAAGATTTTATATTTTTTTTAAGGTTAGGGTTAGGGTTATGGATGAAAAAAAGATTTTATATTTTTTTAGGGTTAGGGTTAGGGTTATGGATGAAAAAAAGATTTATTTTTTTTAGGGTTAGGGTTAGGGTAATGGATGAAAAAAAGATTTTATATTTTTTTAGGGTTAGGGTAATGGATGAAAAAAAGATTTTATATTTTTTTTAGGGTTAGGGTTAGGGTTATGGATGAAAAAAAGATTTTATATTTTTTTTAGGGTTAGGGTTATGGATGAAAAAAAGATTTATTTTTTTTAGGGTCTGGGTTAGGGTTATGGATGAAAAAAAGATTTTATATTTTTTTTAGGGTTAGGGTTATGGATGAAAAAAAGATTTTATATTTTTTTTAGGGTCAGGGGGTTACAGTTTCCCAGAAATTTATTATTTCTTTTTTCTAATATTTTGCAGAATTTCTGGCGTTGGCGTTGGCGTTATCACAGATGAATTTTACGATTTACTCAATTTGCAATTGAAAATTGTCGCCTGTTGTTACGCAATCTGATTGGCTAAGCGGTTCATCATCTTCTAGTTGGTTATGTAAACAGCTGAAAGATGCCGACGAAAAGTCGGTTTTAGCATGGGTCACAAACTGTACCAGTGCAATGGATTTTGCTCCGATGAACTAGCTGCTCTAGTGCCCCCTCGACTCAAATACACTAGAACAACCTGACAATCGACTAGGTCCTATCCATTCACTGTGGAGGTTCCCAGATGCTGGAGAACCTACGACTCCAGCAGCTCCTTTCCTCGTGCTGCCGGACTCTGGAACTCCCTCCCTGCTTCCTGTTTCCCCGACTGTACCAACATGCAGAGCTTTAAAACTAATGTAAACAGATATCTCGCTTCACAGCTCCTAATTTAGGATGACACCCAAAACCTACATCCTAATTCTCAGTAGCCCCTTACGTCTACAGTGGCGACCTGCCTTATTTGCGGTGAAATATCTTTTTAAAAAAAATAAATAAATATATATATATATATTTATTTCGTTTCACAATGTTTACAATGTTTTTGTGTAAGTAGAATACATTTTCTATTTGAATATCATTGCATACTTTGTAGTGCAGCATAGTGTGGGCGAGTTCTTCAATCCCCACAGATTGTCCGTCGTCTTCTTTTTGTCGACAGAAAAAACTGTTCGTCTGACACGCAAGTAGTTGGTTCACTGGATAATGACGTCTAGCTGTGAAGGTGGTCAAACTACTATTCTTATCTTGATTGTTATTTTCAGAAGGTTTTGGCCGATATAATCTCCGACCTTCTTCACGCGCATCTTTTCAAACTTGAGAATCAGAGTTCGACATAAATATATCCAAGTTCGAAAAGATGCATCGGAAGAAGGTCGGAGGTTACATCGGTCGAAACGTTGTGAAAATAACTGTTGTAGACCCGTGCTAGGGGTCACAAAGATAACAACCACAAATTGTGACAGGTTAAGATATACAATGTATTTATTCATAGCAATACAGTAACGCCACTAAATGTGGTAGGAGATGACCGGATTCCTACCATGCGGTAAAACATGAATAGGAATGTCCTCCGTTTGAGTCTTTGCAACCATGGTATTTATTATAGATGGTTGCTTCCATTAGTTCTTCAATAGGGGTGATTTGTACCCCACAACAATAACAATCAAGACGAGAATAGTAGTCAAAAAAAAAACCCAAACATATTCCTGCTGAGTCATGTCTAACCCAGTAACTTTGGCCTTCACCTATAATTAAATGTAATTCAGATGGTAGCTCTATTTCGGTAAAAGTGCAAGACATTTCCAGCAAGTCTTTCCATAATGGCTCCACGATTCTTTCCGTGAGGAGAAGAAAGGTGAGGTGAATTTCCTGGCCACCTGAAAAATCCATTTTCACAAAAAAACAAAAACACACACAAAATAAAAATTAAAAATTCCTACTTTTGTACAAGTTTTTAAAAAGGCGATTCACGTGATCCATATTTTCACGGATGAGTCAGCCATCAAACTCCAATATAAAAGAGAGAAAAAAACATCGATCTTCATTCACAATTCGATTCAAAATGACTCGGGGGAAAATCCCAGAAGACCACGTGCACAACTGTCAATACTCTTAGGTCTTTATAAGAATTCATGCTATTTGCCAGAGCAATACCTCAAACAGTAACAAAAATATTATTTAATATATAAAGTAAAGTCAGTCTCTTTACCATCTATTTGAAATCGATAGCTTTTTTCTTACAAAAAATCAATATTTGATTCTAGTTTGTCGGTTTTTCTTGTTGATCGTACAGCATGTTATGTATAAAATATAATTCATTTTAATTCCTTTCAGAAAATAATTTTTCCGTGTCAGACTTATTTTTAAATTGCTGCCATCTCATAATGGATGTAACTCTGTATTCCTACATACAGAGTTACTTCCATTTGATTGAAACAACAAATACTGGGGGGGGGGGACGGCATAGTTTTAAAAAATTTCAAGTTAACACATTACCGGGCAACGCCAGGTACAGACAGTAAGTAAATAAATAAAATGTCAGTTTTATCATTCAATATTCTTTAATATTAAACTCGGTATTCCACCTTAAAGTTCGGGAAACCATTTTAAGTCCTAACAATCTACTATCTGTAAACAGAAAGTATGATTTCTTGGACTTATATTATTTCTTTATAATTCTCAGGTACATCCTCATACATTTCGATATGCACATATGTTTGATATTTATACTCCACGTTTGATTTAATGGAATGGTTTGAAAGTAGATACGTTTTATTACCTATGTAACATGATTAAGCTTACCGATTAGCTACTCATGTATCATACCGTATAACCCATTGAACCCCCACACACACATACACAAAAAACTGCCACCCATCGAAGCGTTAATAAAATTTTCAATCCTTTGTGCAATCTGACCATGACATGTACCGAAAGTTGCATCGTGGGAAGAAGTATGTGGCTGCGAAGCAAGATCGGTTCTTTTTTTTGGGTTTTTGAAATCAATGCGAATGGACGTCTGTTTTTTAAGACACTGACACGCTACCCTTCATGGGAATGAACGTCGAGAAGATGCATTTTATCTAAACTTACTTGCTGTAAAAAGTAAACTATATTCAAAAGAATAAGGAGAAATAAAGTTTTCTTTTTTGAAGAATCAGCTTGAATAATACGGATGGGGATGATCTTATGGGTACTAGGGCATGACGTGACCAGTCGATTGATCAGATCGGGGCGCTCCATCTCCCGTCCAGCCAAAGTAAGGGCTGAAGTGGAGAATGGCTTAGCCATCCACGGCCTACAGGTAGCCCCGTTTTAGAGGGGGGGGGTACTTCTTTACATGGGATTGCAGTCGGCGAATTTGTGGCCCCCGTCGACAGGGCGATTCAGCCGATGTATTCTCCAACCTTCTTCAGATAAAAAATTTGTTCAAACTTGGGAAATTTTATCTTGAACGCGGAAACCTATACTGAATCCCCAACTGGACTCTGTATTTAATCCATAAGGGTAGATTGTTTTCGTTCTGTCAGCCATAACTGGGTAGAAGTATAAATTATGTTAGTCTTAGTGATAGCCTGTAATAAGGATTGAACCTTCAACCGCCAGAAGCCTATCTTTTAGAACTGATTGTTAGTAAACGCCTTTAACCATTACACCACAGAGCCAAAGCGTTCAGAATTCCAGGTAGGTTCTTGAGTTCGACATATAAATTCGAAAAAGAAAAATGCACCTGAAAAAGGTCAGGGGTTACATCAGCCGAAAATTGTGAAAGTAACAACCAAGATGAAAATGATAGTTGAATAATACAAATAATACAAATTATAAATCTATATCTCAAAAGTTGCGAATCATAACTGAATGCATGCTATCTTAGTCATAACATAAGGGGCATTTCAGCCATAACATGAGAAGGGGCATTTCAGCCATAACAACATGAGAAGGGGCATTTCAGCCATAACAACATGAGAAGGGGCATTTAAGCCATAACAACATGAGAAGGGGCATTTCAGCCATAACAACATGAGAAGGGGCATTTCAGCCATAACAACATGAGAAGGGGCATTTCAGCCATAACAACATGAGAAGGGGCATTTCAGCCATAACAACATGAGAAGGGGCATTTCAGCCATAACAACATGAGAAGGGGCATTTCAGCCATAACAACATGAGAAGGGGCATTTCAGCCATAACAACATGAGAAGGGGCATTTCAGCCATAACAACATGAGAAGGGGCATTTCAGCCATAACAACATGAGAAGGGGCATTTAAGCCATAACAACATGAGAAGGGGCATTTCAGCCATAACAACATGAGAAGGGGCATTTCAGCCATAACAACATGAGAAGGGGCATTTCAGCCATAACAACATGAGAAGGGGCATTTCAGCCATAACAACATGAGAAGGGGCATTTCAGCCATAACAACATAAGAAGGGGCATTTCAGCCATAACAACATGAGAAGGGGCATTTCAGCCATAACAACATGAGAAGGGGCATTTCAGCCATAACAACATGAGAAGGGGCATTTCAGCCATAACAACATGAGAAGGGGCATTTCAGCCATAACAACATGAGAAGGGGCATTTCAGCCATAACAACATGAGAAGGGGCATTTCAGCCATAACAACATGAGAAGGGGCATTTCAGCTATAACAACATGAGAAGGGGCATTTCAGCTATAACAACATGAGAAGGGGCATTTCAGCCATAACATGAGAAGGGGCATTTCAGCCATAACATGAGAAGGGGCATTTTAGCCATAACATGAGAAGGGGCATTTCAGCCATAACATGAGAAGGGGTATTTTAGCCATAACATGGGATGGGGTATAAATACTAGGGTGGGGACGATTAATCGAATATGGAAATTGGAACTTTTTGAGGTATCAGAATCGGAAAAATTTTAGCCTTATTTCTGATTTCAAAAAAGAGTATTTTTCTTTTTTGTTGTTTAAAACTTAATTTTCAATTGCTGGTACTAATGATAAAATGATTAATATTTATTGATTTTAAATTACCTGCAAAACAAAAATCTATATATCATAAACAACGAATTTAGGTAAAAATGGCACCGGAAGAAATGGCATGAGTGGATAAATAGGAAACATTGGCACAGGTGAAAAATATAGATGAAAATCTCACAATGCGTTTATAAAATCACTATTTTCAATCAATTATGAGGAAAAAATTGATGAAAAATACTTCGAAAGATCTGATCATGTCATGTATGCCCCTCTCCTCACAAGGGTACTTATACTTTTGTGAAAATAAATTCACACATTGCATGGGACTTTACGGTAATCCGAAAATTCTAAAAACAACTCTCTTACTTAATATTTAGAAATTTAAAAAGAATTGGAATCAGGGAAAATATTGGAATCGTCCCATCACTAATTAATACCTTGTCGAATGGTATTACATCGAATTTGAATCTTGTTTAGCTGATTGTATGGTTTTTTGTCATTATCCATTAACCCACTTCTCACACTTTCTTTGTAAAAAGAAAGAAAATATTGAATTAAGTGCTATTGTATCAGAAACCTTACAAGAGCAAACGGGGAAAACTAAGTTTCGATATTGATTTCCCAACGAGATTTGAACTTCGCTTTGTCAATTCCGTAGTTCATATCCATTACACTATTCGCTTTCCTCATCAAAAGATAACATGGGGGGGGGGGTCACAAAACACATTTAGAGTAAATACTGTAGCTACTGTAAACTATACATTAAACGTAAGTTACTATTTTACCTATGTTTGGAGATGGAGACTAACGGTGGGAGAAAACTTTAGGAAATAATAATAACGGTGCTACAGAAAGATTTCTCTTATAAAATGTCTTCCTGGTGTACCTGATCGTCAGTCGGATTTTGCACCGGAGACTAAATGATAAACTATGAAAATAAAATTAGATAAATTACAATATTTATTAATTCATCATATATTCAAGCAAGGAATATAAAAAATCTTTTTTCCCCCTTAATCCATGGATTTTCTCCGATTGATCCCCTCGATAATTACATCGACACATTGTATCTTCTACCCAACTTTCGTAGAAAATGTCTTTTGCTCACAACTTTTATATTTCAAATTTATGCTAACCAGTAATATATTATTTTACTGATTTTTCTCCTCTTATGAAAAGCGCTTATCTTAAAAATCCATGGAATAAGGAAAACAATTTTTTTTAATATTCCTTGCTTGAATATCTGATGAATTAATAAATATTGTAATTTATCCAATTTTTATTTTTATATCCCCCAAATAAATAAAAAATGCTCTTGTGTTTAACTTTGCCCTCGTGGGGAGGCAAGTAAATGGGGACATTTCGTCTCTATTAGATGTTTTGGTCATTCTTTCTAAAATTCTAACAAACTTTTGCAAGTCAGACTATAATGCCCAATAAAACAAGATATTGTTCTCAGGACTTTATTTCTTGAGATTTCGACTAACTTTAAGTCATCTTTAAGAAAGACTAAATCTGTCCTCACTTGGCAGCTAAGAATACGAAGAGACCTGATTCTGACATAAAGCATCATCAACCGGAATGTAAATCTACCTTTAAAAGAGTTTTTCAGCCCAATGCCTAGTTGCGGTCTTTGCAGATCCCTGCAAAAGATGTACCATCGTCGTTTTCGTCTCAACAGAAGAAAGGCAGCATTCTCCATCCGTGTTTATGCTCCCTGGAACAGCCTGCAAGAGGAGGCTGATGAAGCCTACCATATCCAGGTTTAAAGCCGCCTTTGACAAACATTCAGATGATATACAGATGTAATATCTTCTGTCTTTTTTTTTCATGTTGCACTTTGCTATTTTTTTTGCCAATAAAATTGATGATTGAATAAAATTGAGGCAGGTGTATACAATGTGATGATGTATGAAAATGAAACCTGGCCAGTGAGGGTTGAGGACATGCATTGCATGGAGAGAAATGATACGAGAATGATATGATGGATGTGTAATGTGAGTGTTTAAAACTAGCTTAGTTCTGATGACCTCAGAGGAAAATTAAATCTGGACAGTATAGGGAGAGGTGTGCAGAAGAGTATTGATTTACTCCTCTCCAGGAGTTAGGCACAAGGCCAGTTTTTATCTTACTCCCACAAGTAAGATGTGACCCAAGGTCGGGTCGGGAAAGTGGGGTTTAAAAATTGCCTGGGCAGCCCCGTCGGCATTCCCCGGTAGGGGCGCCTCAGGCAGTAAGCAATAAACTTACTCCTCCCCAAAGAGGGGAGGCGAAGCCTGGGAGGGTGGACCTCCTAAAACTGCACAGGATAGACCCATAGACCGGCGTAAATCAAGCCTCGAAGGCCAAGACAATACCAGTCTATGGGGTGCAGTATTCATCGGAACAGATACTACACTTTGATCTTAGCCAAAAGGTGTGCAGAAGAGTAGACAACGATGGTGTGGCTAAATTGAAAGATGAGAGTAGATATAGAACAGTTGAGGTAGCAGGTTCAGTTCACAGGGGAAGACCAAGGAAAACCTGAGAGAAAGTGATAGAAATGGACCTGCGGGAAAGAGGGATAGATAAAGACCTGTCCAGAGATAGGTTACTTAAGAAGTCAATTTCTTAAAGCCGCCCAACGTATGCCAGCATGTAAAAATGGACGTTAAAATGAATATGATGATGATGATGCTTCAGAAAATATGTGAATACCGACAAAGGAATGCATCGGATCCGACTGGATTAGAACTCGGATTACCTGATTTCGTAGCCGGTATCCATATTCCTTTGGTTTCACCCATCCTCTACAACGAAAGCAAACACATGAATTGAGTGCAGTTGCATAAGAGACCTTAGAAGAGCGCAGATGGGCCGAAGCTTAAGCGTCGTTGTTGACTTCCCAAGGAAACCTTTGATGTATGTTCGGTTAAATTGGAAAGGCTTCATTCTCATTGATTTTCGACGTGGAGCCTTGCATTTCAACAAGAAATGTAGGATTCGCGCGGACTGCGTTGCTTCTGTCATCACTCAGCAAAAGTGAAAAGATGGGGCGGTAGGGAGGTGGGGGAGATAAAAAAAAAGGAGGCAGAATAAAAGTAAAGAAAAAAGATGAAGATGTTCAAAGAATAAAGCAAGAAAAACAATTTGTATCATATATAAAATATATGCACAAATACATATACAGGGTGTTTCAAAAGTCTTGGGAACATAACGATTTTTAATAACTTGTAATGTTCCCAAGACTTTTGAAACACCCTGTATATATATATATATATATATATATATTGGTACAGAAAAATTAGTACAACATTCGTACCGTCGGTTTCAAGCACAGAAGGACTTGGCCATCCGGCTCTCTTCAGCTTACGTTGTCATCTGTTTCGGAAATGTGAAGTCACGTGTCATTCTCGTTTGGATGCGTTATTTGCTTAGACTGTTATGTTGGTTTGTTTAAATTTAGTGTAAGGAAGGTTCAATAAGGTTTGAAAAAAAAGGGGAAGGGATGAAAAGTCACAGTTGAGATTTAAACTCGCAGAAGATTTAAAGAGATATATATATATAAAAAAGTTTTTAAAAAATATTTCTATATAAATCCCGTGATCCAATATTATGCATATCGTATATTTGGCCGTTACCGTTTTGGGGTTTAATGATTTGTCTTCTAAAGGGATTAGGGAGAGAGAATGGATTTAAGGATTATACTCATGAGAGAGACAGAGATATTATAATATATATATATATATATATATATATATATATATGAGTATATATATGTATGGATAAATAATTAATATGAAAAATATATGAATGTCTATATCCTTTCTATATTTATTTCTTATTTGTTGATGTATAAGAATACAAAATATCTTTTAAAAAGAATCTTTTTTCTAAAAGAATAGAATTTTCGACCGTTCCTTCGGCATCCCTCAATATATTGAAAGCTATGTGTGTGTACGGTGGGTGATGGTAGCAGGGGAAAAAAGAGTATAGCCAATGAGATGCGGAAATGTTTACATGTGACTCGTGTATATAAGTAATATAAAGATAATTATTTTATATTAGATCCAATCGTGGTAGGGAGATGCTCAATATTGGGGATAGAGCATTATTATAGGAATATACTATATATATATATATATATATATATATATATATAAGTTATGAAAATATATTTATAGCAATTAAGCTACACAAAGGCTTCCGCGTTTCATCCATGTAGGGAATTGTCAGGCTAAAATGCATGGAGTTTGTGTTGCCGGGTGTTTTTTATATATACATGTGGTGTTTAGTCTAGCTTATTCACCAATCAGATTCTGTTTTTGTTCTGTTTTCTATAGGGTGGCCCATCCGTTACTTTGTTATGTCGAAATAATGTGTGATCTTATTTTAACACTTTTAAGCAATTTGTTATTTTTTTCTTCTCTACTGTTCTCTTTTGGTATTTTGTTATTGTGTGTCTTAATTATCATTTAAAAACAAAGAAAGCCGAATTAAAACAGCACTAGCAAACCATTGTTGGGAGCTCAAAGAAAGCGGACGCTCACCAATAATAAAATAATACAACAGGCCAGTACATGTAGAAATTTAAACGACCCGTGTAGATTATGTCTGAATGAGAAATTTGAAATCCTTAACTTTAAAGACCCTCAAAACCTATTAAACTGTAGAAGTTAAATAGCAAACAACTGCTCACATAGAATAAAATTTACCTTAAACAAATAACAAAACTAAACCAAACTAAAACCTAAAATAGAAATACAAGCAAGCACGTGTTAAAATAAGGTCACCCGTTATTTCGACACAACAAAGAAACAGTGATAAAAAAACAGAACAATAGAATAGGAGATAGGAAGTCAAATCAATCGAACCTTTGTTTGTGAGAATCCCAACGATTGACTAAGAGAATAACAAAGAATCTGATTGGTTAACTGGCCTTCACTGAAATGAAAGACTTACATCAAATCCGTTGCCAAGGTCGCTGGAAAAATGGTTGGATCATTCTACCGCTCTAGAAGGTACCTCACTCCTGACGCAATCCTCTACCTGTATAAGAGTCAAATACGTCCTAAGATGGGGAGGTACTGTTGCCATATCTAGGGAGGTGCTGCTCAGAGCACCCTTTCCTGCCTTGACAGACTACAAAACCGACTTTGATATTCAGTAGGCGCTGTCTACTTCTCCCTGCTACCTATATCTCACAGAACGTTGCTAGTCTTTCTCTACTCTATCATTATTTTCATGGCAGGTGCTCGGCTGAGCTTCAATCTATAAATCATTCACAACAAAAACTCGTCTAGCTAAAACCACTGTCAATAATTCCCCCCCCCCCTGTGCTTAGAACTAAACAAAACTTTGATGAGCAAAGTTTCTTTCCTGGAACTACCAATCTGTGGAACTTAAAACGACGGGGCTGCTTCCCAGCTGACTACAACATTGTCGTTTTCAAGTCCAATGTAAACAAATTCTTGTAAAGCCGTCCTCCTAAATAATCAAATTCTGCTAAACTTCCACCATCATTACCAATCATCACTGTGTTGTCTCACCGTCCACCTGATATTCATTAACCCTTATCCTCGAATGGCCTTTGGGCCTTGATAAGTGGTGACACTTAGTAAAAAAAAATAATAATTTCATGAATTAAATACTAATAAAAACTAAATAAAAATAAAAGTTTCGTTGATGGTTAGGAAGGAATTAATAATTTTTACTTTTCAATTTTTTTCTAGTTGACGAATAACATTTAGGCACGAATCCGGGGTTTGACAGGAGGTTAGGGTAAGGGTTAATGTTATGGTTATGGCCGTTGTGAAATGGATAACGAGGCGGACAAAAGGCGTCGGTGTACCATGTTCGAATCTTGTCCATTCATTCGGGGTTAGTTCATACCAAAATCGGACCGACAAAGTCTATGCCATTTTTGAGGATGGTTTGTTCTCTCTCAGTCTTAGGTATGGCCCTGTGCAGTTCTAGGAAGTCCACCTTCCCAGGCTTTGTCTTCCAACCCTTTGAGACAGGATTAGTTTATCGCTAATCGCCTGAGGCGCCCATACCAGGGAGCGCCGACCGGGCTGCCCAGGCAATTTTTGTTCGGGCAGAGTGCTCTTCCTCTAGGGCGCTGGTTTTTTCAAATCCCACTTTCCAGATCTTGTGTCACATCTTCCTGCCGTGTGGGGAGGAGGGAGATAAATAGATTCCGGAAACAATCGGGGAAACCAATGCCAATGCCAGAATCAAATTGGTCACAAAAGTTGTCTGATATTTTTTATTAACGCAGAGATGATGAAACATTCCTTCGAAGTAGCGTTCAAAAATGCAGCCAAAACGAATAAAAAGGATGTGTTTACTTTTTATGTGATAAAAAGTTTTTGTTTTTTGTTTTTTTACATTCAATTTGTGTTCGGTTCTATTTTCACAATCTTTTGATTCCCAAGAATTAGAAAAAAAAGAAAGTCATGACAAATGCTGAAGCGTTTTAACATGCGTGACAAGGAAATTGTTTCTGAAAAGCTGATAAATATAAACATCCCATAATTACAATGAAGGGAGATAATCCCAAACCTTTGATGGAGTAAGTTTTTGTTTAAAGACATTTCAGTTGTAAGGTTGCTGGTTTTATTTAAGACATCGGAGGAAGCCATACGAACGGTTCTGCCATAAATAAATAATGCCAAGAAGAGAAAAGAAAGTGGACATTTTTTTTTTATTTAATGTCAAATATAAAGGAAAGTAAATAGGATTCTCTTTTCTTCGCCATAACTGGAATATCATTATCATATGCTAGCGGGGTCTATAGAAATTCCATGGTGAATTAAATTAAATAGATTTTAATTTAATCATTATATCTAATTAATAATATTTTTTTATCTACTTTTAATTAAATAAAACAAAGTGATATTTTCCCCACTCCCCTACATTATATAATATATATATATATATATATATATATATATATATATATATATATATACACATATTTTCATTTAAAAAAAATTTTTTTTACAGACCAATTAGCCTCATCTCTATCGTCTCAAAATCCATGGAAGTTCTACTCAATCGTGGCTCATCTTAAATCTACTGCCATCATCACTCCATAGTTTGATTCCAAATTGTGATGGAAGAATGGATTACGAGTATAATAGACGACGGAGATACTGCTGACATTGTATTTTGGGAATTTACCAAGGCCTTTAAACGTCATTCACCACTTAATTTCATATAAACTAACCTAACTCATGAATTGGTTATAAAGTGGGTAAGATCCTTTCTTGGTGATCGTACATATAGGGTTCAGATAAATGGCAGTCTGTCATCCGAGATGAATGCTTACAGTGGTATTCCTCATAGTTCCATGCTGGGTCCTATTCTCTTTCTACTTTATATAAATGACATGCCAGAAGTGATTGGTGAAAACGTGCTCTTATTTGCAAATGACGTCAAATTAGTAGCTCGTAAACGCGAAATTGACAATCTAAAGTCTAGTCTGCGATGTGCATTCAAATGATCCATTGAATGGGACTTATACTTAATGTTGATAAATGCCGACATATTGCAGTGGGATCTCCTTCTGACTCGGCTTTTACTCTCATTGGTGACACGGCTCTGCTCACTGGTCGACTCGTCCTTCAAACCATCTAAACATTGCATTCAGGCTACAAACAAAGCAAGGAGCACTCTATTTATCATTCGACGTTCTTTCTACAAACTCACTCCTGAAATATTTCTACCACTTTATGTCTCCCTCGTCAGACCAATGTTAGAGTATGGTGTCCAGACCTCTGCTCTATATCTAATACGTGATATCCAGCATCTGGAAAAAGTTCAAAGACTTACTACTCGGTACAGGGTCTATGGGGTCAGCCCTATGAAAACCGACTCAAGAAACTTAATCTTTTCTCCCTTGAGCGCCAAGGATTATGCAGTGATCTTATTTTGGCCTATAATCTCCTCAATGGTCATCACGATATACCTCAGGACCTATTATTCACTCCTGCACAAGAAAGAGGTCTATGCAGACAGCGCAAGAAACTATTTTACCGCCGATTTGGATTTAACCGGAGGAGGGCCGCCTTCTCAATCAGGATCTCTGGACCTTCGAATAGTCTCCCAAGAGAGGTAATAAATGCGCCAATAACGCAGCAATTCAAGGTGAATTTGGACAAGTGCTGGCCTACTGTATCCTCTTTTGTGTAAATTTCCTTACATGGCAACTGAAGAATGTTCATTTTATTTTTTGTCAAATTAATTGAATATGTTTTGTATTCTTACACTCGTCAGTATAGACGACATAACCGTACTGCCGGTCGGACGATTCTAACTAAGGATCCAAGTATTATGAACCCCGGGTTCTTACCACGAGTCTGTTATGACGATCACGCTTTGAAATGTGAGAGAAATACGCCTTGACTTTTACATGTAAACACAATGATATTAAAACAGTGTTCCGATCTCCTACAAGGAGAGAACCACACAACGTGGCTAACTTTGGATCTTCAATTTGATTTTTATCTCAAAGGGCTCAACTCATCAAAGCTTACTTTGATTAATAATAAAAGCATAATATTTATTTAACCCTATTAATGAATATATATATATATATGTATGTATGGTAAAAAAATGGCTGTCTGAATGGGTAGTAAAATCTGTTTTTCCTCAAGGGAACATGTATTCAATGTAAGTTTATTTTTTTGTTTGTTTGCTGCCTTATATATTTTTCTGGAGGCGAACATTGGATTTCTGAAGAGCACATGGTTAATTTTGGTTGTTCAAAACAATCCATCAAAATGTACCAAAGTTTTGTATTTGGAAAAAAATGAACAGTAAAATATTGGTCACGTGAATGAAGCTTAACATTGTCTACAATGCTCGATCACAAAAAAAAAAATGTAAGAGCGAATACAATTATTTTTCTAAAAACTATACATTAAATACTTCAGAGACGTACCAGGGTGTCATGGAGATAGGCTGACCTTTTATTTTTGTTAAAAAAGGTTGTTAGAGCCCAATTCAAACAGCTACTCACAAAATAGAAACAAATCGAAGAATGGAGTTCAAAAATAGAGTTCACTCAATTTTCCCTTTGGGAAAAGTACAGTTAATAGGGGTGGACTATCTTTATATGGGTCTTAATCATAACTAAGTATTATTTAGAATAAATTAAGTGTTGATAATGGATGTTGTATGTTTCTCTACCTCAATGATGCATATTTAGGGGTGATAGTGTGTGTTGTAGTTTATTTGTCAGTGAATAGGTTAAATTTTAGATGGGGTAACGTATAGTTTTTAAATAAATAATTTGTGTGTGTGTGTATATATATATATATATATATATATATATATATATATATATGTATATATAATAGTGTTAAACAAATAAATATTATGCTCTTATTAAATAATTGAGCACTTTTGGATTTCTTTCTACCAAACAAAACCAAAGATATATATAAACATGTGTTAATTACTCTTTTCCTTCCCCGTCTATATACATCTCACTGCAGGTTTCACTCCCTCCTCTACTTCTGTCTGGAGGTTTGTGAGGGCAGATGAGCAGATGGCTGCTGCTGAACGTCGAGCATGACAATTTTTGTTTATGTATGTATGTATGAAGAAGGGAGATAGGTAAGAATTTATTATATAGATGGTAGCGGCGACACATTAATGTACAGACAATAGCGGTTATGTTTATTCATATATAAGAAGCCTTAAATGCAAGAAGGGTTAGGGTTATTGCTGGAATGATTTTCATTGGCTGATACTGATCGTCCATGTCACAGATCATCTATCTTTCTTGTTAGGGCATTTAGTTTGCCATATTTAGGTAGCACAACGTCGCATTCGAGCAGGCACCATTTTTTCTTTTGAGAAATGCTTTGGTTTCTGATGAAGTGGGACTGATGATTTAAAACCTGAAACCTTCAGTAAAATTACTGATGGCCAACCTTGGAGCATCTATAACATATGTTTTACAATAGACAGTAGCGGTTAATCTCAATCTATAGTATTATACCCAATGCCACCCATGGAATCGTTAATAGCATTCACAATCTTTTCTGCAATCCAACCATATTGGGTCGCAGGACCAATGAAAACGAGTTTGCCTTTGGAATTCCCTTCCTGCTCTCTGTTTCCCTGGCTGTACCAACATGCAGAAATTTAAATGTAATGTGAACAAGCATCTTGCTGTATAACTCCCCACTTTGGATGCCCATATAAATCTGGCCTCTAATTCACAGTAGCCCCTTACATCTCAGTGGGAGTGTGCCTTGTTTGGGGTGAATTGAAGTGGGGGGAGGCAATCTCATTACAATACTACCGGGAATAAAGGATGCTGTTCATCGCCTCCGTTCAGTCTTGAGATACAATGGTTAACTCCTGTAAGTGTTGCTGCACATGTACTTGTGAAGCAAGGGTTGCACAATCTCCAACCACACCTCTCCTGAATCGGTACTGCATAATTCCAGTGGCAAGGAGAAGTCCAGGATGACTGGAAACAATGCCGAAATAAGCGGAGAGCACATACAGCACCTGGTATTCCCAAATGGTCACCCATTTAGTACTGGCCAGGCTCAACGTCGTTTAACTTCAGTGATCTAATGGGAACCGGCATGTCAACGTGATTATGCCGTATAGAGGATGGTATTAGGCTAATGAATATTGGATACTCTAGCTTTTATGTTTCTAGTGACCACGTGTTTGGATATCTTTTCTGGACACGCGGCTGCCATTTTCTGTGTTTTGTTCTCTTGGGTAAGAGGAAGAGGAGAAAATAGAAGAAACAGTCGGATTTACATACATGCACATTTATTCTCATAGTTTGTCGAAGACAGACATAAGAGGGATATATGAAACATGATACACAAAGGGGTGGAAACTGCAGACATAATTACTAAGTGAAAGGATACATTAATGCCCCAATACAATCAGGAAGACATGTGTCGCCAGGGTCGTATTGAGAGAGATGCATGAATAATGTATAGATAGATGTGAGTTACATTTTGTTGATTGTGTGGCTGTGGGCAAAAGAAGGAATCTGAAGACGACTATTACAACGGTATGAAAATGGCGTGTCAAGATGGCAATCGGTCGGACTGCATCTTATGCTTTTGACTACCAAACAATAAAAAGAGAGAAAGAGCCTCATTTTAAATTCCCCATATGGATAAAATTAGATTTTTGATTTCCGAAACAGAAGAGCGGATTCTGTTCGTTGGACAGTATGATACAGGATAATTTGCAAACTAGATAACAGATAATTCTGGAACCAACTGTACCATTGGTTTTATGGTTTTTGTTCGACATATAAACGCTTCTTGCATTATTTAATGTCAAATCTAGTATTTTGATAAATGATTTTATGCTTCAAGTTTTAAATATCTTAAAATATTTATTCAGTGTTTGGTCTGATCTGGCCTGGATTTGAGCTAGTTACTTTATATATTAATTCGTTAAATAAGCATACATTTTTTTTAGATAAATAGTGTGCACATTTTAGATTTTTATTTGTTAGGAGCAAAGTATAGTATCTGTTCTTCATCTTTTCTTTTCGGCCAGTGAATGAGAAATCCTTCTCGATTGAGGCATTTTAAATTTTTGTACCAATCTAGAGTGTCCTTTTTTTCAAGAGCTGGATTTTTCCCCCACATTAAAAACTAACCGTGTGTCTAACCTCTCTGCATGTGGTTGTAGTCGGCGAATTTGTAGCCCCGTCAACAGAACAACTGTAAGGTGAAATCAGAATGCGACTCAATAAACCTAACGTTTCTTGACCTTGACATTTGTCGAATTATTTGCCTTTTCTTTTACAAGAAAAGAATCTTTGATGGACTTTGATATTCTAGCAATCCATTTCTGCAGCAAATAGACGGACACTCCCAGTGACGACTGTCCTTAGTCAGGGTTGAGAATTTATACATAAGGGCAAAACAATTATCCCAAACATCACCATACAGAATAATCACATGATTAAACGACCCTGCTGAAATAGTCTAATTCGTGATGTGGCTGAGTCATTGAAAAAACATGACTGAACTCATCTAGAGTGGATAGTTATAAGAAAAGTCAATATAACCTAAAGTTAATTAGAAAATGTATTAAATAAGTTTATTTACAAATACACACATTTTGAGGTTATGTAAAAGGTACCCCACTCGATCCTGCGTCACGAAACCAAATGTAACAAGACCCCACTCGCTTCTTTCACCCGTGGGTATCATTGTCGGCCACTCACGCACAGGTGTTTGATATCCCGGTCGCGGTGCCGTGTAGAACAGATACCTCACTCCGATCTGGTGTCACTGAACCCCTTGTAACATAGGTGGTCCACTCGTGTCTCTATCTCTGTGCTCACACGTCTGGTTCTCTGCGCAGAAATCTTTCTAGACTGAACACCCTCTTTGGCCAGTGATCGTCAATAGTGGCTGAAAAAAAACCCAAGATGTGCCGAATCTCCTCTAGGTCGTGATGACGGCGATGATGATGATCTCGTGATTCTGTGAAGGCAAGGTTACACAAACAGAGCAAATAGACAATAGGAATAATTCAAACTCAGCGGTTTCTTTTTGTATCAAATAATTATTAACAAGATAACAACTGTTTTTAAAACGTCGAATTAAGTCTACTCTTCGATAATGTCTTTGTTTACTAAACTAGTTTGTCGCGTCTCTGTGCGTGAAACTCCATTTACGATGGCAAGTCCTTAATTAAGTCGTTAATCTATGTTTGGAAAAACGGTGGCAGAGCCCCGGGCTACGACTAACACGAGCCACGGGACACGAGAAAATCTCGACCCGTTCTAGTCGAAATCCCAACTCCAACTGTGTGACTGATCTCGTTCTGCAAACCAAAGGGTCCCCTCTCCTCCCGAGAGTTCGCATCCCACACCCCCTCTCTCAAACATCCCTCCTCTCCAATCCTTCTCCCTCTCCCACCTATTTCTCTATTAAACCTTACCTTTTATCATGACAAAACCATTATTCGCCCTCTTTGTCTTTATCAAAAGGGCTCTCGACCTCCCAAGAGCTGACCTGTTATCAGCCTATGGGTGATTAGGGATCATGACCAAATTCCGAGGCGGTATCTGGCAAACGACTCTGTTGTGAGGGGATAATTCCAAATGACAACACGCTTTTTCCCAGCCATTGTCGCCAATTCTGGCCGACGTTTGGACAGCCGAAATATGTACTAGTTCTTAGACCTCTACTTGTTTCTACGTGGGGTCCAGCATTATCGCCAAGATGCATACTAGTGCCCCCTGGGTACCGATCTCTGTCGGTCATAATCGTTGCGTCATAGTTATCCCTCTCTCTAATGGGATCTTTCACTCTCAACTGATACAACACACTCTTTCCATATATCAACACGTGTGAATTACTCTCTTTTTTTTCAACCCTCATGCTCTCTGTCTGAATGTAAGCTTCACTGTCCCACTAATTTATAGTGTTATATATAATCACCATCATCATCATCATATTCGGTTTAACGTCTATTTTACATCCTGGCATGTGTTAGACGGCTTTTAAAAATTTACTTCCAAACTAGCCTACCTCTGTTCAAACAACATAACTTAGAATTCAACAAATTTTTTTTGAAAGTCATGCAGACCGACATGCAGGAATTTAAAACGAATGTGAACAAGCATCTCACTGCACAGTTCCAAATTTAGGATGACCCCCTAAACTTTCACCCTAATTCTCAGTAGTTCATTACGTCTACAGTGGCAACTTGCTTTGTTTGGGGTGAACTAAGTTAAACAAATTTTTTTCGTTAATTGAGGCAAGATTTTTAAAGGCAGGATTCTCTTTCTGACACCAACCCAGTGAGGTGATGGGGACCAGTGTATTTATCGAGACACCATCTCTATGTGATTGCTTACCAAGGCTAAAGAGCGCTTCACCTGCTCTTATACACTACCAATATTTGTTTAGGTATATAAGGTGAAGTAGCCTGCGCATGCGTCTTTTCCAAACTTAATGAAGCAGATATTGCAGCTTCAGGTAAATCATTAATACTTGTCACAATCTTCAAGAGCAAGGCTTGTCGGATATGTCACACTCTCGATTTTGAAACCTTTTAAATTGAGACTTCATACCTTTCCCAAATGTATTAGTGTGTGAATGGTGAAAGTAGATCAATGATAACAAAATTTACAGATTTTTTTTTTTTATAGAACTGCTTTTTGTGAAGATACATAACCATAATACTTTTACATAGAATGTTTTTGCTTTTCATTTTTTCCCCTAGTGGCCAACTTCATATTCAAGGGCAGATAATCGATGTTAAAAGACCTTCCCCACGTCCCTGTATAAAAGAGTATAACTGATTCTCTATTTACATACTCTTTGGCTGAAAAGGAATGAGTAAATACATGGCATTTTTTTCTTCAGTATTATTGAATTAATACAAGTGTGTGTTTTGCACAAAAGATGCTTGCAGGACCAAAATATATATAAGAAGGTGGGGGGGGCATATATAAGGGAGAGTAGACAAATAGATAACAAGTTTAAAAGATATGCAAGAAAGAGGAAGAACGAGGAGATACAAGAAGAGGGAAAAGGGGAATAGACAAAAGAAAACAGGAAAGGGCAAAAAAGGGAAACAGCGAAAGGTAAAAACAGGGAAAGACAAAAACAGGGAAAGGCAAAAAAGGGAAAGGCAAATAAAAGGGAAAGGCAAAAAAGGAAAACAGTGAAAGGTAAAAACAGGGAAAGACAAAAACAGGGAAAGGCAAAAAAGGGAAAGGCAAAAAAAAGGGAAAAGCAAAAAAAAGGGAAAAGCAAAAAAAGGGAAAAGCAAAAAAAGAGAAAGGCAAAAAAAAGGGAAAGGCAAAAAAAAGGGAAAAGCAAAAAAAAGGGAAAAGCAAAAAAAAGGGAAAGGCAAAAAAAGGGAAAGGCAAAAAAAAAGGGAAAAGCAAAAAAAAGGGAAAAGCAAAAAAAAGGGAAAGGCAAAAAAAGGGAAAGGCAAAAAAAGGGAAAGGCAAAAAAAAAAGGGAAAGGCAAAAAAAGGGAAAGGCAAAAAAAGGGAAAGGCAAAAAAAAAAGGGAAAGGCAAAAGGCAAAAAAGGGAACAGCAAAAGGAAACCGGAAAAAAAGGGAAAAGCAAAATCGAAAAATGATAAAGCAAAAAGGATAAAGCAAAGAGAAAGCAGGCATGAAATAAGGAAGAAAAAGAAAGAGGTCTTATTTAAAAGGAGATGCATCTAAAAGAAAATGAAAAAGAAAAGATTTTAAAATTAAGACAAACAAAAGATGAGGAATAAAATGTTTTTAAAGATTCGGTGCAAAAGAAAAAATCCAATAAAATATAAAAGAAAAAGAAAACAAGGAAATGTTTTCTTTGTTTGTGATAGAATTTAATTAGAAATCTTGGAAATCCCCCCTCCCCTCCCCACCCACGTGCAACAAAAATACATCTATCCAATTTGGGCCAGTTTCGAATAATCTGATTCTGCCTGTGAACAGACAAAATATCTCATCCGAAATTAGTTGGCACTCACAAAGTGATATTACAAATAGCACAATTACAAAATGCATATATATATATATATACTAGAAGAATACCATTCCCAGGACAGGTAAAATTAATTCCCTGAACAGAACAGTTTTACACAACTTTTATGTCTCTTTACAAAAATTAAAATCAAGATATAATGATACTAAACCTTATGTCTAGAATCATCATTACATGATTTTGATTCTAGAAAATATCTAAAGGGGTCTTAATGAGAAATTGAAATTAAGGAACTCTTGATGTCTAATGACTATGGATGAAATTTAATGCAAATCTGAAATATTTGAATTTTCAAATGTGTTGTTGTGTCCTAATTATGCCCTCTAAAAGCCCTTTTAAAATACCCCAAAGAAACTAAAATTTGGGGAATATTCATTCATTTATGTCTAATACTTATTGTTAAACTTTCACAAAAATCAGAGCTATCTGAACTTTCACAAAATACTTCCATCATTTTTTTTCCTCCATTTTCCACAAAACAAAAATAAACTAAATATAGCCCACTCTACGACCAGTAGCAATGTTCCAAAAATCATCATTATCGGTTAATTCGTTTAGGAGTGAATCCTGTACATAAATATATATACATATCTAACTTATATATATATATAATTCAATAGATTACGTGTTTTTAAACAGTTATGACCATTGGTCAGACCGCTAGTGATTCGTCAGGTGATTAACCCTTTTTTAGTGCTTTGCCGTCTTCCGTTCATACATAACCCTCTATGCATAATATATTTTTTTTAATTTATTCAAAAAAATTTTTTTAATGATATTTCACCCCAAACAAGGCAAGATGCCACTGTATATGTAAGGGGCTACTGAGAATTAGGGAGTAGGTTTAAGGTATCATTCTAAGTTGGGAGCTGTGCAGCGAGATGTCTGTTTACATTAGTTTTAAAATTTTGCATGTCGGTACTGTCGGGGAAATCGGGGGCAGGGAAGGAGTTCCAGAGGCCAGCAGCACGAGGAAAGAAGCTATTGGAGTAGAAGGCTCTCCGGCATCTGGGGACCTCCACAGTGAATGGATGGAATTTAGCTGATTGTCGAGTTGGTCTAGTGAATTTACATTGAGGGGCGACCAAAGTAGCCAGTTTATCGGAGCATAATCCATTGAAGTATTTGTAAAACAAGCACAAGGATGCTACATTGTGGCGATGGGACAAGGGCTGGAGCTTGGTTGACAGTGAGGGACCTATTAGATTTCCAACTCTTTTTTGGACCTTGTCTAGGAGGAAGAAACTAGTGGATGATGCACCAGCCTAGATGTGGCAACAATACTTCATGCATGGGCAGATGGTGGCTTTGTAGAGAGACAGGATAATGTCAGGTGTGAAGAGTTTACTAGAACGGTAGAGGGAACCCACCTTCTTTGCTGCAGTCTTGGCAATGTCTTCAATGTATTTGTTCCAATTCATGTTACTTGTGAAGGTTAGGCCGAGGAGTTTGAATGATGAACTCTCAGGTAGGGTGTGATTTGCCATGACAATCGGTGGTTGGAGAGGTTTCTTGTAGTTATTGAAGGAAAGGAGCTTTGTCTTCGTGGCATTAAAAGTTACCAATCATTTATGACCCCAATCCACTACAGCCTGGAGGTCATTTTCTAAGGATTCAACCATTGCCTCGGATATGATTGCGTCCATTTTGCCAACATGGCGAGAGTAAAGCGTGGTGTCGTCAGCAAATAAACCAATCTCAGACTATGTCATCAGGGAGATCGTTTATGAAGATCAGAAACAATAAAGGTCCAAGGATAGATCCTTGGGGTACACCAGCATTTATGTCATGTTGTTTAGATGAACGGCCATTGAGGACAACCTGGATTTTTTTTTGGTTAGGAAGGATCTAATTATATTAAGTAATTGCCCAGTAATACTGTATGAGCGTAGTTTCAGGAGAAGCCCTTTATGCCATACCTTGTCAAAGGCTTGGATATATCAAGCGCTACTGCCCTAGCTTCACCTGCCTTGTCAAGTGTATAATACATGCGTTCAGAGATGACCGTTAGGATGTCTGCAGTAGATCGTGCTTGTCTAAATCCACACTGGCGGTCAGATAGAAGTTTAGCATTAACTAAGTGCCGGACTATCGCTAGGTTAAGGATTCAAAAGTTTTAGCAAAGATCGGCAGTAGACTGATTGGGCGGTAGTTCTGAGGATCGGTTCTATTCCCAGAATTCTTGTAGACTGGTACCACAGAGGCAATTTTCCAGCTGTCGGGGAAGCAAAATTCAGCTAGGCATTTATTGTAGAGTTTAGGGAGGACAGGCCAGTTCAGCGGAGCATTTCTTTATTACTATTACAGGTATAAGATCAGGCTCACAAGCTTTGGAGGTGTGAAGGTTTTTTATGATGTCTCTGACCTGTTTTTTCACCTACAGACGACGTTGTTGTGTGCTCTCTTACCCCCATCAGCGTAGGTGAGGCGGTCGCATAGGCTTGAACACAGTTCATAGATTCTGGCTAGAATCATGAGGCAAACGTTCATATAAGAACAAAGAGATGATGAAAATAAAAATTGGATAAATTACAACATTTATTAATTGATCAGATATTCATGCAAGGAATATATATATAAAGTTTTTTTTTCAAAGATAAGTGCTTTCCATCAGATGAGAAAAATCAGTAAAATAATGCATTATTTGCAGCATAAAATTGAAAATATAAAAGTTGTAAACAAAAGACATCTTCAACGGAAGTTGGGTAGAAGATACAATGTGTCTGTGTAATTATCACGGGGATCAATCAGAGAAAATCCATGGATTAAGGGGGGGGGAAGAGATAAGGTGAGCATTGAGTTATCATCCTATTGATGTCAGAGACATCATAAAAAACCTTCACACCTCCAAAGCTTGTGAGTCCAAATAGCAAAGTCCGAAATCCAAGGTATGAGAGGATACATTAGAATGAAGTCTAAAACCAAAAATCAGCTGACAGCAAAGTGAAAGAATCATAAAAAAATATCCAAAGAATTCGTATTCACATAAGGTAGACAACTATTATAGTCTTAAACTCAAAATATGAGTTATCCCAATGCTGATTTTGATTATTTAAAAATATTTCATATTAGCATTCGTCTGGGCCAGACTAATAAGTATTTTATTAAAATAAATTGTAGTGAAGCACGGTATTATATTTCTAATAACACGGTACAATAAATAACAAATAGGCTAGTTAAAAGTAAAGTTTTAGTTGTCAGCTTAGATACTATTTGGGCCTTACTTTGAAAATCTAACAAGTATCAAATTCAAGATTATATCATTCTATGATTAAATAACAATTTGGGAACACAATAATTTTTACACACATTACTAGAGGAACCGGAGAAGCGAACACAGGTAATCCAGGCTGTCTACTCCAACACCCCCTTCATCAGAAAGTCGAAATGAAGACGAATCTAAAGGTTATCCTCAGAAAACATCAGAAAACTGGAAAATGTACGATCTGAGATTTCAAATCATTCGACAGAAAAAGTCAAACACAGGATAAATCCAGCAACAAACCAAATTTGGTTATTTTTTTAATAGCTTTATGGGATATTTAAAAATATTGAGCTTTATTTTGGCTTCTGGGACTTGATTTCTAGTCGAATTGATCTGAACTATATAAATTTGAATAATAACTAATATAATATAATATATATATATATATATATATATATATATAATTTAAATCAATTAGAAAACCCTTTTCGAATTAACTACTAATATCTATCATCATCTTGCAAAAACTATAATAATGAGATAAAGCTAAATATATATATATATATATATATATATATATATAGGCATTTTTAAAGATTTTAAATTATATTCCAAATAAAAAGTACACACATTGATATCCAAGTCGTATACAACCGTTTCCAGACAATGTTAATTTTCAGTCATATTAAACACAACATTTCCGTCTTTCTTTAGAAAGAGTTCTCTGGAGTATCTTCATTTGTACCCAGAAAAAACAAAAATAATGTCCGAGAAAAAGGGTTATCTTCAAACCAAAACAAAAACTACAAGTGAATGTTAAATACCTCGGTAAAATATGAAATTATATGGCCATTATAGTTCATATTACACAATCTGCGAAAGAGACCGAGTATTATAGTGGTCCCTGTTCGTATTCTTCAAGTAATAATAATAATAAGTTAGAAAAAAACTCAACAGTGCTCTATCGTAGATTCTACAAGATATATATATATATATATATATGTATACATATTATTTTATTTAAATACTAGACATTACTGTGTCTGTTGGCGATACAGGGGTTTCATCTATTCGGTCATCCTGGATTTAGGCGAAATTAATGCCTAACGGAACCAACAAATCTTTCTGGGAAAGAAATTCCAGATATTTACCTAAATCCAGGATGACAAGAAAGATGGAAACCGATTATCCAACAGACACAGTAATGCATAGTATTCTAATAAAATTATATATATATATATACATATATATATATATATACATATATATATATATATATACACATATATATATATATATGTGTGTATATATATATATATATATATATATATATATGTATGTATGTATGCATAAAGTTGGACAGTGTGCACTGTCAATTTATTACACAGAACTCTTCATCATTTTGGCTAATTCATTCTATCTAGGATTTGGCACCAAAAAGAAGTCTATAAATCTACCAATAAACTCTTTGTGTGGAACTGTCATGACATAGCAACAATGGCGTCGACTAATTCATTACTTACCTTCAAGTGCAGAATATGACTGCATGCCACACACCTTCATGTGAAACACTGCAATTCTTCATCATAAAAGCCATATAAACGCTATTATGCATATGGACGTCACCATTAGTGGTAATTACCAGAGGGTTGATTAAGCACAGGACGATATCCAATTAATGTGAGTCATAAACATTGGTTTCACTTGGGCTAAATACCAAAAGTACCGAAACATCTAAAAGGGAGTATTTCTTGTTGTTTTATATTGTTCTTGGGATAGTAGTTCTTAACCAGTGTACAACAGAACCCCAGGAATTTTGTGAAGCGATTCCAGAGGATCGGCAATGGTTTTCTAAAACGAATTGCATTCTATTTTTCCTTTTAGAAGTAGTCTGTTTGCTTTCTACAAATTATTCCTATGCAAAGAACGCTAAAAAAATAGGTCTTTTTATTCAAATCAGTTGATCACCTTTTGATAGGATGTTATCCTGTGCTCGCCATTTCACTACGAGTGGCCGGTTAGAATGACATTCCCGGATACAACATTCGTTTATTGACAAAAATCCGCCTATTGAACAATTCTCGTTGTGTTTCAGTTTTACCTTGAATAAAAGTTGATACCTAATAATGAAGATGTGGTCTTATTATTGAAATTTAACTGAAAAAAAAAAAGGCTTGATCATTACTTCCTGTTACTAAATAGTTTTTGGTTATTGAAGTGATGCTGAGTGGGTGTAAATTTGAAAATGCGAATGTGAGTTAATAAACAAATATGAAAAAGAATTTGAATGGGGAAACTTAGTATGGTCAAGAATTAATTATTTATTTACTTTTTACAATTGGAAGAAGTGATTTACTATTTAACATTTATTGTGGGAGCTGATACGACAATCGTCTTTACAAAATGCCTGTCTCACTTGGAAGTCAAGGGGACATTACTCTCCAGTCGAACGCAACGGAAGCAACTGACAATTTATCTCCCTTTAATATGTCCATTCTGAATGTCTCATTATTTTCTAGCTAGAATGCTTCTAGCTAACATTAATGAAAGATGGTGACCCTTTTTTGTTCAATATTCTATTTCAGTCAGATGAGGCCCGATACAACTAACCTTACCAAGTTACGTTCTTCGTCCTGACTTTCTTCTGAACCAACCAACCACATAACCTCTCCATCAAAAACCTAAACATCCTCTGCATAAACATAAAATTTCATCTATTCTTGTCAGCAATTTATTTTTGCATTTAATCCATTTAAATTTAAAGTAAACTAAATGTGTATGATGATGTGTGTACATGTACGTATATGATGACGTGTGTACGTATATGATGTGTGTACGTGTAAGGATTACGAGTCCACGCGTTTGACAAAACGTGATGCAGTACTGTTGTGATATTTGGACTGGCGAATCTGTTTCATTTGAGAGTTCTGGATAAGGTGCAGAAATGTATCGATGATCTGATTGGTCACACCCTTCTTCTCTGCACCATCTCTGTCATAGACGTGATGTTGCTAGTCTTTTCCATAAATTCTATTATGGCATGTGTTCTTCAGAATTTTCCTTGTATGAAAGAAAAGACTCAGTTATGTGGGGGTAGAAAAGTATTAAGGAAAGTGTTTGTTACCTTCTTTATTGAAGACGGATTTGGAAGAAGCAGATATCTCGGAATAAGTGTAATAATATTTGTAAGTATACAAGAATGTAAGAATATTTTCATTAAACACACATTAGGAAGTGCTGTAGGTGGTTAGTGGAAAAGATTAGCATATGAAATGTTCGGTTATTTTCCTATAATGTCTGAAGTTGCACGGGAAAAATCGACTTATTTTATTATATAGATTTGTACTAGATAAAGAACATGTCAGTGCAGGGTTTTCTTCAATTTTCCTCAACTTCCAGTCATTGAGAACAGATTTTGAAAATCTCCAAGATAAATAACTTGTATATCAGCAAAAGAGATGTTGTCGAACTATCAGAATACTATTAAAACGAGAAACATTTATGCACTTGTGTGTTCAATTCTTATCAGAGATACCATTTTGTCATTGAGGCAGCAGCACAGATAATAATGGCCGGTCGTCTAATGTACCACGAGTCTCACTAAATGTGATGATCAAATAAATTAATAAAATACGATAAAGAGTGGTTGTAAAGATAACAATATTTTAGTGAAAGAAAGCATTTGGAAGTATTGTACTTGCAGGTGCGTGCGTAGTTCATTTAAAAAAAAGATCTTTCATGCCGTTTTGACTGCGCGTTGTTAGCATAAGAGTTTGTGTAAGACACTAACATAATGCAGCACGAATTTAAAAACAGATTGATTCAAAACTAGCAGGGCTACCCGATGTCACCCGGGATCCTAATTTCAGTAAATTACATAGATAACAGAAAAGAATAAAAATAAAATTTGAAAAATCTGCTTAATATTGGAATTTGAGATGTCAAAGTTTATTTTGGGACCAAATTAGAGAAAAAATAATTATTACCCAGGTTAGGTTCTAACTACTCAAACTCTGTTTCTAAGTAATCTACAGTAACCGACTGACCCATGGGGGAGTAAGAAATATGAACGCTATTAAATACATAAATCAAGCTGTCTTTGTTTCCCCCCCCCCCTGTCGCTGTCTTTAGAATCGAATGTCGGTCAGCCAAATGCAACGAAAGAAAGAAACCTAAAAGAACAAATGTAGGCTTCCTTTCCTTCTTTTTCACCTGTTAATATCGAAAAAATGATCTGTTCTTACCCGGTGATTTGGTGACAGTATTAGGACTTCTGACTGTGAGGGTTATACATCTACGACATACCGACAACAACAGCCAAAAAATACGGGTACGCCGACGACCTAGCCATCCTACAGACGGGAAAAAAATGGGAGACCATCGAGGCTGGGCTCACTGCGGACATGACGACCTTGTCCAGGTACCTCAAGAACTGGCGGCTGAAACTCAGTGTGGGCAAGACCATGTCCGCGGTATTCCACCTCAACAACCGCGAGGCCAAACGCAAGCTTAAAGTGATGGTCAACAACACCGCCCTCCTGTTCGACGCCACCCCGACGTACCTTGGCGTGAAACTCGACCGCTCACTGACATCCCGTCAACATATCGAAAACGTGACAGCAAAGGTGACATCACGTGCTGCACTGATTCGTCGTCTGGCCGGTACTACATGGGGAGCTGCAACCAAGACCCTGCGGATATCCACCCAAGCACTGGTTTTCTCAGCGGCCGAGTACTGCGCCCCGGTTTGGTGCCGAAGTACCCACACCAAGAAAGTGGACGCAGCTCTAAACACCGCCATGCGCACAGTCTCTGGGACACTCCGCGCCACGCCGGCGAACCAACTACCGATACTCTCCGGTATTGCCCCACCCGCTATCCGACGAGAAGCGACTGTCCTGGCACTGTCACGCAAGGCCAAGATCGACAAGAGACATCTGCTCCATGACATCATGAGCAAACCTCCTCCACCAGTACGCCTCAAATCACGCTACGCACTCTCCCAGCACGCGCATCAGCTTCTGGAAACCATCCCAGACACCACCTCAAAGCAGATGTGGACCAAGAACCGCTGGAGGGAAGATTGGCAGCAAGCTGACCAACACCGACTGCACATGTTCATCACCGACCCAGACGTCATACCAGGGGCTGAGCTGCCACGAAGGCAATGGACCAATCTGAACCGCCTGAGAACTGGTGTGGGCCGTTTTTCTGCCACAATGAGAGACTGGGGTCTGAGAGAGGGTGCTGCCTGTGAATGTGGCCACCCAGAACAGACAGTTACACACGTCATAGAGGAATGCCCGCTGTTCAAACCACCTAATGGCGAGCAGGGCATAGCGGACCTTGATGACGAGACGAGAACCTGGCTTGCCAAGACCGAGCTGCAGCTTTGAGGGAGCTGGCACAAGAAAGAAGAAGACTGTGAGGGTAAGAACTCCTTCGCCTTCCTTTGTTTATTACTAATAAAAAATAAAATATTGATAAGGATTGAATATTAAAATCGATTGAAAATATTTTGTTTTGTTTTTAACAACACAGAGCAATATTTGCCTTATATGACTGACGAAACAGATTTTATTTTATGTAGCTTGTAGTAAAAAGCCATTAATCACAAAAGTACGGAGGGAAAGGTTCGATTTTACTTTATATACAAGACTAGCAAAAACTACCCTCCCCCACTGGGTAGCAATTAATCTAGTTGCAGTAAAAATAGTAACCGACTGACCGGGTGGGGGGGGGGGCAAGTAAAAAAAAAAAATGGTGACGCTATTAAATACCTAAATATAGTTGGGATAATTGGAAAAAGAAAAACTTTCACCTTTTATTCATTTAGATGAGAAGGTAAGCGTGACAGACTGACCGACCAACAGAAATAAACGCATCTCACCGAGGATGCATCTAAAAGATATTTTCTTAGGTCATTAATTTCAGGGACATGAACAGGGATTCGTTTCGTCTTTTGAAGCACTTACCCAAAGAAGCATCACAGTATCAGTGGCACAAAGGAGTCAAAAAAATGAAAAAAAAAATTAAAAGTAGAAAATCAGCCCTTCAAAACCCTGTATGTTTTGGGAGTACATTCTGAGACTGTACAAGTGGCAGCGGGAAGTGATAAGGGGGTCCATACCCTACCCTATTCATCCCCAACTGAAACTTGTAGCCTTTTAGTCTGGGGGCCCCAAAATGAGCTCAAACTCAATTTATCACGTTCTTTTCCCCTAATGGGATTTGTATTAACAACAGGAAGTTGTTTTGTTCCTTGAAGGATCGGACAGAGGCTTTTCCTCTTCCTCAGACAAAAACCAGACATAAGGGATTTCCTTTTGCCGGAATGGGGAAAGCGAGGAGGGGTACTTTTTAGAATTTGTTATCTATCTCAGATTTCCTACCAAAAGATCCGTTTCAAAACAAGTTCATTGGATACCAATATATCATGGTATCATAGTCACCAGTTAACAGTTATGGTGGGTTGGAGAAATGATAACAGGAGATACACAACGGATATGTACTCTTCCTTAAGAGCAGTGGTTCTTAAATGGGTAGGAGGGAGTGTATATCCCTTGATGGGAGATGCATTTTTTTAAAAAGAAGCTTAGCCGGGCAATAAAAATGAAAGTAACTTTTTTTTTTTTAGCAAAATGTCATAATTAATGCAATTGTATTGAAGTTCAATTAAAAATATATATAAACACAAACGCTACTCTCTCTCTCTCTCTATATATATATATATAACTTCTTTTGTAATATGATAGGAAAAATCCCAGCAGAGTGCTCGATTAATTGAGAATCAAAATTAAAAGCGCAATATTTATTTATTTATTTTTTGTGCAGAAAAATTAGTACAACATTAGTACCGTCGGTTTCAAGCTCAAGAGGACTTAACCATCCGGCTCTCTTCAGCTTATGGTGTCACCTGTTACAGAAATGTTGTAAAAGTGGTCACCGAGTTTCGACTATGGGTAAAAATAAAACGTATTTTAATTTAAGCAACCTAAAAATCTATAAGGTTTTGTTTTTGTAACAAAACAAATAATTTATATAGATATTTATTCATTAATTCATTCATTTTTTTCTTCTATTTTTAAAAAAATTTATAACATTAAATTTTTGGAGTGGGATCCAGGAACATATTCATTTATTAATAAATGCTGAAAACTTCATTAAGATCAGATAATTCTGTTTTTTTTGTTTTTTTTTTTTTTTTAAACAAGGGTTATTCATTTTTTTCTTCTCTTAGTTGAAATAGAACTTACTTTCATTTTTACTGCCCGTCTCTAGCCTAAACGAAGCCAAAATTAGAATTTTTTACATATTCAGTTATCTTTTTCACAGAGCTTTAATAAACATATTAACCTTTGTTATCAATAGCCAGAGTTCCCATCCAAAAATTGGTTGATGACACTGAGCCATCATTGTAGCCTTCAATAAATTCATGTGGATCAGAGTTCAAAAGTAATCAAAAACATAACGATATGTTGACCAGACCGTTTGGTACCAAGTTGACCCCACTTTGGTCACAGCGTTATGTCTGCCTCAATTCTTGGAGCCATTGATGACATTTTCAAATTGTAGATCCCTTTTCTTTTCCTATTTCATTTTCTCCTCTTAACAGTGGAGAAAAATATGAATATTTAATATTCTATCAAGATTAGCAACGCGTGGGTAGAGAATTAAAATGAATTCCATAGGCATGTTGAGTTCTTCTAGGAATTCTGTGTATGTCGATAATAAAAGATGATAAAAAGCCCGTGGTTAACAAAGATATAGCATTTATTAATAGTTACCACTGTCGACCAAGGGAAGAGTCTATCAAGCATGTGTACACAGTAGGGAAGTGAAACCTGGCCAGTGGAGGTTGAAGACATGCGTTGCATGGAGAGAAATGATATGAGAATGATACGATTAATGTGTAATGCGAGTCTTAAAGACAAGCTTAGATCTGATGACCTCAGAGGAAGATTAAATCTGTACAGTATTGTAAGGCGTGTGCAGAATAAGAAACTTACATGGTATGACCATGTTGAAAGAATGGATGAGAGTTCTTAGTTTAGTAGATGTAGAACAGTTGCGGTAGCAGGTTCACTACACGGGGGGGGGGGGGTCAAGGAAAAACATGGGAGGAAGTGATAAAAAATCAACTTTAGAGAAAGAGGGATAAATAAAGACTTGGCCAGAGATAGGTTAGTTTGGAAATCAATTTCTTAAAGCCGTTCAACGTATGCCATCATGTAAAACAGACGTCAAACAGAACTTGATGATGATGATGATGATAATAGCTAGTGCGTGTGTCAATGCCAAACGAGGCACGGCCCTTAGAATGCCAAACGAGGCACGGCCCTTAGAATGCCAAACGAGGCACGGCCCTTAGAATGCCAAACGAGGCACGGCCCTTAGAATGCCAAACGAGGCACGGCCCTTAGAATGCCAAACGAGGCACGGCCCTTAGAATGCCAAACGAGGCACGGCCCTTAGAATGCCAAACGAGGCACGGCCCTTAGAATGCCAAACGAGGCACGGCCCTTAGAATGCCAAACGAGGCACGGCCCTTAGAATGCCAAACGAGGCACGGCCCTTAGAATGCCAAACGAGGCACGGCCCTTAGAATGCCAAACGAGGCACGGCCCTTAGAATGCCAAACGAGGCACGGCCCTTAGAATGCCAAACGAGGCACGGCCCTTCGAATGCCAAACGAGGCACGGCCCTTAGAATGCCAAACGAGGCACGGCCCTTAGAATGCCAAACGAGGCACGGCCCTTAGAATGCCAAACGAGGCACGGCCCTTAGAATGCCAAACGAGGCACGGCCCTTAGAATGCCAAACGAGGCACGGCCCTTAGAATGCCAAACGAGGCACGGCCCTTAGAATGCCAAACGAGGCACGGCCCTTAGAATGCCAAACGAGGCACGGCCCTTAGAATGCCAAACGAGGCACGGCCCTTCGAATGCCAAACGAGGCACGGCCCTTCGAATGCCAAACAAGGCACGGCCCTTCGAATGCCAAACAAGGCACGGCCCTTCGAATGCCAAACAAGACACGGCCCTTCGAACACCAAACAAGACACGGCTCTTAGAACACCAAAGAAGACATGGCTCTTAGAATACCAAAGAAGACATGGCTCTTAGAATACCAAAGAAGACATGGCTCTTAGAATACCAAAGAAGACATGGCTCTTAGAATACCAAAGAAGACATGGCTCTTAGAATACCAAAGAAGACATGGCTCTTAGAATACCAAAGAAGACATGGCTCTTAGAATACCAAAGAAGACATGGCTCTTAGAATACCAAAGAAGACATGGCTCTTAGAATACCAAAGAAGACATGGCTCTTAGAACACCAAACAAGACATGGCTCTTAGAATACCAAACAAGACATGGCTCTTAGAATACCAAACAAGACATGGCTCTTAGAATACCAAACAAGACATGGCTCTTAGAACACCAAACAAGACATGGCTCTTAGAATACCAGAATAAAGATAGAGAGAGGTTTTAAAAGATGTTACACACTTTCTAACCTCTTCCGTTGTTTATGAACACAGGAAACGCCGGGTAGCCCTGCTAATAATATATAGTTAACTTAACCGGATTTTACAGTTTAATGGAAATAATAAAAAACAGTAACACTAAAAACTTAAAACTCAAATAGTATTAATGAATTCCGGGGAATGCCGGGTAGGTACAACTTATTATTTATATATTTAGTACTTATTATGTTAATCTAAAAAAAAAAAATCGGTTTTGATCTAAAAAAAAAAAAAAAAGATTAAAGTTATCTACTTTTGTTGTTTTTTTAGTATGAGGAGGCAGAATAATTATTTCTACTTAATTTAAATTTATAAAATACTTAAAATCTTAATCTATGGTTTAATAAATGTCCACATTAAGTAACCGTCTCTGCCGGATTTCTCAACTTTTCTTGAAATTTATAGCCCAAATCTATAAAATCTAAGAAAAGTTGAGAAACCCGGCATAGACGGGTACTTGAACTAAAAAACAATATTTTTATAAATTATCTAAAAAAAACAATTTCTACGAAAATGCTTCAAAATAGTTGCATAAATAAACTAAAATACGATCTGAACATACAGAGACGATACGGAAATAGAACAAAGGTTTGGTTTAACTCACCATATAACATACGCAAAATCAAATATTGGTAAAATATTCCTGAACTCAAAAGCTCTTTAACCATAATAATGTTAAATCAACTTATTTAAAAAAATCTTAATCAATTTTTTATTAAAAAACATTATTCAGGTTTATGATGATGATCGATATAAACTCGGAAATAATTAAAACACGATAACAAAAAAGAATTGTCTAGTGTTAGATTTGAACCCATGATGGCATACACTATTTGAACTGAAGGCGAACGCTTATCCACATGGCAACCGATCAAACAAAAATGTCTTTATAACCTACTTAAATGAGTTCAGCGTAGGGATACAAAAGTGAAAATGTTTTACCCTTCCACATAGATCTAAAATAGATTATCTAAAAAAAAAAAGAAACAAAAATATTGATTAACATTTATAAAAAATTTTTTAAGCCATTTTTAATTAAAAAGAAAAGGGAATAAATGTTTTTCTTCAAAGAAGTTTGATGATTTGAAAAGTATAAACGATTATTATAAGTGTGTTTTTCGGTCGGCTAATAATTTAAAAAAAATATTAAACTGGAAAGGGAAGGTTAAAAATGTCGGAACATTTGTTTCTAATGTTATTTTTAGGTACTTTTACATTTGAATAATGACTTTTAAAAAAGGTTCAAGAGCTTCAGACATTGATAAGGACATTTGATCGAAGGTGTTGATTCCAAATCTGCGGTTAGTTTGGTTTTTAGATCAACCATTTAATTGTGATGCCGCGACACACAGACACATACAACTTTGCTTTATATATAAATATTTAGTTTTATTACATAGAAAAATAATTTTAAATCTTTTTCTTTTGCTAATGAATTGAAAAACATGCAAATTACAGCACAGACATTTTGATAAAATTATCTTTTTCGCCATTATTTTGTTCTTTACATATTGATATTCAGTTCTTAATTTCATGGCATTAGGTCTTATTTTTTTATACATGAGTCATAGATCACGTGACCACGAGGTTGTTTCCCCATTGGTTGTTACAACCATTGATTAATTTAGCCACGTGATCAATCATATAAAAGTCTTGAAACAGAAGCTCACTTCCTCTTTCTGTCCTTTTCTTATTCGACCGTTGATGTGACAATATGCTGTCAGTTCTTTCTCCATCTAGACTAGCCCATCTCTGTTGACATATTTTTGAGACAAGATCTCTACAAATAGATTATCAAATTACATTACAAGTCCACGTTCCATATATCCACGTATTAGGAAGTTTTAAATATATGTATCTATTTTGTGTATTACTTGTAAGTGCATATAAATCCTGTTTTATTTTATAAGTAAGGTTGTTTTTTTCTAGTTTTCTTGTCTATGTATTAGAACGAATAGAAAACTCACTAACGTTTATAGCATTAAGACCCTCCCCCCCCTCAAAACGAAAGAATGACAGTCGCACTACAAATATTGGTAAGTAAAAAGGAAGTTAATAACTGCTTATACAGGAAGGGGACATTCAGAAAATAAACCCTTTCTTCATTCCATCCATCTCTATCAAATAAAATGAAGGGTCTTCACATAAATAATAATTTATTGAAGACAGAGAGGGATAATTTTGTAGCAGTTACATGAGGGACCTATTTTGTTTAAATGTACACGCAGTATCATGCGTTAAATCGTATCATGGTCACACACTCTAGCCTAGACTGTTAACTGAGTGGGTGTTATGATATATCTGCACAGAAGCAAAATTAATATGCGTAGACGTATCTTCATGCCCAAAAAGACAATTCAAATCAGTTCCCGTTTTGATTACCTCTAGATAGGATGTTATCCCGTGCTCGCCGTTTCACTACGAGTTGCCGGCTAGAATAGAACTACAGAATGACTAATGTAAGGGAGATAATTAGGATACTACTTGTATGTCGGGTGTAAACATTGTTGCCGTTTCCAAATGCACAACACTACAAGCTACAGATTACGACTTCCGCTGATAGGGGAGACAAATCATATCAAAACTTATTGACAGTTGTCTAAGGCTCTCTTGAATACACTTGTGGTAGGTTGCTGGACTACATCCTCGAGAAGTCTGTTCTACAGAGCAGCAATGAAGACAGAGTAAGCAGCCTTTCGCTTGTTGAGCAGAAACAGTCGACAATACAGTGTGTGCATATGACCACAGAGGTCTCTGTCTGGCACCAGGATGAAAAAACATTGCGATTCTGCTTTGTTTCACTATTTCAATAAAAGAAAAAACAAACATTGACTTTTAATAGATAAAGTAAAGTCAGTCGGATTATACAATTAATTGAAATAATAAAACAAAGGTAATTGTTTATTACTTTCTGTAGGTACAGGTAGTTATTTATATATTTATTAAACGGTTGACAGTACAGTTTGTGCATATGACTGCAGAGGTCTCGGTTTGGCACCAATGTGAAAAAATAGCGATTTTGTTTTGTTTCACTTTTTCAATAAACAAATAAACATCGACTTTTAATAAATAAAGTAAAGTCAGCCGGATTATACAATTTAATTGAAATAATAAACCAATAACTTTAAACTTTAATACCCCAAATAATTTAAAACTTAAATAATATTAATGAATCCCTACGCCAGGTAGGTACAGGTAGTTATTTATATAGTTATATATATTTAGTAAACAGTCAACAGTAGAGTTTGCGCATATGACCGCAGAGGTTTCCGTATGGCACCAGGGTGAAATAATTCCTCAAGAAGTCGACTAACTTTCCCATTCATGGTGCAGTATGTTAAGTTTAGGTCATTCCGCAGTCTTTGTTGTTCAAGTATTCACTTGCAGAAATTGCCTTTTGTAGGAGAGCATTGAAAGCCCCCTTTGTCATGCACATGGCCAGGAATTGTACACATTCGGGGTGAAGAATGCCCTTCAGGTACAGGCTGCAAGTGTGAACTGCACACTCCAGTATAGGTTACACAAGAGACACATATAGAAGCAGAAATACGTTTATGGACAGATTGATGAAGGATCTGCAAATGAGGAAGTGAACTCTTTGAGCTTTATTTGCAACGACAATTCCGTGGATAGATGGTTTTAACGGAGGTGTCGACCATCACATCCAAATCTTTTGTGGGTGATACCATCCCTAATGGCTGTGTTGGTAAACCGATCGACAATGGAGCATCAGGAGGAGCGCCAATTGGCAAATACAAACATTTTTCATTGGTTGAGCTGTAGGACCAATTATAATGAAGAATTACTGGGCTTGTATGTTCAAGAGAGATGAAGTAAAAAATGCAGGTTATTTGAGTTATAAATGCATCTTTATCAATAAAGGATTGTAGAGTTAGCATTCAAATATCAGAATCTCTGCTTACCCCAGCTCTGTTTCCCTGTTGTCCTCTATGCCTCTCTGTTATTGGACTTAACTAATGCCAGGTCAGAAAAAAAAGTGTTGTTGGGAATTGCGTAAACTTTGCTTCACTATAAACTCCCCATTGATCAGGAATACTTTTCAGAGAGTATCCATTGTATTCAGCGATTTTATTTAGTCAAAAGAATAATATTAATCATAACATTTTATACAATTATAAAAAGTTCCTTTAACTTATTCATGAAGCCTTAATCGCTTTAGGGGAGAAGGGGGGGGGCGGTTTTCATGCATTCTGCCAAATACCTTTTGGACTTACCCCATGCTAAATACTCACCACAAAACCGCATTTACTCTACGGCCTGATCCTACTTAACATATCCCCAAATGGTTTCAATTAAATTTTATTCATAAAAAGAAAGGATACACGAGTCATGATGGGGGGTGGGGGGGGGGGTGCAACATTAAGCCCCCCCCCCCCCAAAAAAAAGAAAAGAACTAAAAAAATTGCTAAAACCCTTTGTTAAACGTTAGACCGCCCACTGTTTTCTAGGTGATCCAACAACCAGCAGGTCAGTCACTAAGTGGGAGTGAGAGCTAAGTGGGATATAAAAAATAAATAGATCGCGATGGAATATGGAAATAGATTGTGTCCTCCAAGATAGAAACAACATTATGGGGTGGCCGGGGACAAAATAGATATGGGGAGTGGCCATCTGTAGAGGAACTCTAATACAAAAAAAACAAAAAGAGTCGAGACTCATTTACTCCACTAGCTAAGAGTCTAGAATTCTGTGATGGGTTCTACAGAATCTAGGACTGTGTGCCATGCTTAGGCAGGCAACATGAACTCAGCTCCTCATCGGATGTCGTGCATCCACCTTCTATTGAACTTTATGCAATGTAATATTTTCTAAGCACATCTGATCTTCACTTGAAGCTTATGTTTAAAGTAAATAACCAGATCCTGACCGGAAACAGATTAAACACCATAAACCTGACGAAGACGTGAAACCCACATCACCATTCTTGTTACAGCTAGGAAAGCTAGAAACATTTATTTTCTCTCTAGACCACGGAAGAGTTTTGTGGTTGATGACAAAATGTGTACGTGATAATGTGTCTAGAGAGTAGCAGAATTAATTTGAGTAATAAAAGTATTTCAATTTAAAATACATAAGCAATCACGTTGCGACTGTCATGTCAAATCTAAGGTCAGCTTATAACTTCTGCTAAAAGTAAAGACATATATGGAGCAAATTACCATTGCTTCAGCTGTTGTATCTATTAGTCAAGTTGGTATGATTGTTAGAATGTTCGCTAATAGGCTGGTTGACCAGTGTTCAATCCTCAGTAGAGTCATACCAAAAACTCAAAAAATGGTACTTGATGCCTTCTTACTAAACACTCAGCATTATAAGGTGAGGAAGAAGGGTAAGTGAAGCTATCCAGAGAAAAGAGTGGTGCCCTCCCCTATACAATCTGTGCAGTAGCCAATGATAAAAGAGCCCTTGGGTTGCCCTCGACTGCGGTTGATCCATTTATGTATCATTTTATCTATTAGCCAACTGGATTAAATAGAAAATATTTTTCTGGAAAAATTAGTTTTACAGAGTTAAGATATGCAACTGGGGGGGGGGGGAGGAATCAAAGCCTTCCGCAAAAATTCAGATACCTCTGATTTTTGTGAAATTTTGACAACACGTATTGGATATGAATTCGTTAATATTCCCCAAATTTCAATTTTTTTTAGCATTTTAACAGGATTTTAGAGGGCATAATATGGGAACAAGCTCTCATTTGAAAATTCAAATATTTCAGATTTGCATTGAAATTGATTCATAGTCATTAGAAATGAATTAAGTGTAAGATTCCCTGAATTTAAATTTCTTCTTAAGCTCAAGCCTTAAATTACAGATAATTTCTAGAATCAAAATCATGTAGTCGATTTTGATCAGAATTGGTACAAGGATTCCAGACGAAACGTTCGGCATCCCGAGTCCAGACGAAACGTTCGGCATCCCGAGTCCAGACGAAACGTTCGGCATCCCGAGTCCAGACGAAACGTTCGGCATCCCGAGTCCAGACGAAACGTTCGGCATCCCGAGTCCAGACGAAACGTTCGGCATCCCGAGTCCAGACGAAACGTTCGGCATCCCGAGTCCAGACGAAACGTTCGGCATCCCGAGTCCAGACGAAAGGTTCGGCATCCCGAGTCCAGACGAAACGTTCGGCATCCCGAGTCCAGACGAAAGGTTCGGCATCCAGAGTCCAGACGAAAGGTTCGGCATCCAGAGTCCAGACGAAAGGTTTAACATTTCGATTTTAATCTTCGTAAGGGAACATAAAAGTGGTGCAAAACTGTTCTGTTCAGTGAATTAATTTTACCCCAACCTGGGACAGGTATTCTTTTAGTATAATTTAAATGCCAAATAGCAAGAATAGAAGTTCTTTCTCTGAATAAATTCCCGAACACAGACTGTATAGAATAAGTAAGGAACGAACAAACAGTTGAAAACTGCTCCTCGCTATCAATTCACTGAACGTCCTACGGGAGGACACAACCTGATAGATTAGATATGTGGCACAAAAGAAATCATCTGATTCCTTAGAAGCATTGGATCAAGCAATGCAATGTTATACACTGGCCCAGAGGAACAAAAGGATTGGAATATTTTGGGAAGAAGAAATGACGAGTTTGGAAATATAACAGGGAAAATACAAGAGGAGGAAAACACAAGAGGAGGAACAGGCTACATGAAAAGGTCAAACAGAAGGTTTCATGGAACATTCCGGAAAAGCTGAACATTCAAAATTAATTTTATATAAAAACCAAATAAAACTTTTTAAAAAAACAAAAGAAAAAAATTAAACTGAAAATTATCTTAGTTGGAATTGATAAATTCTATATGCTGACGAGGAAACTCAAAAGTTTTCAAAGTTTTACTCTAATGTAATAGTGATAATAAAATGATTTTTTCAAACGTGTGTACATATGGAAAAGCATTGTTAAAGGTTTATTTTCAGAGCATGATTATATTTAAAATTTTATTTAATTATTGCAAATTCTGTAATCTACTGAATTACACACACACTAATATATATATATATATATATATATATATATATAATATGTAAAATACATAAATTCTTATATCTTTTCTCTATTTCTTATTTGTTGACGTATAGGAATACAAAATGTCCTTAAAAAATCTTTTTTTCTAAAATAACACACACATATATATATATATATATATATATGTATATATATATATGGGTGTGATTTTATGAACGTGGCATGACGAGATTAAGTTTACTTTCAGCTTGAATTAAAACATGCCTGCAAATGTGCAGCCAAAATATTTGAATAAATAAAAAGATTTATATACCAAATAAATAATATATATGTATGTCATGCTATTTTTTTATGGTATTTCAATGCACACTCAACCCAAAATAGAGTAAGCTAGATAAGTAAACATTCATGCCTTTTTTCTCTTCCTTTTAACTGCCTGGAGAATATTAAATGACAGGAAAAGGACATTTGTGAGGAGGTGACAGATGATAGCTTTCCCTCGTATCTGTTAAAATGCATCTTCTTATGTAATATATGCAGAATGAAAAGAGGGAAATATCCGGCACTCTGATATAAATAACGACTGGAAAATCTTGAGCTTTATTCAGTTCATACAACGTTTTAGTGACTTCGTTTCATATATATATATGTATATATATATATATATATATATATATATATATATATATATATATATATATATATATATATATGCCAAGAGAGAAAAGGTGTTTTTACAGCGGAGATAGCATTACAAGTGAATAAAGAAGATTATGGAGTTAAAGAGAAAGCAGTCAAGAGGAAATAGGAAAAGAAAAGAAAGAAAAAGGAAGAGATTGATTATTTGGTGAACTTTCATAGTATATATATATATATATATATATATATATATAAACTTGAAACGATACGTCTTAGTATATATATATATATATATATATATATGTATATATATATATATATATATATAAACTTGAAACGATACGTCTTAGTATATATATATATATATATATATATATATACTAAGACGTATCGTTTCAAGTTTTGGAAATAAGTTCTTTGGGGGTGCGGGTCTGGATTTTGTCACTATTTCTCATGTGAGTTTTTTTTAAAAATTTATTTTGACTTTGTCAAGAGCCCATTTTTAACTTTTTCTATCCTCTTTCCCTACGTCTTTGGATCGAATTTTTTCCCCCTATTGCTACTGAATTAACAATTTCTCTGATGAGCAACAACATATAGATGAAGACTATGTATTTTTCTTTATTCTGCTGCGAAACGCGCGTAAGATGTAGGAAAAGCATTGAATTTGGTTTGGTTGGTTGTTTTACGGCATATCAACTCTTTTCGGGGTATTTAATGCCAAATCAAGTCATTTTGGTAAAAGTCTCCATGCTTGAAGATCATGCTATGTTCAGATAGCCATTCATGGTGTTTGGTTTGGTTATCTTGTTTTATGGCATATCAACCCTTTTCAAGTCATTTAATGCTGAATCCGGTCATTTTGGTAAAGGTTTTTATACTTCAAGTTCTTTATATGTTTAAGTATTTATTCATGGTGTTTGGTTCAGTGAAAGGGAGAAGAGGGAGGAAAAGGGGGAGGGAGGCGAATTGTTTTTGTTTTGGATTTTTAAGAACATGATTGAATTTTGCAAAGAAAAAAAAACAATAAAACATCAATGTTTGGTGCATTTTGAGTCAATAAGTCAATAACTTCAGACAGCCTGATCTGGTAGCGCAAGTAGGTTCTATTGGACCCATAGATGAGGCCCTTACAAGTACTACCACTCCGAACCAGAGTGGGCCTGGGAGCAATGGCAACTAAGGCACAACTCCACATTCCCCACAGCTACCAAATGGAGGCCTCACAACTGGATGTCTTTTAAGGTCATACCCAGGACCGCATCGAATTTGGAAAAAATAAACAAATAAATTAAATAATAAAATATAAACATTAAAATTCTTTTGTTTGTCTGCAAGACAGAGGAATTAAAGGAATTTGCTGACATATGAAAGTAAAGAGATCGAAAAAAAACAAGAAAAGTATGGTTGTGGTTGTTTGACGATATATGAAGATTAAGAAATTAAAAGAACACATGAAAGGATTGATTGGTCATTGAGATTCACCTATAATATATAATATATTATATATATATATATATAAGTAGCTTGTGTCCGGGGGTTCGAATCGTGCAATCAGTTGAACAGTTATTTTCCACTCTGATGATTCCATTATGATGAAACATACGTATGTGGATAATAATTTAAAAAAAAAGATTTATTAAATAATTCTTTATAGCCCCCTTTCAGATGGGCTTCTTTAATAGAAATGAAATAAGAGTCTAATCTTAATGCGAAGTCCCTGTCCACGTGATCTGTTGAACAATGTCTGCTTTATACGACATAATAGGCTTTATTTCTTGGCTTGTCACAGAGCTGTTGAAGTTAGCCTCATGGTTAGAGCTTCTGGATTCGAGTTAAAAGTGTCCGGGGGTTCGAATTGTGCGATTGGTTGAACAACAATCCTCCCATGTTGTTTAAAAATGCTAAGCATGAGAGGATTGTTGTTTGGAGTAAGCAACCTTGATTCCCTTTGTTGACTTTGAACTCCTCTAGAAACAGAGATTTTGGTCGTCTGCCCGTCACTCACAATCTTTTTTAAACGTAATAAACAAATTGCGGAATTCGTCTCATTTTGAAATATCAGAAATCTTAACTACTTTCAGAAATGGAGAATATTGCATTAATAGTTAATAATAAATTCTCTACAAATGACCGGAAATCGAAACCTTGAAATTTTCAACCTGAGGTTTTTACCAACTGACCTATTTGGACTTTCGTGTAAATCGAGCTTAAAACATTACCTTAAAATAAGTATAGCGTTGACGTAACAAAATATTTAATTTGCTAAAATTAATGGAACTTACACGCTTATGAATTCTAGTATGTAAAAAAAAAAAAAATTGTTCAGAAATTGTTATTAAATCATAGAATAGTATAATTTTGAATGTAATACTTTATTTATTCCAAGCTCTATATAATATTCTAAATATTGAGCTTTATTTTTTGCATTTAGAAACTGATTCCTATTCGAATTGATCGGAACTATATAAAATGTGCTTTTTATATTATTACCTTCTATATTAAAACTCTGTAAACCTTGTTTGCTATCTTATCTTGTTTGTCCTAGTGCACACTTGATGACATCAAAATGATGATGTTACTAAAGGATGACGTCATCCATTATAACCGAGAAAAATGTCACAAAATGACATTCACCCATTAAATAAGAGAGAGGGTGAATATTTTTTTTATTTAGACGAACAGATCATGCTAAAGATCTGCACATTGAAATTTTAGATGGTGAAAAGAGGAAATGAGACAAGAAACGGTGTAAAGAGTAGAAGCGGGAGTAATAGTAGGAGCTCTGTTGAGCTGGCCGCCATCCTCTCCAAAACGCTATAACAAAGGCCTTGTCGAATCTTGCTTCCCTGATAGCTGGAAAATTGCCTCTGTGGTACCAGTTTTAAAGAACTCTTGTGAAAGAACTGATTCGCAAAATTATCGTCCCATAAGTCTCTTAGCTAAAATCTTTTAAGCGATGTAACAATAGTCTATCACCTTGAAAACGCTAAACTTCTTTCTAACCAACAGTATGGATTTAAGCAATCCGTTTCTACTAAAAGGTAAAGGTCGCATAGCCTGGACGTGCACGAGTGTCGTTGCCGACATCGCACACTGCCCATGGCCGTAGCGGCGGTGATTTGTTAAGAATCACCGTGTCTAGGGCACAGCATATGGAAGGCAGAGCCCATCCCTCTCCTTCCGCTGCCTTGAACCTTCCCTGAGTTTTAGTCAGGTACCCATTTACTGCTGGGTGGACAGAGGGAGTTTTCAGACCCGAAAATTTGCATGCCGTGAGTGGGATCGAACCCGGGTCGTCTAGCCCAAAGACAAGTGCTATAACCACTCGTCCACAGGCCCTCCCTCAGACATACTAACGGTCATCTCTGAATGCATAAACTATACACAAGAAGAAGCAGGTTTGGTTTACGGCATATCAACCATCTGTGGGATATTTAATGCCGAATAAAGTTGTCAAATATAATTCGATAGGTAGGATAATTATTTATTTTCCTAGAAGACATTACTCTTTGAAGACATTACTCTTTGAAGACATTACTCTTTGAAGACATTACTCTTTGAAGACATTACTCTTTGAAGACATTACTCTTTGAAGACATTACTCTACCCAAGCTGGTAAAGACTCCGGCAATCCTACATGCGACAGACCTATACCACTAGTTTTATGTTGTTTAAAATATAGTTATCAAAAATAATTCCAGAAGTAGGGTAATTATTATTAATTATATTCCTAGAATACATTGCTCTTAAATAACCAGAATACATTGCTCTCAGAAGGAACTTTCACAGCGAAAGCAGAAACATTACTCTTAGAAGGGTACTTTACTGAGAGAGAGAGATCGGCAGAAAACACCATTTCAAGAAAAAAATGTCTCCCAGAAAATATTACTTCTTTAGAAACGTTAGTCTTTGAAACCAATAATATTTGGCACTGATAAACTTTGCTCTCAATGTGATTGACCCTGAGCCACCGTCTTCTAGTATCTATTTGGGGAGAAAAATAAAAATAAAAATGAGAAATAAGGTTTTGATTTTTAGAAGAATCAGATTGAATAATATGGTTGGGGGTTGAATTTATAGATACTAAGGCATTACATGAACAGCCGATTGATCGGATCGGGCCTCTCTGATCTCCTGTCTAGCCAAAGTAAGGGCCGAAGTGGATGAATGCCTATCCACCAGGATCCCGTCTTACGGTATCACGGGTCGCCACCCACGGCCAACAGGTGGCCCTGTTACCCCTTCGGCAAATTAAAAGCCTTGCTAACAGGGCAAAAGAAGAAGCAGGTGAAACTAGGGTGGTAGTACAAGGTCTGGCATGATGGTCTTCTCAGGGAAATTAATTTGTACGGTATTACTGGACAAATATTTAATATAATCAGATCCTTCTTAAAAGAAAGATACAGGTTATTCTTGATGGCCATACATTTAAACATCACATTAATGTGGGTGTGCCCGAGAGGTACAGACTTCGACCTTTTTTATTCCTGATCTTCATAAACGACCTCCCTGATGCAATCGCATCCGAGATGGATATATTTGCTGATGACACAATACTCTATTCTCAGTACGAGAGCAAATCGAACACGCACACATATCCAAGGCAATTTCGTTAGAAAATGACCTTCAGTCTGTAGTAGAATCGGCCAAAAATTGATGGTTATATTTAATGTTACAAAGACAAAGCTCCTTTTCAAAAATGGATGGTTATATTTAATGCTACAAAGACAAAGCTCCTTTTCAAAAATTGATGGTTATATTTAATGCTACAAAGACAAAGCTCCTTTTCAAAAATGGATGGTTATATTTAATGCTACAAAGACAAAGCTCCTTTTCAAAAATGGATGGTTATATTTAATGCTACAAAGACAAAGCTCCTTTTCAAAAATGGATGGTTATATTTAATGCTACAAAGACAAAGCTCCTTTTCAAAAATGGATGGTTATATTTAATGCTACAAAGACAAAGCTCCTTTTCAAAAATGGATGGTTATATTTAATGCTACAAAGACAAAGCTCCTTTTCAAAAATGGATGGTTATATTTAATGCTACAAAGACAAAGCTCCTTTTCAAAAATGGATGGTTATATTTAATGCTACAAAGACAAAGCTCCTTTTCAAAAATGGATGGTTATATTTAATGCTACAAAGACAAAGCTCCTTTTCAAAAATGGATGGTTATATTTAATGCTACAAAGACAAAGCTCCTTTTCAAAAATTGATGGTTATATTTAATGCTACAAAGACAAAGCTCCTTTTCAAAAATGGATGGTTATATTTAATGCTACAAAGACAAAGCTCCTTTTCAAAAATGGATGGTTATATTTAATGCTACAAAGACAAAGCTCCTTTTCAAAAATGGATGGTTATATTTAATGCTACAAAGACAAAGCTCCTTTTCAAAAATGGATGGTTATATTTAATGCTACAAAGACAAAGCTCCTTTTCAAAAATGGATGGTTATATTTAATGCTACAAAGACAAAGCTCCTTTTCAAAAATGGATGGTTATATTTAATGCTACAAAGACAAAGCTCCTTTTCAAAAATGGATGGTTATATTTAATGCTACAAAGACAAAGCTCCTTTTCTGTAATAAGTATAAGAAACCTTTCCAATCACCTTTCCTGAGAGGCCAACGTTCAAGCACCTCAGCCTAACATTGACAGGTAACATGAATTGGAATAAATACATAGAAGGTACTGCTAGGTCTGCTGCAAAGATGATCCCCCCCCCCCGAGAAAACTTTTCTCACTTCCCAGTATCCTATATCTCTATAAATCCACTATTCGTCTGTACATGCAGCATTGTTGCCACATCTGGGCTGGTGCACCAACCACTAGTCTCTCCCTCTTGGACAAGGTGCAAAAAAGAGTCTAACCTAATAGGTCCTGTCTACCAAGCTACAGCCGCTGTTGCAATGTTGCATCCCTGTGTTTTTTTTTTTTTTACACGTACTTCCATGGAATGTGCTTCAATGAACTTACTGCACATTTACCCCCCTCAACATAAATACCACCCGATCAACCAGACTAGCAGCAAAATCCCACCCCTTCACTGTAGAGGTCTCCAAATGACAGAAAACTTTCTACTCTAATAGCTTCTTTCGTCAGATTGCTTGCCTTTAGAATTCCCTCCATGCTCTCGGTTTCCACAACTGTACCAGCAAGCAGAAATTTAAATATAATGTGAATAAACATCTTGCTGCACACTCACCACTTAGGATTCCTCCTATAAATCTGGCCGCAAATAACAGTAGCCTCTCACATCTCAATGGCAATATGTCCCCTTGTTTGAGGTAAATAAAAGAAAAGAAAAAAAAGCAGTAAATAAAAAATAGGTAAAGACTAAAGTAGCAGTAGCATAAGGGAAGGAGAGTAAGAGGATGACGTAGAATAAACTATGTAGATAAAGAAAAGGAAAACTTGAAAATTACAGGACATCATTAAAATATAGGTTTTAGGGCTGGTATAAGAAGTACACAAGGGTTCTCATTTACGGAGCAATGCCGAGTGAACCTCTGTTAGTTATGTGTATATGTTCATATATTTGTATGTACAGGATTCACCCCCTAAACTAACCGATCATTATGAATTTTAGAAACAGACCTGCTAGGTATAAGGGGTCGTAATGTGGGATATGTTTAGTTTAATTTAGTTTTATGCAAAAAGGGTGGAAGCACTTCATGAAAATTCGAATAAAACCTCCGATTTTTGTGAAATTTTAACTACAGATCTCAGACATCCATTAATAAATATTGCTTAAATTTCAGTTTCTTTTGAGCATTTTGAAAGGATTTTAGGGGGTCATAAAATGAACACAACCTTTCATTTGAAAATTCAATTTACATTGAATTTGATCAATAATCATTAGACACCAATTAAGCAAGATTCCCTGAATTTCAATTTCTTCTTAAGACTCTTAAGCTTATGGCTTAAATTTTTAAACATATTCTAGAATCAAATCATGTAATGGATTTTTATCAAAATTGGAATAAGGATTCTAGACGTAAGGTTTAGTAGCATTATATCTTGATTTTAATCTTCGTAAGGGGACATAAAAGTGGTGAAAATCTATTCTGTTCAGGGAATTCATTCTACTAGTCCTGGGACGGGTATTCTTTTGATATGAGAGAGAGGGAGAGAGAGGGAGAGAGAGGGAGAGGAGTATTAGAAGGCTATCACAATGCAAGAAATGGAAATATGTCGGCGTTGAGAAGTGATTTTTATTTAAATTATTTTTTTATAGCAAATCTTACTTGATTAGGCAAGACTTCAAACTGATGTAATGTGTGTGACCGTGTTCCATAATATATTTCGAGGAAGACCTCTTTATCAAATGGTGGGTGGTTCAAATCTCTAAAACACGTGTGGAATTGTAAAATTGTTAATATGCTTATAACACAATAAATATTAATATCCGCAGCAAACGGAATAAAACTATAACTAAATGCTCCCCCCCCCTCAATATTTCATATTTAACATTATGTCTCGGAATTTTTGAGATGAGGGTTGATAATTTGTAGAACTTGGTATATTCGGACTACTGTTCTCATCTTGGGTGTTTTTATCAAAACGACCCGTGGCACATTGGATATAATACTAAGTAAAATTCATTTGTAAGTGACAGTCATCTGAAGGTTGAAGGTTCAATCCGCAGTGCGGACGATATGAAGAATTGCGAATTACTGAAGACTTCTTTCCAGTCATGGCAGATGGAACGAGAGCATGCTACCCCCGTGGATTTAATCATGGGTTCTGTTCGAAATTACGTTCGGATTATAGAGTTCGACAAGGTACACCTGAAGAAGGTCGGAGGTTATATCGGCCAAAACGTTGTGATAAAAACACCCAAGATGAGAACAATAGACCAAATATACCAAATTCTACAAATTCATATATATATATATATATATATATATATTTGAAAATTTCTTTGAGAAACCAGTAAACAGACGCGTGAATTCATATCAATAAATGAAAATTTATTTAATCATTTTTTTTTTTTCTTTTCTTATAATCCCAAATTTTCGGTTTTATCAAACCATAATCATGGTAAACAGACATTGTATTTCTTCTTTTTTTTTTCCTGGTAAAAATCTGACGGCGTGGCCGAAGATGTACGATCTCCTCCGATGTTTTTGGGGAGTTTTTTTTTTTTTATATGTCCGATATTGTAGTGAAGGCCCTGGTTGGCCGAGGTTAATAGTATAAGTGTTACTACAGTTTTAGAAGCGTCGTTTAACCAGGAAAAAAAAAAAGAAGAAATACAATGTCTGTTTACCATGATTATGGTTTGATAAAACCGAAAATTTGGGATTATAAGAAAAGAAAAAAAAAAATGATTAAATAAATTTTCATTTATTGATATGAATTCACGCGTCTGTTTACTGGTTTCTCAAAGAAATTTTCAAATATATCTACTAACGACGCTTCTAAAACTGTAGTAACACTTATACTATATATATATATATATATATATATATATATATATATATATATATATATATATATATATATGAAGATAATGATGAATGGATTTCGTAATGTGTTTTAACTGCATTTATACATGGCATATCGAATCGATATGAGGTACTGTTGTTTTTTAAATTGCACTTCAGAGAGAGAAAGACACACACACACACACACAAATAAAACAACAAATAAAGAAAGATATACCCCTATCTTAACAATGGATCTATTAAAATGCTGTGGTAACAACATACCAGATTCAATATCGCTTCACATGAATGTATTATTTGCACACTGCAAGAAGCAAGCTCGAGGATGTATATCGCCTGACACAAGGTTATTACTGCCACTAAATTATCAAGGTTATGTTTTCACTTGCGCTTCTTTGCAGCTACGTTGCATGCAAATATGTATATTTTAATGCACATGCATTAATATATTTCCACACACTTATGTACGACTATCTGTATGCATGCATTTATATAATATACATATGTCGGCACAACCTTATGCACATTTAAGTGTGCCCAGTCAGAAATATCCACGTTGGTGTCCGAATACACAGTAAGCTCACTGGAAAAGGGGGGACCCTTGGTTTTTCTCAAGGTATCCATCTCAGAGAAGGTTAACTCGTATATAAAACTTACTGCTATACTTCACTGAATATATTTCTACTGAATATATTTCTACTTTTGGTGTTGTGCAAGCTGCACTCGACTTGAAACACTTGCATAGGCATGACTAACTCTTAACACTATCAGCAATGGTTCTGCTTGTCTAACGAATAGGCATACATCACGTATCAAGCGTCAACAACAGATAATCAAAATCTAAATATAAACATCAGAAGTTGGATATAAACCAACAGTCCAACGATTTAAGTCAAGCAAAAGCTTCCTCAGCCATGTCGAGCCCCTAACAACATCTCAGGAAGAAACCAGACTACAGCTGTGGAGCAAGCGGATTGAGTATGCTCCCCACTTTCTACTGCCATGGAAACCCTGCCTTCGGAGGCCCTCCTTGCTGTTTCAGAAGCACCCTTGGTCCAGTGGAAAACACTCCACCTGAGAACAGGAATGGTACGATCAAAAGTTACTATGCCTAGATGCGGCTACAAAACCAATCAAAAGTAGCTATGAGTAGAGGGGCTACAAAACTGACCCAACCATCTGCGAATATGGAGAGGAGGACCATGCGATGCAACATTGCCTTGTCTTCCCTCTACTGCCCAACCGGTGCAGCTTGAAAGATCTTGCAGAGTACAACAGTAATGCAAAGTACTGCGTAAAAAAGTTAAAAACTGTGGTATGACCACATGACACTTCAAAGATACACAAAAAAGAAAGTACTTCTCTCGAAGACTGGTTTCGTAAATCACCGGGAGAAGCACGAAAGAACCACCACCCATAATATTTCTCAAAGACATGGTGAAACAACTTGCACGGTGTGTAGAACCAACTCCAGACGTAAGACATATGGTTGTACACAGAAGCGTATCTAATTTGGTTAATCCTATCTTTTCTTCTCAGCACCTTCTATCTCACAGACGTGATGTTGCTAGTCTCAGTCTTTTCTACAAGTACTATTATGGTCTGTGTCCTTTAGAATTGTCTGATTTATTCCTTGCTTCTTTTGTTCCAGCTCGTTCGACTAGTGGTCTTCATCAATTCGCTGTTTGGATACCTTGCTATAATACAGCTTCCTATTCCAGTAGCTTATTTCCAAGAACTGTAGGCTTATGGAATGTTCTTCCTGCTGACTGTTTTCCTCCTACCTATAGCTTTTTCAAGACTAAGGTCAATATGCATCTGCTATCTTTGCAATAATCAACTTTCGTTCTTTTTAGCTCCTTACATCAAGTGGCTTCATGCCTTGTCTGGAGAAACATATATATATATATATATATATATACATATAAACACATTGAAAGATGACCCCCAAATACTGAAGAAAGTATGATGTCCATCAGCCACCCGTACTACAGATCATTCAGATCTATAGCTGGTCTAAAAAGTTACCTACGAACACAAGGATGAGAGTGGATACACCTGATAAGACGGCAATAATCTGTGTAGATGAAACAAATAATCATGTATATATATATTTATATCTATTTGTATGCGTGTATATCTATTACTATACCTATACTAAAGCTGAGATAATCAACGTTCGTTTCACTAAGGCTATTTTCCTAGATATTTAATCATATAAAAATATACCTTGGTATTAGAATCGAGTTATGTTATAAACGAATCCAATTTGAATTGTTCTAATCAGCCGTATTTTGAAATTTTACGCACGACGTCACATCATCTCTTACTTTCTTAGTTTCTGTAAATTACACTAACCCGTTTCTCACTGCTCTTATTTTATACAGTTTCTCTTTCTCTCTGTGTGTTTATTAACACTTAAAGGCAATACAACTAACTATAAAACAGAATATTGGAATAGTCCATTATAAACAATAGGCAACATCACCACAATTATTGATACCATTAACTGAGAGAAAGAGAGACAGCTGAGAGAGAAAGAGAGATAGCTGAGAAAGAGAGCGAGCTATAGAAAGAGAAAGCTAGAAAGAAAGAAAGAAAGAAAGAGAAAGCGAGAGGGAGAAAGAGAAAGCGAGAGAAAGAAAGAGAGAAAGAGAGAGAGAGAGAAAGAGAGAGAGAGAAAGAGAGAGAGAGAGAGAAAGAGAGAGAGAGAAAGAGAGAGAGACGGGATATAGACAGAAATAAAGAGAGAGGGAGAAAAAGAGATATAAAGAAAGACAGATCGATTGAGAGAAGGAGTTTGGATAGCTTTTATCTCCCCCGTAAGGGAAGATGGTTGGGTATTTTCAACATGCATGTATGCCATGAAGAAAGAATAAATACCAACGAATTCTTTAAAACCGAATTGCATTAATAACATTTATGAAAGCTGTTATTGAGGAGAAAAAGAAGACAATGACAGAGAAGTTGGGAACATCACCACTGCGACTACAAACATTCGACCGGCTGATTCTGCCGACATAGTTAACGCATCGTGGAGATCGATAAGGACCCACTGCGGGGATCGATAAGGACCCACTGTGGGGATTGAAGAACACTCCAGCTATGCTACAATCATTGAACCTTCGATAAGTGCAAAGATATTGAACACCAAAATCCTTTCAAAAGTGGAAACTAAAAATAGAGTTAAATTATGAGCTTTCACTAAAAAAAAAATTCCTTTGGGTAAAGCCTAATTAACCCTTTCACTGTTATTGGGATGATATGTCCCAGCGCACATAAAAAAGAAACAAATATCCATTGGACTTAATTGCGTTTCAAAGTCAATGGCTCTTTGTCCTAATGGTAATTTATCACAGACTATAAAATATAAAAGGGTTTTATGCAAACGTTTGTTATGCGAAAATACTTTAAAAAAGAGGGGCAGGTTGTATTTTATTACCATTTAGGGCCATTTAGCTTTCACTGAAGACCTTTGGGATACATAGCCCAACTATGAATTACTAACGCAACAATATGTTACAAAGATTGTTTCGGCTTAGTATCATATCCAATCTGCAGATATTTTGATGTATTTTTATGTCGAGCAATTATGAGAGATACACTAAAATTAACGGCTAGAAAAAGGCTTAGTACGTTTTTGAAAATAAAACAAGACAAAAATCCATCCATATCTCACAACGTCAAGGGACGTCATGCAGATATTTTATCGGTTATGACTTTTTGGTGGGCATGATAGAACCTGGTGGAGCCCATGTCCTCTCTAGACCACATACAGTACCTGCTATTTCCAAATGGTCACCGATTTAGTATTGGCCAGGCTTAACGTCGCTTAACTTCGGGGACCGGTGTGTCAGCGTGATTATGCCGTATATAAGATAAAAAATAAATATCGGGTAAGACATGCCGTGTGCATAGTTTTAGTAGAATGCCTAAAACTTGGAAAAAAAAAAAAAAAAAAAAAAAAAAAACTTTTCTAAAATGAAGATAATTTTTTTTTCCCCAGAACAAGTATATCCCCCTCCCCCCTCCACAGACTTTTTCCATATTGCCAACCAAACTAGGTTAGGGTTAAGGTTATAAAAAGAAAAAAAAAAACAGTTCGGTGTTTGTCCGTTTCAAAAGCTGTATCAGTATCGATTCGTATTTTGAGTTAACAAAAAACAAACAAAAATAAAAAACACATTTTTTTAGCAAAGCAAATAAAAACAAAAAAAAACTGTTCTTCATTAACCCTAAGTCCGAGGTGGCATGGCAATAAAAAAAATTGAAGGTAAAGTTGTGTGCACCTTACCAAATCGAGTTATCCTTTGGTTCGTGAGAATAGACTTTTTATCATAACAATTAAAATTGATTCTTTTCAGATACAGGAAGTGGGGAGAGAAAATCTTTAGGTGTTACACACACATTTTAACTTTTCTATTTTGTTGTCCATGCTCGCGGGCAACGTCGGGTAGCCAAGTTAGCTTAATATAATTCAAAGCTGAACGTTTATTAAATGCTCAATAAAATAAATGAATTAAAAATTAAATGCTTATAAAACTTAAACGATGTCCTGAATTTTGTGAAACTTTGGTCATTATATTTTTTAAATTGTATTTTTCATACAATTAACTAACACATACGCATTTTCGTCATGAAAGGAAACTGTCAGTTGTCTTCCCCTAAGTTCTATCCGTTATTATTTCTCTGAAACTTAATAGTAAGTGAAAAATGATGCTTTTTAGGAATACATATCCAGAAATTTTCAGTCGTGATGTAAGCAGTTCCGACTACGAACGGAGAAAGCCGAATCAATTTCCGTTGCCTCTACACAAGTTAGGTTAGTGTAAAAATAGAAGAAGAAAAAAACAGTTTCGTTCGTATTGTGTAGATTATTTGAAGTTCGTTAGTCTCTGAAGGGTTCGGTGAAACTCGGAATTGATGACGTAAGTACTGAGATTTTCTTGGATACCTATTCCTAAAAAGTACTGTAGAAATGTTTACTCGAACTAAATAATATTAATACATCAAATATGCATTTGGACACATTTGACTTTATTTTAGGTTAATTTTACAGGAAAAATTGATTTAAATTTTACTGTTGAAATCCCTTAAAACATGATAGTATCCAGTGGCGTAGCTAGACCTTTTGCCGCCCGGGGCGGTAGTAAAATTTGCCGCCCCCCCCCCCCGGCATTTGGGTGCCCGGAAAATTCGTCCATGGATAATTCGCCCATGGATAATTCGTCCATGGAAAATTTTTTGCTAGGTAGGAAAACTGGTCCATTATTATTAAGTTAACATTATTCTTAATTTTCATACGTTGCGAAAATTAGTTCTACGGTATCTAATTTTCCTAAATTCAATTAAATTAAAATTAAAATATGAAAACTGATTTTTAATATTTTTTATTCATTTGAGATTTTATCTGTTTTCCTTTTGTTTTAAGTAGATGGTGGGGGTTGCCCGGGGTGATTTTGTCCGATCCCCCAGCTAGCAATTGTAAAGTTTACAAGGAGTTATAAAAAGTATGCTACAAAAACAAACGTTTGGACAGTAATAAAATTAATGAATTCAAACTTTCGCATCTAATGTTATTTCCTCTTTGATGTCGGTGTATATACACCCAAATATCCAACTTTCTTTTCGCACCTATTCGATAAATTTCTCTACTTTCTATTTTTACCCTCTCAAAATGCCGCCCCCTCAGGTGTGCCGCCCGGGGCGGCCCGCCCCCCCCCCCTAGCTACGCCAGTGATAGTATCCAAGGAGCATTTGAAGCAATAATGATTTAAATATTCACTCGGCTTGAATGGAGAAGAACGCGCAGATGGTTTATAACATTCAGAAATGGAAATTTTTCCCTTTGAAGGTGAAGACTGATCAGGATGTCAAGTCGAGTTTGATGAAGAGATACTCCGTGTAGCACCACTTCAAGAAAAACCTGTAGTTATAGTTGAAGAATTGGCAATGAAGCTTTCCTCAAACCATACAACAATTCATCTCATCTTCAACAACTTCGAAAGGTTCTTAAGCTTGAAAAATAGATTTCTCATGAACTGTCTTCGTATCTCGTGATTTGCTTTATTGCCTTAAGACAATTCAAAAGATCCATTTTCCAATATTAGGGACCTTTCCAAGTTGTTTTAGATGAATTAAAAACCAGACAGAACTTAGGGGATAAAGGTAACAAAGCTTTCCTCAAACCATACAACTGTTCATCCGATCTTCAACAACTAAAAGGTTCTTATGCTTGGAAAATGGATAACTCATGAATATATCTGCAGGTCAAACTCGGGATTCACGTGATTCAAACAATTCATTATGCCTTTCAATTGCTCCTTGAATACTATCATTTTTTTAAAGGGCTTTCATCAGCGAAATGTTATTTATTTCTGTAAAATAAAAGTTAATAATGTTAAATGCGTCCAAATACATAACTCCACCTTTATAAAATTAGGTATGTTTAGATGTTTATATATTTGTATCTACCGGATTCACTTCTAAACTAATTAATCGCTCATTGTGAATTTTGGAAAACTGCTGCTAGGCGTAAGGGGTCCAAATGTGAGCTATATTTAGTTTTTGTGAAAAATCAGATACCTACGATCTTTGTGAAATTGTAACGATAGGGGTATTAGACATCAAATGAGAAATATTACCAAAATTTCAGTTCTTTGGAGTATTTTAAAAGGATTTTGAGGGCATAGTATGGGCACAACTTCGCATTTGAAAATTTAAATATCTCAGATTTGGATTGAATTTGATCCATAGTTATTAGACACGAATTAAGCAAAATTCACTGAATTTCAATTTTCTTTCTTTTTTAAGACACCTTAAGCTTAGGCCTTAAATTTGAGATATTTTCTAGAATCAAAATTTGAATAAAAATTCTTGACATAATTTTTAGTATAATTATATTTTGATTTTAATCTTCATAAGAGGAGGGGGGGGGCATGAAAGTGATGCCAACTATTTTGTCGGGAATTAATTTTACCCGTCCTAAGAAAGGTATTCTTGAGTGATGTTGAAGTATTATTTAATTCCATTAAACATTCCAACTTACAACATTTCAAGGGAATCAACAGAATGGACACAACTTATTTTTTTTAAATCGCATTATTAAAATCACAAAGAATATTTTCACAAATAAATTAAACAGTATTTTTTTTTATTAAATGATAATCATGCTAAACCTGCACAAAAGTATTTTGGTGCTTTTATAGCAGCAGACCCACATCGGCCTGAATATTTCTGATTCCGATTTATGGAACAAACCGGAAATGGTCGAAGCAGTTTACAGCTGTGAAAAAAAAATGTAAAAAGACTGATGACACTAGGTTAGGTTTTTAAAAAAAATCCCCCCCCCCCTCAAAAAAACAAAATTTTTAATTAAAAAAAAAAAACTGGAAAAATTAAACCAAAAAGAACCTTGCCCTGTTCTGGGCAATCTAAAAAAAATATACAAATTATTTACAAAAAAATAAAAAATTTCTAAAAAGTTTGTTCTGTTCGCAGAGTAATACCGAAATTCTTTGGATGTCTATTCTGCATAAGCACCGAATTTTCTTCTGAAGTCATTTAAACGGTCTACAGTATGTAATCGTGGTTCAAAAATGAAATGGTGCACTGATAATGACAAGATGGATATATAGATAAAGTAGAAAGAAAATGAGGGCTTCTTTACGTAACTACACGTAGTAAATATGCCACGTAATAAAATAGCTTGAGCATTTCAGGAAATACTTACGTGTGATGGTAAAAAATTTACGGAAAACAATCCAATAGTTTTAATTATTTAAGCATATTTTTTTTTTGTATTTTTAAATCGCAGTCTTAAAGACGCCATTTTTTGTATTTCAAGGAAGATACTTGGAAGTTTGATTTATTTGTTTTCTTTATCGAGATATATGGGCAGGTTAATTCTTGTTATTTTTTTTTTTTTTAACAAAAAAAATCATTTTAATTAGTTTTATTGGCTTAAACAACAAAAAAATAGGTGCTTTTTTTTTTAGATTTTTATGTCAACTTGGCTTCCGGTTAAATTTATGACGTCACGTCCGCTACGGATGACCCTAAAAAAGTTTTTGTTTATGCGATTTTTATGAATTAGTTTTTTACGCCATTAAGCAAATATACCAGAGTATTTTTTCTAACGCAAACTGAGTGAGGTTCTTTTACCCTAACCCGAAACTTTAAGGGAGGGGGGGATAGTAGAACGTAAATTATTTTTGGGCGTTTTCTTTAGATTTTTATGTCAACGTGGCTTCCGGTTAAATTGATGGCGTCACGTTCGCTACGAATGGCCATAAATGAAAAAAAAACCGTTGTTGTTAGACTTTCTTGTTTATGCGATTTATAAGTACTGTTCCTTCGAATTATAGTTTAATAATAACAATACATTTGTTTAATTTTTTTCTTTTTTTTTTTACCGTCATTTTTAAGAAGTCATGCTAATTCAATTAATAGAACATTTTTCGAAGAAATAACAATTTGAGAAAATCAACAGTATATTGATAGAACATTTATTGAAGAAAATAGAATTTGGGAAAAATCAACAGTATATTGATAGAACATTTATTGAAGAAAATAGAATTTGGGAAAATCAACAGTATATTTTTCATTTCAAAACCAGCAAAACGAACAGTCCTATTGTTTGGATTAACAGATTTTTGATTTTTTTTATAGTTTAAAATATTAAATTATCGCAGAAATTCGAAGGGACAATACTAATAAAAAAAAATCGCATAAACAAAACTAATTCATCAAAATCGCATAAACAAACTTTTTTTTTTCAATTAGGGTCATCCGTAGCGGACGTGACGTCATAAATTTAACCGGAAGCCAAGTTGACATAAAAATCTAAAAAAACACCAAAAAATGTGTTTAGCTTATATCGATAACTGTTTTCTGGAATTGTTTTTAAGTAAAAAAGATTAGTTTGAGCACTTTTTTTTCCGATTTATGTAACGGAAACGGGTCTACAAACACTTGATTTTTTTTACGCGTGCGTTTTCCGTTTTTTTTTTAACGCAAACTGACAGTAGTTTAGTCAGTCTTTTTTTTTTTCAACCGTACTTTAGTCTGTATTTCTTTCATAAGTGCACAGATGAGGCCACATTTGTACTTTTCCTAACCCTAAACCATCGTAACTAAGCTTAACCCGAAAGTTAAAAGAAAGACAATGAAGCAACCGGCCAGAAAAAAAACCCGAAAACAAACGTTTACAAGACAGTTTAGTGTAAAGGAATTGGGTTCTGTTTCGGAAACATCAATTAAAGTACAGAATAGTTAATAAAGCCCCACCTCCGCATGTTAAGAATAAATTTCTAAATAATAACGTTATTATTTCAGCCTAGTCAGTAAACTACATAAGTACCTATTTTGGATACCTTAAACGGAATTGTTCCCGTCTATCATAATTTATACAACTTAGCTGGAATTTAGCCGACCAAAAAAACACCCTCCATTGCATAGTGCAATCAGTAATTAATATTGCTGATGTTTTAATGAGACACCAATTTTGGGTGATTTTTTTTGTAAAAATAGGCGTTTTCTTTTTTTTTTTATATATATATATATATTACTGACGATGATGAGCAGGCCATTGCACTTATCTTGAATTTGAGTTTGTTGAACGGCTATGAGATTGCATGTCATGTGCACGTAACCAGTTCAGATTAAAATTAAAAAGAAGCTCTGCAAAACAAATACAATTGACTGTAAAGTTTTGATTTAGTCACGAAAGATGTTGATATACAAATAGTGTCTTCTACTTACTATTGTATTCCTTTGGGTTCGGAGCAATCATGGAGACGTTTTCAATATTGTCCATGGCACGGGCAAAGCGAGATAAACTAACTTACGGAAGTTGAAAATAAAATCCGGAAGCTAGATTTTGCTTTCGGAAGTTGAATTGTGGGATATTATCAATGGTGGAATTTAAATTTAAATTATAAACTTGTATCTTTTATATTATTTTAATGGACAGAATCGTTAAAAAAAAAAAATTAGAAAGTAAATGTACATATTTATCCGGCCATCCGACTAGAATCAAAGTATAGTATCGGCCTGGTTGTTTTCGGTTCTAAACAAACCGGAAACAGTTGGGAGTCTATTTTTTTTTAGAAAAGATTAGAAGTCTTACTAACCTGTTTTATTTAGGTCTTTATTTTAGGGCGTTATTTGTTGTCCCACTACCTATCATTTTCCAATGAAATATTTATATATATATATATATATATATATATATATATATATATATATATATATATATATGGACGGTAGCACCGGGGGGGGGGGGCTCAAGCCCCCCCACACACACACTTTTTAACTTGGCCCCCCCCCCCACTTTACGGTCATCAATAATGAAGTTATATATGCATGTGTTTAACCGCCCCCTTACTTTTTAGAAGAGCCCCTCCCCACTTTTATAACTGTCCCGCCGGTCCTGATATATATATATATATATATATATAATAAAATATGAAAAGCCTTGACTAAAGGAAAGAATAATAAACATGTTTTACCGAGTACACCTTGCATTGAACAATCGAAGTTGAAATAAATTTGTCATTCGTACATGTTTATCCCTCTTCTTTCATATATATATATATATATATATATATATATATATATATATATATATATATATATATATATATATATATGTGTGTGTGTGTGTGTGTGTGTGTGTAAGGTTAGTAGGAGATAAACCCAACACAGTTCTCGATTATTAAGAAAAAGTAAAATAAAAGGGCTAAAATAAAAACATCGGTACCGTCGGTTTCAAATCTAAACAATATAATTGGTTTCGGTAAAGGAGGTCAATTATAGGTCCCCTTTGTTTGGATTTGAAACCGACCGTACCGATGATGTTCTGATCTTTTGTAATATATATATATATATATATATATATATATATATATATATATATATATATATATGTTCATTATCTATGTATTTGTACGTTTCGTCCTTTTTTTTAATAATCGGGACTCATTAGCATAGAGCTATGACTATTCACTACTGGTCATGCGATTCGAAACCCCGGATTCCGAGTATTTTGCAACTCAAATATATATTGTAAAATTCAATTTAAACCATTGCGGATATTTTACTGAGGATAGTTCATAGAGTATTGATTTACTCCTCTCCTGGAGTTAGGCACAAAGCCAGTTTTTATCTTACTCCCACAAGTAAGATGTGACCCAAGGTCGGGTCGGGAAAGTGGGGTTTAAAAATTGCCTGGGCAGCCCCGTCGGCATTCCCCGGTAGGGGTGCCTCAGGAAGTAAGCAATAAACTTACTCCTCTCCAAATAGGGGAGGCAAAGCCTGGGAAGGTGGACCTCCCAGAACTGCACAGGACAGACCCATTGAGCGGCGTAAATCAAAACCCGAAGGCCAAGACAACACCAGTCTATGGGGTGCAGTATCCATCGGAACAGATACTACACTTTGATCTTAGCCAAAAGGCCAAGAAGAACCAAGATAGTTCATAGAGTAAATGTGATATCATGGTGACTGCTGAAATGAAAGTGGTGGACAAATGGTGAAAGAATGAAGGAAACGAATATAGATTAAAATAGTCTAGTTAAGAGTAAGACAGAGGATGACCCCTATGTCTAATTTGTAAATGGAATACATTTTTAAAAAAATTTTAATTTGCGATAAACAATTCAAAGTGTAATACCTGTTCAGGTTCAGGAGGACATCTTCCCAGATATTCCCTTCTTTCTTTCAAAGGATGGAGATAGGCTTATTGGCCGTCTCATTTGTGAGGTGATGCCGACGGAAAGACACAGGTAGTGTCCTTTTTTGAGGAGCTGAATTTTAGCCCCATTAAAAAGCGACCGTGTGTCTAACTTTGCCCTCGCAAGTAAATATAGTCGGTTAATATTGTTTAAGTTAAGATAAAGAGAAGCAATATTGATTTTCAGATGCCGGTTAATTACATCCGGGCTAAACTTCCGCCATTCGGAATTTTATTTAAACCGATTTAAAAGATCAAAGGTTTAATTAAGCAAACGTGAAAGCCTGTTAGTTATTTCTTAAACAATTTTAAAATAAGTTTTTTTTTTTATCACATTAATGTTTTGCACAGGTGCGTCCTTGTAGGTGCGTCCTCGCATGTATATGAAAAGCTTTGTCCGTCGGTTATCATCCAGTTTTTTTTACGAGTGGGGTCACTACTTATCAAGGCCAACAGTTGCTCAAGAACAAGGGTTAATGATAGAGGAATGATTGGCAGCCAAAAAATGAGGAACACTATGAGAGTACTAACATTGATCAATGGTATGAACTGCGGTTAATTACTTTTAGGACGGTCCATGACAAGCATTTGTTGACATTAGATTTGAAGACGACCATATTGTAACCGACAGGGAAGCAGTATTGCGGAAATGTGTTCTATGGGTGGAAATCCTTTGCAAAGAAGTCATGGAAATTCTGCCTGGCGCGAGGCACATGGAGAGAGAAAATGACAGTTTTTTAGTCGTGGTAGCCAGACGAGTTCTTGCTGTGAATGTGTTATAAGGATGTACTAAAGACTGGATCTCAGTGTAGCACCTTCAATGGAAATAACGATAGAGTAAGAGAGAGAGAGAGAGAGAGAGAGAGAGAGAGAGAGAGAGAGAGAGAGTGAAAGGGGGGAGAGAGGGAGGGAGAGAGAGAGAGAGAGAGAGAGAGAGAGAGAGAGAGAGAGAGGGCTAGTAACATCTCTTCTGTGAGATAGAGGCTGTAGGGAAGAGAAGAAATCACCCCCCACTAGATTTCGAAGTCGATTTTATACTCTGTCAAGGCAGGAAAGAAGAGTGCTCTGTGCAGCATCTCCCCAGATACGACAGCATCTGACTCATATAGGTAGAGTATTGCATCTGGTTTTCATGAGATTTAAATAAGTCGAATGACACAAAGGTTTAGGAATTACCGTTTTTCAGATTTATTTAATATTTTTATCTTATTATTTTTGTCGTGCGGCTTGGTGTCACACATATCACCGATCTGCAGTTGTATATTTAAATTTGGCGGCTGAGCTGGCTCCGAGAGCCAGATGGCATGCCTTTTATCAATGCGACAGTCCGTGAAGGCCTTCTCTCGGCGCCGATTTTATGGACTTGTTCATTACGTGACCGGCTCCCAAAACATCTTTTTATTTATGGATTTGTTTTCCCTCCGATTTGTGCTGACATCTAAATCCAAATATTTTAATTTTGATTAAACTAGCCTAAGCCTAACCCTAACCCTAACCCTAACCCTAAACCCTGACCCTAACCCTAAACCCTAACCCTAACCCTAACCCTAACCTTAACCTGTAACCCTAACCTGTAACCCTAACCCTAACCCTAACCCTAACACTAACCTTAACCCTAACCCTAACCCTAACCCTAACCCTAACCCTAACCCTAACCCTAACTCTAACCCTAACCCTAACCCTAACCCTAAATGTTCCAGTACTTTTCCACTGAGTGCTGATTTCTTGCAACGGTTTTTATTTTATTACTTCAAATTCACCCCAAACAAGTCACACTTCTACTAAGACATAAAGCGCTACTGTGAATTACGGGCCAGATTTATGGGGTCATCCTAAGTGGGGAGTTGTGCAGCAAGATGTTTGTTCACATTACATTTACATTTTTACGTGTTGGTACCAGTGCAGCAAGTTCATCGGAGCACATTACGTTGAAGAATTTATAAAACAAGCACAGGGATGCAACATTGCAGCGATAAGATAGGGGCTGGAGCTTTGTAGATGGTGATGAACCTATTTAATTAGAAACTTTTTTGGACTCTGTCCAAGAGGGAGAGACTAATGTTGGGTTCACCAGCCCAGATGTGGCAATAATGCCCCATGCATGGGTGAATTGTGGCTTTGTAGAGATATAGGATACTGGCAGGTGTGAGAAATTTCCTAGCTCAGTAGAGGGAGCTCACCTTCTTTGCCACAACCTTGGCAGTATCTTCTATGCATTTATTCCAATTCATATTACCTGTAGATGTTAGGTCGAGGAGTTTGTGATGTTGGACTCTCAGGAAATGTGCGATCAGGCATGACAATCGGTGGTTCGTAAGGTTTCTTATAATTGTTCAAGGAAATCTTTTGCCCAATTCCAATACAGGCTGGAGATCATTTTCTAAAGATACAATAATTGTGTGTTCGTTCGATTTGCACACATGTCGAGAATAGAGCATTGTGTCATCAACAAATATATCCATCTCGGATGCGATTGCATCAGGGAAGTCGTTTATGAAGATCAGGAATAATAAAGGTCCAAGGATCGCCCCTCCATTAGTATGACGTTGTTGAGATGTCACGCCATCCAGTACAACCTGGATCTTTCTTTGAACTAAGAAGGATCTGATTATATTAAACACTCGTCAGTAATACCGTACAAATTAATTTTTTTGAGAAGATTTTCATGTCAAACCTTGTCAAAGGCATTGGATATATCAAGCGCCACCGCCTTAGCTTCACCTGTCTTATCCAATATATTGTAGATATGTTCAGAGATGGCCATTAGGATATCCGCAATAGAACGTATTTGCCTAAATCTTGGTCAGAAAGAAGTTTAGAATTTTTGAGATTGTAGACTATTGCTAGATTAATTAATGATTCAAGGATTTTAGCAGGGGGAGACTTATGGGGCGATAATTTTGCGGGTCAGTTCTTTCACCAGAATTCACGGAAACTGGTACTACAGATGCAATTTTCCGAGCTATCAGGCAAGCAAGATTCGGCAAGACATCTGTTGTAGAGTTTGGAGAGGACGAAGGCCAGCTAAGTAGAGCATTTCTTATTATTACTAAAGCAGGGATAGGATTAGGTCCACATGCTTTGGAGGTGTCAAGGTTTTTTAAAAGCTATACAAGACATGGGAAGAGGTTATCCTCATCGTGTGGGAAATTTGGGAGGGAGTGGTCTATGGAGTCCAAAGTGGAGTTTAGGGCAAGTAAATAAAAGAAAGAAGGAAAGGAAAGGATAGCGTAAGAACAGAACGTGGAGAGAAAGAAAGGTAGTATGATAACAGGCCAGTTGGTATCTCATCCCCACCTGTCCATTACAAGTCTGTCACGCTTCAGTTCGAAATAGCATTTTTATCGCTAAACGCGTAGATTGAATCGACGTATCTCAAGAAAACACGCGTTCTTGTTTAATGAGGAAATTTACAAATTCCGAAAAATATGAAACTCATTGTTTAAAGGGGGATGCTTTAATAATTCTAAAATGAAATAAGAAACGGTTTCTATGAACTCTTGGATAATATTAATACAAGTTCTTCCGAACCGGTACTAACCATCGGGGAAGGAGGGGATACTGACAAAAGTAATTTCCGGGGTTTCTGGAATGATGGGAAAAGCTTTTTGTTCTTTTTATTAAAGTACTAGCGGGGCTACTTAGAATTGCCCGGGAACATTCATAACGAAATAGAACCTCCTATCACTCTCCCCCTCTCTGCTCACTCCTCTCTCCCTCCCTCCCTCCAATATAAGAGAAAGAAAAAAACAAATTACTATGAAAAATGTAAATATATTTTTAACGGCTTTTGCAATATGAGTATATGTAAACAAATCTGGTAACGGTGGAGTGTACTCGACGGAGTATATTAATTTTTTCATTCGCAAAGAAATAAATGCAGATATAAACAGAATTATTTAAAAGATAAAGAATAATAAATCTTAGTTGTTTGCTTTAAGTTAATGAATTACTTAAAGCAAAAATATACTAAATTTTAAACCGTAACTCTAAATTTGTTAAAATAAAAGAATTACTTACAACCTGATTAACAACAAAATTCTCCCATTTTCGTTGTTAATCTTCATCTCAATATTAATAAAATGTCGTGTTTCTGTATCTGGGTTTATCGCCTTTACGAAGCACAACACCGACTTTATTAGTTTGGTAGGAAATAACTGAAGGAAAGTTAAAGATAAGCCAAAGAAAACGCTGAAAATATGCTTTATTACCGGTGAATGTTTAAAAATTGTGGTGATTATAAAGAAAGTGGGTGTATATCTGAGTTAGAGAGTAAAACGTCGCTACCCTCTTCTTAATATGATTAATAATAAAAAATAAAATATTTAACTGGGTGGATATTAAAATATATGAAATCGATTGAAACTAAAATGTTTGCTTAAAAAAAACCGGACCAATGTCTGGCATAAATGACCGACGAAACATATTTTCATGCACCTTTTATTAAGAAAGCTATTTAATGACAATGAGATGAGGGAAATCGGCTTTACTTTATAGATAGGAACATTATATCATTAATCAAACTACTTGAAGTTGAAATTTTCTGTCTTTAAAAACGGTACCGTTGGATTAATAAAACACATCTATATACGATTGTTGTTGTTGCGTTTGTACGCAAATCGCAATATTTGATTGGTTGACAGAAACAGTACTAGCTAACATTCGGCATTTTATTGAATTGATATATTTTTGCAGTAGTTCACCTTTTTAAAGTTCGAATCACACGATATCAAATAAATGATATTTGTAATCTTTTCAAGCTGGGGGGGGGGGGGCATAAAATTTCGAAAAATCATATTTCTATTTAGCACGAGGTTGACTCCAAACACATCAGTCTCTCTCTCTCCCTCTCTCTCTCTCTCTCTCTCTCACTCACTCATACACACACACATACATACACATACACGCTCACACACAAAAAAGTTTCGTCATTTCATGACTCATCAGTGTGGCTAGACGTAGTGAGCACGTGAACCTCGAGGTTCGAAACCTGGGCGCTAGTCACTACCAAACGTGACCACTGATGTCCGATTCTCTACCATCTTAGTTAACGAACTGTGAATGAAATAAATTCTATCGTTTATAAACGAATTTTATTCATTTGTTTACATTTTACGCCACTGATAAACGAGAGTACTCAATTCTTTTTACGGAAAAGTATTTCATTACGCGAAGTGGAAGAAGTCATTTCCTCCACCAGACGCATACAGTTTAGTTTATATTCAACAGTTTTTAAAATATTTTTTTTATTGATTTCCGATTATTTTTATTACTCAAAATTTAACTGTTGTTGCAAGATAAAAACCTAAATTTGATTTAGAACGAAAGAAAATTATTATTTAAAAAAATCAAATTTTGCAATTAAAAAAAATAGGTTTTAAAAGATAAATATCAGTTTTCGGTAATCATATGTGTCTTTATACTTAGGAAGTTGAATCATTCCGCGTTGCATCATTCCCCGTTGCATCATCCCCCGTGGCATCATTCGCCGTTGCATAATTCCCCGTTGCATCATTCCTCGTTACATCATTCCACGTTGCATCATTCTCCGCTACATCATTCCCCGTTGCATCATTCCCCGTTGCATCATCCCCCGTTGCATCATTCCCCGTTGCATCATCCCCCGTTGCATCATTCGCCGTTGCATAATTCCCCGTTGCATCATTCCTCGTTACATCATTCCCCGTTACATCATTCCCCGTTGCATCATTCTCCGTTGAATCAGTCTTCATTGCATCATTCTCCGTTACATCATTCCCTGTTGCATCATTCCTCGTTTTATCATTGTTCGTTACATCATTGTCCGTTGTATCATTCCACGTTGCATCATTCCCCGTTGTATCATTCCCCGTTTCATCATTTCCCGTTGCATAATTCCCCGTTGCATCATTCTCCGTTACATCATTCTTCGTTGCATACTTCCTCGTTGTATCATTCCCCGTTACATCATTCCCTGTTACATCATTCCCCTTTATATCATTCCCCGTTACATTATTCTCCGTTACATCATTCCTCGTTGCATAATTCCCCGTTGCATCATTCTCTGTTACATCATTCTCTGTTGCATCATTCCCCGTTGTATCATTCTCCGTCACATCATTGTCCGTTGTATCATTCCATGTTGTATCATTCCCCGTTGTATCATTCCCCGTTACATCATTCCCCGTTGTATCATTCCCCGTTACACCATTCCTCGTTGCATAATTCCCCGTTACATCATTCTCTGTTGCATCATTCTTCGTTATATCATTCCCCGTTACATAATTCCCTGTTACATCATTCCCCGTTGCATCATTCCCCGTTGCATCATTCTTCGTTACATCATTCCCTGTTACATAATTCCCCGTTACACCATTCTCTGTTGCATCATTCTTCGTTACATCATTCCCCGTTACATAATTCCCCGTTACATCATTCTCCGTAGCATCATTCTCCGTTGCATAATTCCCCGTTACATCATTCTCCGTTGCATCATTCTTCGTTATATCATTCCCCGTTACATAATTCCCCGTTACATCATTCCCCGTTGTATCATTCCCCGTTGCATCATTCTCCGTTACATCATTCCCCGTTACATCATTCCCCGTTGCATCATTCCCCGTTACATTATTCCTCGTTGCATAATTCCCCGTTGCATCATTCTTCGTTGCATCATTCTCCGTTACATCATTCTCTGTTGCCTCATTCCCCGTTACATCATTCTCTGTTGCATCATTCTTCGTTATATCATTCCTCGTTGCATAATTCCCCGTTACATCATTCTCCGTTGCATCATTCTTCGTTACATAATTCCCCGTTACATAATTCCCCGTTACATCATTCTCCGTTGCATCATTCTTCGTTACATAATTCCCCGTTACATAATTCCCCGTTACATCATTCTCCGTTGCATCATTCCCCGTTACATCATTCTCTGTTGCATCATTCTTCGTTATATAATTCTCCGTTACATAATTCCCCGTTACTTCATTCTCCGTTGCATCATTCTTTGTTACATAATTCCCCGTTACATAATTACCCGTTACATCATTCTCCGTTGCATCATTCTTCGTTACATAATTCCCCGTTACATAATTCCCCGTTACATCATTCTCCGTTGCATCATTCCCCGTTACATCATTCTCTGTTGCATCATTCTTCGTTATATAATTCCCCGTTACATAATTCCCCGTTACATCATTCTCCGTTACATCATTCCCCGTTACATAATTCCCCGTTACATCATTCTCCGTTGCATCATTCTTTGTTACATAATTCCCCGTTACATAATTCCCCGTTACATCATTCTCCGTTGCATCATTCCCCGTTACATCATTCTCCGTTGCATCATTCTCCGTTACATCATTCTCTGTTGCATAATTCCCCGTTACATCATTCTCCGTAGCATCATTCTTCGTTACATAATTCCCCGTTATATCATTCCTCGTTGCATAATTCCCCGTTACATCATTCTCCGTAGCATCATTCTCCGTTACATCATTCTCTGTTGCATAATTCCCCGTTACATCATTCCCCGTTGCATCATTCTTCGTTACATCATTCCCCGTTACATAATTCCCCGTTACATCATTCCCCGTTACATCATTCCCCGTTGCATCATTCTTCGTTACATCATTCCCCGTTACATAATTCCCCGTTACATCATTTTCCGTTGCATCATTCCCCGTTGCATCATTCTTCGTTGCATCATTCTCCGTTACATCATTCTCTGTTGCATCATTCCCCGTTACATCATTCTCTGTTGCATCATTCTTCGTTATATCATTCCTCGTTGCATAATTCCCCGTTACATAATTCTCCGTTGCATCATTCCCCGTTGCATCATTCTCCGTTGCATAATTCCCCGTTACATCATTCCCCGTTGCATCATTCCCTGTTGCATCATTCCCCGTTACATAATTCCTTGTTGCACAATTCCCCGTTGTATCATTCTCCGTTACATCATTTCCCGTTGCATCATTCACCATTGCATCATTCCCAACTCTAAGAGTGTTGAAGAAGAACGACAGACTGTATCCATTTTTTATTTTATTGTAAACTTGTTAACACAATGCAAAATAAAGTGTTGGCTATAAATGACAGTTTAATGCATCCGAGAACGTTCTAGGTGAAAGGTGGTGTTTTTTCTGTAAGGAGAAATTGAGTACATATATTCATTTCGGCTGGCGCTGTGCGAGTTTGTGTGTTAGAGTGTGTGTAAATGAAATAAGCATATACATGTGTGCGTGTGTATATTAGCGTGCCTGTCTTGCCAGTGAGAAAGTGTATGCACGGGCCGTGTATATGCGTTTGGTGATCTGCACGCGCGTGCGCGCGCGCGCGCGCGCGTGTGTGTGTGTGTGTGCGTACAGGAGTGCGTGTCTGTATCTCGTTGTGTTTGTCGAGGGACCTCAGCCAGGAGCCGAGGTTAGCTTTTAAGGACGTGCCCACGTGCGTTGTCTGTGGAAGAAAAATATGAAAAGAGAAAGGAAAACGCTGTGCTTAGGTTTTTATACTACGTGCGAGATTTCGACGTGGATATCTCCGATTAGTTGAAAGTAAATTCTTAGTTGTCCACTCGAGAGTCTATACGTAAAAACAACATCCAATGCGTCCATTGCTTCTTACATGAGATTAAAAAGGCGATTTCAATTTCACACAGTCGAAAAAAAAAAAAAAAACAGTTTCTAATATACTGATGATGTGCATCCGATCCAAGTTGGAAAGATTAATTAATTTGCATATTACTTTACAAAAGGACATCTCATTCGTTTTTATTATTTTCAATTTCAATGACTATTTTCATTTTAATATAACACATAGTTCTTATAATGAAGACATTCTATATCGTGGATACAGGTTGGGCATTTCAGGTGAAAACAACCTTTTCGCTACTTTAAGGTTAATTGATTTTGGGGAGGAGTTGTAATCCAGTTATGAATTGTAAATTAAGACCCAAGCCCCCAAATAAAAACACATGCACCGCGACCGAGCAAAGTAGTCCTGCTCCCCCGACTATATAACATGCAGAGATTTAAATGTAATGTGAACAGGCATCTCGCTGTCTAACTCCCTACTTCGAGTGTCCCTGTAGGCATGATCCCTAATTCACAGTAGCTCTTTGCGTCTAAGTGGCAATGTGGCTTGTTTGGGGTGAATATGAGTAACAAGTAAAACATTCTCGCCTCTGACAACTCTGTATTGTCATCGAACATTGTGACTGAGGACCGTTTGTGTATTAGATACTCCTACTAAATTTCCTCCATTGAAGCAAGCCGTTCTGGTAAAGGGGGAAGAATTGCTGTTTTCTGGGTCTTAATCTATCCATCTATCACTTTTCGTTGGCTAGTTTCAAACCTTGAAGTAGACTGTTTTTTTAGCTCCTTTTACATCGATCAATTGGCTTCGTGCCTTGTCTGGGGGCGATTTCCATAAAAAAAAAAAACTCGCCCAGAGTGAATGCCGTACCATGCACAGGTACAGGTATATCATTCTTTATTACTTGCTGAAATAAAATTGTTCAATTAATATACACGGTTGAGGTTCCTTTTCTTCAAAAGCTGCCGCTCAAATTCAATTCTCAACGCTTTTCTTTGAGTACAATTCCTATTTTCTCTCGTGCGAGAGTTGAACTTCCTTTCAAAATCTCGCCTCTAACAACTCCGTGTTGTCATGGAACATGGCGACCCTTGTTTAGAATTAATTTCCCCTGATTACTTTCTTTGTATACCTTTCATGTGCGGCATGTCTTTAACCGCCCTTTCATGTCCAGTCGCCGACGAATTGTAAACAAATTTGAAACGTCATTGTTAACCCCTGTTACTTTTATCTTTATTTCTCGACACGCGTGTCGCATTTGTCGATACAACGGTAATACTGACGCGAACACGGAAGCCACGTGCGGAGAGAACACGTGGATTCTCAACACGTGGCCGCTAAACGATAACGCGGATCTCAAATATTCCGACTTTACACACTTTTTGAAAAAATAAAAACGAAAAACAAAACAGTAAACCTTTTAGATTGACTTGTTTATTTCGGAAATGAACCGAACTATGTTTTATGCTTGTATTTTTATTGTTTTCAACTCGTTTTTAACCAAACTAAACAGTTAATCTAGATTTTTTTTTTATCTGCATCTCGGCCTTTTGGCTAAGATCAAAGTGTAGTATCTGTTCCGATGGATACTGCACGCCTGTTCTGTGCAGTTCTAGGAGGTCCACCCTCCCAGGCTTCGCCTCCCCTCTTTGGGGAGGAGTAAGTTTATTGCTTACTGTCTGAGGCGCCCCTACCGGGGAATGCCGCCGGGGCTGCCCAGGCAATTTTTAAATGGCCAGAGTGTTCACCTCTCGAGCGCTGGCTTTTAACCCCACTTGCTCGACCCGATCTTGGGTCACATCTTACTTGTGGGAGTAAGATAAAACTGGCCTTGTGCCTAACTCCGCGAGGAGTAAATAAATATCAGATTATTATTGTTCTTGGCCTTTTGGCTAAGATCAAAGTGTAGTATCTGTTCCGATGGATACTGCACCCCATAGACTGGTATTGTCTTGGCCTTCGGGGCTTGATTTACACCGGTCTATGGGTTTGTCCTGTGCAGTTCTAGGATGTCCAACCTCCCAGGCTTTGTCTCCTCTCTTTGGGGAGGAGTAAGTTTATTGCTTACTGTCTGAGGCGCCTCTACCGGGGAATGCCGACGGGGCTGCCCAGGAAATTTTTAAACCCCACTTTCCCGACCCGACCTTGGGTCATATCTTACTTGTGGGAGTAAGATAAAAACTGGCCTTGTGCCTAACTCCTGGAGAGGAGTAAATCAATACTCACTAGGAGTTTTCACACAATTCATAATCAGTGATTGCTCACAAATGGTGTTCGCTTGGACTCTGAGTTATTGTCACTCAAATTTCAAGCAGTCTCCACCTCTTTCGATAACCTGTAAAATAATTTTGCGTTATCGCAATAGTCGTCCACCATTGATTTCTCGCTAGCAACTACCGTTAGTCTTCTCTGGAATTTGAGTGACAATAAGCCTCCCTAAGATTTCAGTACTCTCACAATCTTCCAGCAGAGGTGTGGTTGGTGTTATCATTCCTCGGTATATCCCCCTCCACCCTCACGATCATTTTTTGCGGTATCAGCCGAGGCTGGTGCCACTTTTTTTGTGAGGCCGGTGGGTGTCATGTTATGTTGTTTCTGGGCTTGTGGTGTTCTTTCTATTTTTTAGCTTTATTTTTATTTCAACTTGTCTGTGGCTGCTTTTAGTTCGTTGGTTTCCACATTCGAGGATTTTCCTTAAGATTTCGACTGTTCTTATTATTGCCGTCCATTGTATGGTCTTAATCTTCCCTTTGATTTCAATTTGTTCTAATCTGTTTTCCAGTTTTTTTCCGGATTGTTCCTAGTGCTACTGCTGCTGCTGCTGCTGCTGCTGCTATTATTATTATTATTATTATTATTATTATTATTATTATTATTATTATTATTATTATTATTATTATTATTATTATTATTATTATTATTATTATTATTATTATTATTATTATTATTATTATTATTATTATTATTATTATTATTATTATTATTATTATTATTATTATTATTATTATTATTATTATTATTATTATTATTATTATTATTATTATTATTATTATTATTATTATTATTATTATTATTATTATTATTATTATTATTATTATTATTATTATTATTATTATTATTATTATTATTATTATTATTATTATTATTATTATTATTATTATTATTATTATTATTATTATTATTATTATTATTATTATTATTATTATTATTATTATTATTATTATTATTATTATTATTATTATTATTATTATTATTATTATTATTATTATTATTATTATTATTATTATTATTATTATTATTATTATTATTATTATTATTATTATTATTATTATTATTATTATTATTATTATTATTATTATTATTATTATTATTATTATTATTATTATTATTATTATTATTATTATTATTATTATTATTATTATTATTATTATTATTATTATTATTATTATTATTATTATTATTATTATTATTATTATTATTATTATTATTATTATTATTATTATTATTATTATTATTATTATTATTATTATTATTATTATTATTATTATTATTATTATTATTATTATTATTATTATTATTATTATTATTATTATTATTATTATTATTATTATTATTATTATTATTATTATTATTATTATTATTATTATTATTATTATTATTATTATTATTATTATTATTATTATTATTATTATTATTATTATTATTATTATTATTATTATTATTATTATTATTATTATTATTATTATTATTATTATTATTATTATTATTATTATTATTATTATTATTATTATTATTATTATTATTATTATTATTATTATTATTATTATTATTATTATTATTATTATTATTATTATTATTATTATTATTATTATTATTATTATTATTATTATTATTATTATTATTATTATTATTATTATTATTATTATTATTATTATTATTATTATTATTATTATTATTATTATTATTATTATTATTATTATTATTATTATTATTATTATTATTATTATTATTATTATTATTATTATTATTATTATTATTATTATTATTATTATTATTATTATTATTATTATTATTATTATTATTATTATTATTATTATTATTATTATTATTATTATTATTATTATTATTATTATTATTATTATTATTATTATTATTATTATTATTATTATTATTATTATTATTATTATTATTATTATTATTATTATTATTATTATTATTATTATTATTATTATTATTATTATTATTATTATTATTATTATTATTATTATTATTATTATTATTATTATTATTATTATTATTATTATTATTATTATTATTATTATTATTATTATTATTATTATTATTATTATTATTATTATTATTATTATTATTATTATTATTATTATTATTATTATTATTATTATTATTATTATTATTATTATTATTATTATTATTATTATTATTATTATTATTATTATTATTATTATTATTATTATTATTATTATTATTATTATTATTATTATTATTATTATTATTATTATTATTATTATTATTATTATTATTATTATTATTATTATTATTATTATTATTATTATTATTATTATTATTATTATTATTATTATTATTATTATTATTATTATTATTATTATTATTATTATTATTATTATTATTATTATTATTATTATTATTATTATTATTATTATTATTATTATTATTATTATTATTATTATTATTATTATTATTATTATTATTATTATTATTATTATTATTATTATTATTATTATTATTATTATTATTATTATTATTATTATTATTATTATTATTATTATTATTATTATTATTATTATTATTATTATTATTATTATTATTATTATTATTATTATTATTATTATTATTATTATTATTATTATTATTATTATTATTATTATTATTATTATTATTATTATTATTATTATTATTATTATTATTATTATTATTATTATTATTATTATTATTATTATTATTATTATTATTATTATTATTATTATTATTATTATTATTATTATTATTATTATTATTATTATTATTATTATTATTATTATTATTATTATTATTATTATTATTATTATTATTATTATTATTATTATTATTATTATTATTATTATTATTATTATTATTATTATTATTATTATTATTATTATTATTATTATTATTATTATTATTATTATTATTATTATTATTATTATTATTATTATTATTATTATTATTATTATTATTATTATTATTATTATTATTATTATTATTATTATTATTATTATTATTATTATTATTATTATTATTATTATTATTATTATTATTATTATTATTATTATTATTATTATTATTATTATTATTATTATTATTATTATTATTATTATTATTATTATTATTATTATTATTATTATTATTATTATTATTATTATTATTATTATTATTATTATTATTATTATTATTATTATTATTATTATTATTATTATTATTATTATTATTATTATTATTATTATTATTATTATTATTATTATTATTATTATTATTATTATTATTATTATTATTATTATTATTATTATTATTATTATTATTATTATTATTATTATTATTATTATTATTATTATTATTATTATTATTATTATTATTATTATTATTATTATTATTATTATTATTATTATTATTATTATTATTATTATTATTATTATTATTATTATTATTATTATTATTATTATTATTATTATTATTATTATTATTATTATTATTATTATTATTATTATTATTATTATTATTATTATTATTATTATTATTATTATTATTATTATTATTATTATTATTATTATTATTATTATTATTATTATTATTATTATTATTATTATTATTATTATTATTATTATTATTATTATTATTATTATTATTATTATTATTATTATTATTATTATTATTATTATTATTATTATTATTATTATTATTATTATTATTATTATTATTATTATTATTATTATTATTATTATTATTATTATTATTATTATTATTATTATTATTATTATTATTATTATTATTATTATTATTATTATTATTATTATTATTATTATTATTATTATTATTATTATTATTATTATTATTATTATTATTATTATTATTATTATTATTATTATTATTATTATTATTATTATTATTATTATTATTATTATTATTATTATTATTATTATTATTATTATTATTATTATTATTATTATTATTATTATTATTATTATTATTATTATTATTATTATTATTATTATTATTATTATTATTATTATTATTATTATTATTATTATTATTATTATTATTATTATTATTATTATTATTATTATTATTATTATTATTATTATTATTATTATTATTATTATTATTATTATTATTATTATTATTATTATTATTATTATTATTATTATTATTATTATTATTATTATTATTATTATTATTATTATTATTATTATTATTATTATTATTATTATTATTATTATTATTATTATTATTATTATTATTTTTTTTTTTTTTTTTTTTTTTTTTTTTTTTTTTTTTTTTTTTTTTTTTTTTTTTTTTGTACTCACTAGGAGTACTCACACAGATCATCGTCAGTGATTGCTCACCGACAACAACCAGTGGTATTTCCTGGAGTCTGAGTGACAACAAGCCTCCCCAGATTTCCCGTATTCTTTACCTCTTTTCGATAACCACTGCAAGTAACCTTGCGGTATCGCAACATCCTCTTACCATTGATTTCTCGCTGGTAACAATCATTGGTCTTCTCTGGGATGTGGGTGGTAATAAGCCTCCCCAATGTCTCAGCATTCTGCGTACTCTTCCAGTGGAGGTCTGGTTTGTGCTGCCTATCCTCAGTCTTCTAATCCTCCTCGACCCTCTACAAATATTTTGTTTGGTGTCAGCCTAGGCCGGTACCATTTATTTTTTATTTTATACTTTAATGTTTTTTGGGGGTGGGTGTGAAGGGAAGAGGGAAAGCTTATGGTGTTTCTTGTAATTTCTTGTCTTTGGTTCATTTTTGTGTGGTGTTAGCTGAGGCCGGTGTAATTTATTTGGGGGGGGGGAGATTATGAAGTGATATTTCTTGCACTTGCTGTTCCTTACTTCGTGTTGTGGTGTTCTTCGTGTGGTTTTGTTTTCTTCATGTTGGAAATTCAATGTGACTGGTTACCATTTGTAGTTTATTCGGGTTGGTTTCCGCATTCAAGGATTTTCCTTAATATTGCAGCTGTTTTAATCATTGCCGTCCTTTGTATGGTTTCGATAGCCCCTTTGATTCCAATTTCTCCCAGTCTTTACTCCAGGCTTTTTGGGATTGTTCCTAGTGCTCATACGATTATTGGTATTATACTAACTTTCTTCATGCCCCATATTCCTTTCATTTTTCTGGCTAATTCTGTGTATTTACTTCGTTTTTGATCTTCACTCTGTGGTATGCCTGAACGGCGAAGTCTACGATTTTACAAGATTTTTCCTTCTTGTCGATTATAATAACATCAGGTCTCCTTGCTTGTATAGGTTTATCTGTTTGTATATCCATACCCCAGTGGACTTTGTGTTTTTCGTTTTCCAGTACTGTTTCTGGTTTATGTTTGTACCATTTGTCTGCATATTCGAAATTCAATTGTTTACACAGTTCCTAGTGTATTGCTTCACTCACACAGTCATGTCTGTTCTTGTATTCTTGTTAGGCGAGTTTGCTACATTCACTTATTATATGATTTCCTGTTTCGTCTCTTTGTCCACACAGTCTGCATTTACTGTTTTCCTGGGTTTTATCTATTTTAGCTTTAATGTAATCTGTCCTAATCGCATTGTTCTGTGTAGCCATCAGTAAAGATTCCGTTTCTCTGTTCAAGTTTCCTTTTCTTGGTCATGTCCAGCTATTTTCGTTGGTTTCTTCTCTTGTCAGTCTTCTGAAGCGTCCATGTAGTTGTTTTTCATCCCACTTTTCTTTTCTTGTCGTTTTGTTTTTGGTTTCGGTGCTTCCCGAGTTGCTCGCTGGAATGGTGTCTCTTGCTGCGGTAATTAGTCTTTCCCTGTGTTGAGTTATGTATTTTTCCAGCTCTTTTTTTGAGTCTTCCACACACTCTTCTATACTTACCAGTCCTCTTCCCTCCTTCATTTCTTTTCATGTAGAGTCTGTCCGTATCATCTTTTGGGTGCAGAGCATTGTGCATAGTAATTAATTTTCTAGTCCTCTGGTCAAGGTGTCTGAGCTCTTCTTTAGTCCAGCCTATGAATGGTCCAGAGTACCTTATTAGCAATACTGCCCAGGAGTTTATACCTTTTACTAGATTTATGTTATATAATTTCGTTTCTAGGAGCTTCCGTGTTCTTCGTAAATATTCTTTTCCAATTTTCTCTTTCATTTCTGTTGATTTGATGGTGTCTGCTTTTAGAATTCCCAAATATTTGTAGCTATCCTGCTCGCCTAGCACCCTCATCTTCTTTTGGTTGGAGAGTTCCACGCCCTCTGTTGTCGCAACCTTTCCTCTTTTCATGACTAGTAGTGCACACTTTTCCATTCCGAATTCCATTCAAATGTCCTGATAAAATATTCTGGTCATATTTATCAGCTTTTCCAGTTCCTTTTTGCTTTTTGCAAATAGTTTCAAGTCACCCATGTACATCAGGTGGTTTACTCTTAGTTCAGTGTCTGTAAACTGGTATCCAGCATCACATTTTCTGAGTATGTAGTTGAGCGGCATCATGGCTATTATAAACAGTAGTGGTGATAGGGAGTTACCTTGGAAAATGCCTCTCTGTATTTTTATCTCTGTCAAGTGTAGTCTCCATGTTTCCATTGCTTTCATTATAAGGTTAATAATTCTGTCGGGTAATTGTATATTTTTAAACATTCAATTATCTATGCTTGAGGGATTTTGTCGTAAGCTTTTTTTGTAGTCAATCCATGCCATGGATATGTTCTTTCTTCTGCTTCTTACCTTCTTCAGGGTTTTTTGATTTATGTATAACAGATCGTGCGTATTATTATTATTATTATTATTATTATTATTATTATTATTATTATTATTATTATTATTATTTGCACTAACTAGGAGTTCTCACACAAGTCACCGTCAGTGATTGCTCACCGACAACAACCAGTGGTGTTCCCTGGAGTCTGAGTGACAACAAGCCTCCCCAGATTTCCAGTACACTCCACCTCTTTTAGATCATCACCACATATGACCTTGCGGTATCGCAACAGCCGCCTACCATTGATTTCTCGCTGGTAATGACTATTGATCTCTACTGGCATTTGAGTGGCAATATACCTCCCAAAGGTCCCAGCTCTTTTCCAGTGGAGGTCTGGTTAGTGTTGTCCCTCCTCGGTCTTCCCATCTTCCTTGACCCTCTCCGACTATTTTGTGTGGTGTCAGCCGAGGTTGGTGCCATTTTTTGGGTGGGGGTGGGGAACAACTTATGATATTTCTTGCAGTTTCTGTTCCTTGGTTCGTGTGATGGTGTTCTTCCTGTGGTTTTGTTTTCTTCCTATTGTAACTTCCATGTGACTGATTACCATTCGTAGCTTGTCTGTAGTGGATTGGGGTAAAAAATGGACGGTAACTTTTAATGCCGCAAAGACAAAGCTACTTTCCTTCAATAACTACAAGAAACCTCTTTAACGGCCGATTGTCATTGCAAATAGCACCCTGCCTGAGAGTTCATCATTCAAACTCCTCAGCCTAACTTTCACAGATAACATGAATTGGAACAAATACATTGAAAACATTGCCAGGACTGCTGCAAAGAAGGTGGGCTCCCTCTACCGTGCTAGTAAACTTCTCACACCTGACATTATCCTGTATCTCTACAAAGCCACCGCATGGAGTATTGTTGCCACATATGGGCTGGTGCATCATCCACTAGTCTCTCCCTCTTAGACAAGGTCTAAAAAAGAGTCACCAACTTAATAGGTCCCTCACTATCCACCAAGCTCCAGCCCCATCACCGCAATGTTGCTACCTTGTGCTTGTTTTACAAGTACTTCAATGGACTGTGCTCTGCTGAACTTGCTGCCCCTACGACGCAAATTCAATAGACCAACCCGACAATCTTCCAAATCCCATCCATTCACTGTAGAGGTCCCCAGATGCCGAATAGCTTTCTACTCCAAAAGCTTCTTTCCTCGTGCTGCTCGACTCTCGAACTCCCTCCCTGTTCCCTGTTTTCCTGACGGTACTGACATGCAGAAATTTAAAACTAATGTAAACAGAAATCTCGCTGCACAGCTTCCAATTAAGGTTGACCCCTCCCCTAAAAAACAAAAAAAAACCTCTCACCCTTTTTCTCAGTAGCCCCTTACGTCTATAGTGGCGGACTGCCTTGTTTGGGGTTAACTATGTTAAAAAAAAGATTGCAGCTGTTTTGACCATTGCCGTCCTTTGTATGGTCTCAGTTATCCCTTTGATTCCAATTTCTCCCAGTCTTTCTTTCTTCTTCTTCTTCTTCTTCTTCTTCTTCTTCTTCTTCTTCTTCTTCTTCTTCTTCTTCTTCTTCTTCTTCTTATTATTATTATTATTATTATTATTATTATTATTATTATTATTATCCATTCCTCTTTCGTTAACCAATTCTATGATGATGATCATCATCATCATCTACTTATCATTCATTGTCTTGTTCTAATTTATACTTCTCCTTTTTTCACCAATTCCAGTATTCCATTTCCACAAGCCTGTCCCCCCCCCCTTAATGCTGATACGAAAAAAAAAAACAGATGGAGAAAGAAAGAAAACGGGATTTGTTTGTTAATTCCAGATCTCTTTGCTGGGTGTGAAGGGTGGGGGCACGGAGGGGGGGGGGTCTAATTTTGTCGGGATGGATTCCCGTGCACGAGCTGCCAAAGAACCGCAGATAAATAAAAGGTAAATACAAAATAAAAACTTAAGAAGGTTTTATTTATACAGGGAGTTAAAAAGAAAAGAAATCTGAAAAAGAAAATGGCGGATAGAATATTCCATGCGATATCCGAACGGCCGTCGAGGAAAAATTGATGTAAAAAAAATTTAGAAATATCATGAATTCCTAATATACGTCTATTTAATCTGCGCGTTTAGTGATAAAAAAAAACTATTTCAAATTTTGACAGAAAAATAAAAATAGCAGACCGACAAAATCTTATTTAAAATTTAAGATTTATAGACCAAAGAAAATGATATTTCAGAAATAAAAATGACAGACCCACAAAATCTAATTCAACATTTAAGACTGACAGACCAAAGAAAATGCTATTTATAACTTAAACGTGAAAGATTGACAGAGCATCTTATACTGGTACTTGGACGCTTCTACAAATGCTATTTAAAATTTATGGATGAGAAACTGATGGACATTCAACTTCAAACTTATGTGACAGACCGACGATATGAACAAAGTCTCTTCGAGATATGAGAAGACGCATCTATTTCGATCTTAATCTTGACAGACTGACCGATCGATTGACGGACAGAGCCTCTTATAGAGATACTTGGACTATCTGGAATAAGATGCGTCCATTCAATCTGAAGCGTCAGAGTCCGACGGACAAAGCCTGCACGGAGATGCGAGGACGTATCTAACAAGTCTAAGAAAAGTGGAATATAAATGAAACATGATTTTTTTTTCGGAAAGGATAAAGAAATAAATTAGCAGACGCGCACTGAATTGGCAAAGAGGGAAGCGTGTTCGATCGGGTAACGAGAAGGGAATGAGCGAGAGACGGAGAGAGAGAGAGAGAGAGAGAGAGAGAGAGAGAAAGAGAGAGAGAGAGAGAGAGATGTGCATATACTGGAAAGTAAGAAAGGTGGCAAACGCTCGAATCTGATATAATGATAGAGAGGGGCACAACTATTCGTTAAAATGGAAGAGAGAGAGAGAGGGGGGAGCACGCACGAGCATGCACACACACACATACGCGCACACACACACCAATCGAAGAGAAAATCACAATCATATGCACATGTTTTATATGAAGCCACCCATTCCAACAAGCATTTATTAATTAAATGCATATCTTTTTGGTTACGGAAGACGATAATCTTATATATAAAGGACAGTTGCTTGTGTGTATGTATATGTATGTATGTCCAGCTAAAAGATTAAAAAAAAAACCTACAAATTAAACATCCACAAAGTTGGTATATTCTTGATCGGCGTTGCCCTGGATGAATAATATCTAAAATTTAAAAAAAAAACATTAATTTTTTTTAACAGAAACTGACGTAGATTTTGTTGGGGGGGGGGGGGGGGTTTAAGCCATTTTATGTCCTAAAGGGAAGTTTTTATCAATGAGTTACTTCACTTATGCCGACTCATTCCTCGATGAAGTTATATAAAGGATAGTTGTTTGTGTGTATGTCGAGAGAGAAATGGGCTGGGCGGAAAAGAAGGGGGATGGTGAGAGAGAGAGGAGAAACGGGGGATGGGAAAGGATAGAAAGACGGGTAGAGAGGGGTTAAGAGATAAAAGTGTTGATAGAAATATATTACACTTTTGCTCCGAGCAACGCCGGGTTGCTCTGCTATTCTTATATATACAATAGAGTCAGTTTTTCTCCCGTATCATTATGATTAATAGCTTCTTTTACTACAAGTAGGTAATTACATTTTTTCCGTCAGTCATATAAGGAAAATATTGGTCCTTGTTCTAAATAAATAAAAATTCTATTTCCGATCAATTTTAATATTTAATACTGATCGATATATTCTCTTTTATTAGTTAATACATAAAGAGACACGGAGGAGTTTTTATCCTCATACTCAGAAGTCCTACCACTTCTACCCATAACACAAAGAAGAACTTTCGTAACAAACAATGTTTTCGATATTTACTAGATAACTCACATTCGACTATAAAGAGAGAGAGAGAGAGAGGGGGAGATATAGAGAGAAGGGGGGGAAGGAAAGGTAAGAAGTAAAGAAAGAGAGACAGAAGAAAGAAAGCCGCCTGTTTGTGCTTATGTAGTTAACAGCGCCACCATTTCTAATTGCGACGGTGGCTCAATACATTAATATTCCATAATTACAGAGTTTGTGAGTTCGAATCTCTGATTTTGTCTCAAAATTACCATTTTTAGCAGATTGTTTATTTTTTATCATTTTCTGAAAACTACGTAATATACAGAAGTTAAGACCGTGGGCGATATCTGGTAGCCTTTCACGTAACCTATAATCTTGTACGTTTCTCCAGCTCTCCTAAATACTAGCTCAGTCTAATTATACAAAAAAAAAACCCAGTGACAATGGCATATACGTATACTCTCAATATCTTATCATAGTCTTTTTCTACTCGTTTCTTTTTCCCACTGTTTTTCACTTCGTTCTTTCTTCTGCTTTTGTCTTCTTCTCGGTACTCACTGTTTCTGTTTCTATTTTAGTACTCGCCGATGTACGAACACCTGTCGATGCAGCATTTGTTCAAATCTATATTTTATATTATAGACCTTACTCTCATTGTCACTGCTAGATTGATATTATTAAACGAAGTCAGTGTTCTTGAGAGATGGACAAATATGATAGGTTAGTTCGGAAATCTATAATTTTAACGGTTTGATTCTTTTTATATATAAATGCTTGTAGGCGTGTTTTAGAGAAAGGGTCACATATCGAGAGAATGGCGGACACACACTCAATTTAGAAAAGGAGACACACACCTAATTAGAAAAAAGAGAAACATACTCACTTAATACTGCACCCAGGCCTGGGCTCCAGCGACTAGATATGGATATTGGAATCTAATATTGAAACTGGAAGGCGTACAAAGAAGGGTGACAAAACTAATAAGTAAAGTAAAGGAGTGCAGTTACAGGGAGAGATTGGACAAATTGGGATTGACTACTTTGCTGGAGAGAAGAATGAGAGGTAATATGATTGAGACTTTCAAGATAATTAATGGCATTTCTAACTATGGTGGGTATTTTTTTAGTATTTCTCCTAGATCTGGAAGGTTATTGTCAAGGCAGTTTTCAAAAACTAGATCTGTTAACCAGTTAAGTTTTTTTGCTCACAGAGTAATATGTTTTTGGAATAAGTTGCCAGATCAGATTAAGAACAGCAATAGGCACTTTTGGGAGTTATCAAATGAAATATTTAACAGAATTTGATCTGGATATCGATACTGTACTAAGAGTTTGATTTTTTAACAGTTGAATTGAGAAGGTAGTTAGAGGGGAGTACCCAAGGAGGCATAACAAACAAATAAATAAATAATAAATAAATTTAGAAAAGGAGACACATACCCAATTTAGAAAAGAAACACATACTTACTCAATTTAGAAAAGGAGACACATACCCAATTTAGAAAAGAAACACATACCCAATTTAGAAAAGAAACACATACTTACTCAATTTAGAAAAGGAGACACATACCCAATTTAGAAAAGAAACACATACTTACTCAATTTAGAAAAGGCGACACATACCCAATTTAGAAAAGAAACACATACTTACTCAATTTAGAAAAGGAGACACATACCCAATTTAGAAAAGAAACACATACTTACTCAATTTAGAAAAGGCGACACACACCCAATTTAGAAAAGAAACACATACTTACTCAATTTAGAAAAGGAGACACATACCCAATTTAGAAAAGAAACACATACTTACTCAATTTAGAAAAGGCGACACATACCCAATTTAGAAAAGAAACACATACTTACTCAATTTAGAAAAGGAGACACATACCCAATTTAGAAAATAAACACATGCTTACTCAATTTAGAAAAGAAGACAGATACTCACTCGATTTAGAAAAGGAAACACATACTTACTCAATTTAAAAAAGTTGACACATGCTCAATTTAAAAAAGGAAACATATATTCAATTAAAAAAGGAGACACACACTCACTCAATTTAGAAAAGGAGGCATATACTCAATTTAAAAAATAGATGCACTCACACTCACTTTAGAAAGGAGACACACACTCACTCCCTTTGTAAAAGAAGACACATACTCACTGACTTTAGAAAAAGACACACATACTCACTCAATTTAGAAAAGAAGATAATACTCACTCAATTTAGAAAAGAAGATAACACTCACTCAGTTTAGAACAGTAGACGCCCACTCACTTAAGAAAAAGAAGACACTTGATAAAAAGAGATACACACTCACTTTCTAAAATGAGACACATGCTAACTCATTTTAGAAAAGGTGACACAGGAGATCGAGACTCATTCACTTTTGAAAAAGAGGTTCGTACTCGCTCACTCTAGAAAAGGAGACCTATACTTACTTCAGTTTAGAAAAACAGACACACTTAGTTTAATGTTAAGTAAAATTAAATTGATTATTTAAAAAGAAAATATAAAGAAGATAAAAGAAATCTCAGAAAACAAAAGAGATTCTCTTATTTAATTGTCTCCCCACGAAGATAAAGTTCGACACAAGGTCGGATTTTAATTTTGTGAAAATCCAGTTCCCTACAAAGAGACACTCTGGATAGGGAGCAAAAATACCTGTATAGTCTCGTCGGCGCTCCCTCACATATAAGCGAATTCAATAACTTTCTACTCTCCGAAAGGTGAAGATAATGCCTTGGTGAATGGCCGCCTAAGACCGAACAGATACTACTATTTAATCCTATCCCGAGATATCTAAGAATGTATGAAAGTTCAAGAGAACCCTTCTCTGTAATCACTAATTCTTGAATGACGTAAACAAATATTACAACTTTTGTTGATTTTGTGCATAAACTAATGAATGTAATTTTTGATTTAGAAATAAATAAAAATAAATGGATCGACCGTAGTCGAAAGAGACTCGAAGGCTTACTTTTCATTGGGTACTACATCTAAATGTAGGGGAGGGCGACACTTCTTTAACTGGGTTGCTCCACTTACCCTAGATGCTCACCATATAATACTGAGTGTTTAGCAAAGAGACATCAAGTACTATTGTTTTTCTAAAAAAGTATCGACAAAAGTCGAAGAAATATAAAAGAATAAAATGAAAGACAACTTCAGAAATTAATTTTTTTCAAAAAATAAGTTTAATTTTCCATAAGAAGTCAAGTCCGGGTTGAGGATACGTGTCAGGAGATTGCGTAACAAACAGGAAGTCCGTCATGACACGTAGTGGATACGTTGATTATCTTTTTTCTTTCTATTTTCGAAGACGACTTTAGAAAATAAACTTTTCCAAGAACTTAAGCATATTTTAAGAATAGGCAGAAATAAAGAATCCAAAAAGAAAGAAAACAACTAAATGGAAGAAATAAAGAAAGAAGTAAAATGTCTATGGAGATGAAGGAAAGAGAAGCATAGGAAACAAAAGGGGAAAAAAGTAAGAACAAAGATAAAAAAGAAAGAAAACGTCTAAAAGAAATTTATGAAACACAAAGAAAAAGAGATCGTCTAAGTAATAAAGAGTCTAGCAGAAAATGAAAGCGAAAAAAAAGAATATGGAGACGATTAGAAAAACTCCGAAAAAGAGTCTAAAAGTAGGTAAGAATGAAGATAGAGAAAAGAAGGAATCCAAGAAGAAAAGGGAGATAATCGAGGAAGAAATTTTTTTAAAAACTTGTATTTAAGGTATATTGCTACTGTGATTAGGGCCATATTTATACGGGGCATACTAAGTGGGCAGTTGGGCAGCAAGGTGTTTGTTCAAATTACATTTAAATTTCTGCATGTTAGTACAGTCGGAGAAATAGGGATCAGGGAGAGAATTCCAAATGCAAGTTGTTCGAGGAAAGAAGGTATTAGCGTAGAAAGTTTTCTGTCGGGTTTGTCGGGGCTATTTATGTTGAGGGGGGACAAGTGCAGTAAGTTCATTGGAGCACATTCTATGGAAGTACTTGTAGGACGAGCACAGGGATGCAATATTGTGGCGATGGGACAGGGACTGGAGCTTGGTAGACAGTGTGGAAAAAAACTAAAAGGAAGGAAAGAAAGTAAAAAAAATATTCTAAGAAATAAATAAAGAAAATAAGAAAGAAAGAAAATAAAAAAAAATAAATAAAGGGTCTAATAAAGAAACCCCTCAAGAAGAAAAGGACAGTGTAGCAAGATAAGATGTTGGGTATGTAACAGTAAGGTTAAAACGGAAAATTCCACGTAAGGTTTTTAAGCAAAAAGATGGAATTTTCCATTAGAAGTTAGACTTAAAGTGACGTGTAAGGGGAGTTGTGTTATGGAAAGTACGTTGCAGAGAAACTAAAACAGAATTGAATTTTATTTTTTAATTGCTTCATCTGTCTTCATCTCGGAGCCGTCCAAAAAAGTTAGGGACACTATTACACAAACAGTATTATCCTTGAAGATAGGGAAAAATCGAAAAATGTTTTGGAGAAATTCATTACTAATCAGCAAAAATAAAAGAGAACCTACATTTCACGTATGAGATCGTTCATACACAAACATAAATTGCTACACGTAATTTTTGAAAATATATTTAAAATGTTTTATATTATAGAAATCAAGTTAGAGCTAAATGCGGATTTTGAGGCTTCCACCACCACCCCACGGGGGTTGGTCAAAATGATGCAGTATATCTGGAAGTACTTGCTGTAAAAAGTAAAATAAAGTCCTAGAGACAAATCATGGTATTATTTGTTGTTCTTTTAATTGCTTCCATTATTCCAGCCACAGAGATAGAGATAGAGAGAGAGAGAGAGAGAGAGAGAGAGAGAGAAAGAGAGAGAGAAAGAGAGAACGAGAGAGGGAAAAAGAGAGATATTAGAAGATAAACATCTCTGCGACTGTTACTGTCACCATGCTTGCCCTTTTCGTCGGAATAAGCACACATATTATGTTTTGTGTTTTGCTTGAGTGTAAGTGATATCATTGTGGGGTTATGTAATTCAGCTGGGTCGATAAGTTCATGGGTTCAATTCTTCAATACACAAAGAACAGAAATTAATTTTATTTATCAATTGCTTCATCTGCCTTCATCTTATTTTATTTACCCCCCATAGGAGGTTAGACACAAGGTCAGGGGTTAAGTTGAAAGGTCAGTACACTAGGATTAGCGCACACTAGCCTACAAAAATGCCTAAGCAACTTCAGTAAGGTAGAGGCGCCCCAGGTGATACGCTATAAACTAACCCCTTCTCAAAGAGAAGATAAAGCCTGGGAGGGTGGACCTCCTGTGACTGAACAGGATCATATCTCAGCCCCACAGCAACAGTCACTACCAGACTGATTGTTGATGACGTATCTCCGACTGGTACGAACAGACTGGCTTCACCTTATTATGTTTTTGAAAGGATAGGGACAATATTGCACAGGATGTGAAATCGAAAAGTTTTATGGGGAAATGCATTATAAAACAGCAGAAAAATAAAAGAGTTCCTACATTTCAAGTATAGAACAGTTCAATGGTTACATGTCTTTTAAAAAATTATATTTGAAATGTGTCATACTCAGTTCCATAGTTATGGAGGTAGATTATACAATCGTTTAGGCATGACCGATTCTTATGGCCTGTAAATTTAGCAAGACTAGATTTTGGTGTGTAAAAGTAAAGTTTAAAATAGAAAAATCCAAGTACGGTTAGCTTAAGTAAGAAGATGGAATTTTCCATTTGAAGACAAGTTGGAGTTAAGAATATTTGTCATTGGATTGCGTCACAAATAGGAAGTCGATACTAACATGAAACTGATCAACTGATCAGATCTATCTCCATTTTTTCTGGACACTAGGAGAGAGTGGTCGGTTTGGGGGTATTATGTATGTGTACTGTATACTGGAGAATAGGTAAAAAGCAAAAGCATTGTTCAACCCCAACTGATTTTGTGCCGTAATTTTTAGTAACTTTTACAACATCTGTTATCTCTTTATATAAAACTCAATGTCTGTGTGTATGTATCTGTGGGGATTTTTGTGATGTTTATGCGTACCCTATAGAAAGAAAGGTTAGAGAATTTACATAAAATCTAAAAGTGTATTCTTATGTAAATTTTACAACAGAAAAAAAACTTAAAATATATCCTATTTTTCATGAAATTTAAATCATTCTCCGGGGAAGACAATGGAAGTTGTCTCGAATCTCTATGTTACTCTTTATATGCTGAATATCTTCTTACCCCAACCTCTAAGTGATCCATGGGGACAGAACTCCCTTAAAACTTCTAATATGTATATCCGATTTTAATGAAATTTAAAGCATAACTATAAGACACTAATTCAGAGAGTTGTCCAACATTTCAGTTCAATATTAGGGGCGAAACAAAGGGAGGGGTGAGGCAGTAAAAAATAAAAGTAACATGGTGTTATGAGCATAGTGACAAAGTACATAGTGATCCTTATTCAATTCCAAACAATGTCGGGTGTTCTTGCTAGTTAATAATAATAATAATAATAATAATAATAATAATAATAATAATAATAATAATAATTTAATCTATATATGGAATCTTGACAAGTACTACCACTCTGGTAATACATTAGCACGGGACTGATTCCCTGCAGACTACAACATAGTCGTTTTCAAATCCAATGTCAACAAACACTTTTCATAAATGTTTTCTAAATGCTAGCTAGATAGATAGATAGGGGGAGAGAAAAGAAAGAGAGAGTCAACAGATGACGATTAGAACGGAAGTGATGCCGCCGTTACTGACATAGCGTTGCCACGAACGATAGCCAGGGAGATGCGTTGGAACAACCAGGCTGACTCCCGGGGCTCGTGCCTAGACGTTGAAATCCTCCGTCCAATGTCCTGAAAAAAATTAACAGTCTCGGGGCCAAGCACACCCGACGTTTCCACTGAAATTGGTTGGAAGACGAAACTGTCAGTGAGCGAGCTGTATTTTCCGCGCTTCCTTGTTTCGGCGAGCAGAGCCGCCGTGCCGGGCTTCATCGCGGATTCCGCAATCCTTGCTGGTGAAAAGGAGTCAGAACAAGTGGCGTCCCAGATCAGTGGCTTTCCGGCTCGGAATGCTAGCTTGTATTTAATCTGTAGATGGGATCTTGACAGGTATTACTACTTTGGTAATACATTACCACGGGACTGATTCCCTGCAGACTACAATATAGATGTTTTCAAATCTAATGTCAACTAACACTTGTCATAAATGATCTGTAAATGCTAGCTTGTATTTAATCTGTAGATGGGATCTTGACAGGTATTACTACTCTGGTAATACATTACCACAGGACTGATTCCCTGCAGACTACAACACAGTCGTCTTCAAATCCAATGTAAACAAACACTTTTTATAAATGTTATATAAGTGCTAGCTTGTATTTCATCTATAGATGTCATCTTGACAGGTATTACTACTTTGGTAATACATTACCACGGGACTGATTCCCTGCAGACTACAATATAGATGTTTTCAAATATAATGTCAACTAACACTTGTCATAAATGATCTGTAAATGCTAGCTTGTATTTAATCTGTAGATGGGATCTTGACAGGTATTACTACTCTGGTAATACATTACCACAGGACTGATTCCCTGCAGACTACAACACAGTCGTCTTCAAATCCAATGTAAACAAACACTTTTTATAAATGTTATATAAGTGCTAGCTTGTATTTCATCTATAGATGTCATCTTGACAGGTATTACTACTTTGGTAATACATTACCACGGGACTGATTCACTGCAGACTACAATATAGATGTTTTCAAATATAATGTCAACTAACACTTGTCATAAATGATCTGTAAATGCTATCTTGTATTTAATCTATATATGGAATATTGACAGGTACTACCACTCTGGTAATACATTACCACGGGACTGATTCCCTGCAGACTACAACATAGTCGTTTTCAAATCCAATGTCAACTAACACTTTTCATAAATGATCTGTAAATGCTAGCTTGTATTTAATCTATATATGGAATCTTGACAGGTACAACCACTCTGGTAATACATTACCACGGGACTGATTCCCTGCAGACTACAACATAGTCGTTTTCAAATCCAATGTAAACAAACACTTTTCATAAATGATCTGTAAATGCTAGCTTGTATTTAATCTATAGATGGGATCTTGACAGGTATTACTACTCTGGTAATACATTACCACGGGACTGATTCCCTGCAGACTACAACATAGTCGTTTTCAAATCTAATGTCAACTAACACTTGTCATAAATGATCTGTAAATGCTAGCTTGT
>OY744539.1:23889212-23899212 GCA_963556195.1 Sepiola atlantica
CAAAGCAAATGCACCCCCCCCCCCCAAGATAAACCAACGAAACATTTATTCGTGTGTAACGCGCCAAAAAGAACGACCTGCATTATTTTATGATACAATGTAATCCTTATATCGAGTTTTAACATCAAGAGAACCTAAAGAAATTCCCGCCAATTCAATAAAATACTTCCAATTCTACTCCGGACAAAACAGAAGCGCAGTCATTTGTATTTTCATGAAAGAAAACTTATCTGCTCTTACAGAAAATAGAAGAGATATTCTTCACTTGCATCCGTTCAATTTGCGCGTTTAGTGATGAAAACGCTATTTCCAACTAAAGCAGGACATACCAACAGATATGCTATTTCAAATTGAATTGTGACAGACCAACGAAAATGCTACTTCAAATTGAATTGTGACAGACCAACGAAAATGCTACTTCAAATTGAATTGTGACAGATCAACGAAAATGCTATTTCAAATTGAATTGTCACAGACCAACGAAAATGATATTTCAAACTTAAGTGTGACAGATCAAAAGAAATGCTATTTCAAACTTAGTCGTGACAGACCAACGGAAATGCTAAGTATGGCATACTAATCGGAATGCTATTTCAAACTAAAATTTGAGAAATCGCATTTTTAAGTATCTTTAAGACACACATTGGTAGAAGGGTACAGAAAGTACTGGAATTTTGAGGAGGCTTATTTTTACTCAGATTCCAGGGAAAACAACCGGTTGTCATCAGTAATAAACCACTGGTAAACGGATGCTGCCCGTACACCAAGCGAGTTACAAATGTGATGACAAATTTACAAAATATCAGGACCTCAAGAATGACTAGAAAACAATGTGGTCTCGGAAAGAAATACACATTATAACGGTTATAGTTGGGGAAACGGATTTAATAAAAAAAAAACAACCTATAAAAATACTACCTAGACACAATCCTAACCTTAACCCTAACCCTAACCCTAACCTAGACACAACCCTAACCCTAACCCTAACCCTTACCTAGCCACAACCCTAACCCTAACCTAGACACAATCCTAACCCTAACCCTAAACCCTAACCCTAACCCTTACCTAGCCACAATCCTAACCCTAACCCTAACCCTAACCTAGACACAATCCTAACCCTAACCCTTACCCTAACCCTAACCCTAACCCTTACCTAGTCACAATCCTAACCCTAACCCTAACCCTTACCTAGCCACAACCCTAACCCTAACCCTAACCTAGACACAATCCTAACCCTAACCCTAACCCTAACCCTTACCTAGCCACAATCCTAACCCTAACCCTAACCCTTACCTAGCCACAATCCTAACCCTAACCCTAACCCTAACCCTAACCTAGACACAATCCTAACCCTAACCCTAACCCTAACCCTTACCTAGACACAATCCTAACCCTAACCCTAACCCTAACCCTAACCTAGACACAATCCTAACCCTAACCCTAACCCTAACCCTTACCTAGCCACAATCCCTGGTAAAGCAAACCGTTGTTTAGCAGCTCGAAAAAGGGACAACATTAATCCTTAAAAATCGCGATCGGATATAAATATAACTCTTAATGAAATCAAGAGTTATCTCTAGTAGGGAGCTCTTCATCTCTGAGAACTAACTGAACTAAATTGCAAAAGATTATGAAAAAGTACCGAGAATCCAAGGCGATTTGCTGTCATTCATATGCTAGTTAAAACCAACTGTTCTTACCAACAAGAGATCACCAATAACGATTTCGATGTGAATTGGTTAGTTATTAATTATTTAGTTATTAATTTTTTAGTTATTAATTAGTTAGTAAAACAGAATAATGTGGACAGTACTTGCATTCCGGTGAAGCTTGTTATCATTCAAAATCGGCCGTTATCAGAGAGAAATCACTGCTAAACAGCTGGTGCGAGAACATCAAGTCAGTTGCAGTGGTGATGAAAAAGAAACGGAGAGTACTTGAAATCGTGTACATCTTGATGCTACTCAGACTCATGCGAAAATCACCTGTTTTTACAAGCGAAGTATAATTGGTATCGACTAATATAAGAACTCCTAGTGAGTAATTTGTTTTGTTGTTTTGTTTGGTTGTTTTGTTTTACGGCATATCAGCCCTTTTCTGGTTATTTAATACCAAATCCGGTAATTTTGGTAAAAGTTTTCATGCTTCAAGTTCTTTATATCTTTAAATATTGATTTATGGTGTTTGGTTTGGTTGTTTTGTAGGGGAAAATTGTTGGTTTTGTTTTTGACTTTGCAGAACATGATTGAGTTTTGCAAAGGGAAAGGAGAAAAACAATAACATTTATGTTTGGTTCATTTTTGGTCAAGAAGTGAGTAAGAAATAATAATTATTATTATGAACTGCATAATAAGTGAATGTTGTAAGTTCGCCCAAAAGGAATATCAAAATAGACATGACTGTGTCCGAAGGGTAATCATTGTGAACTGTGCAAACGATTACAATTTGAGCAAACAGACAAATGTTATGAACACAAATCGGAAACAGTATTGGAAAATGAAAAGCATAACATCCTCTTGGACTGTGAAATATAAACAGACAATTTCATCAAAGCAGGACGACCACACTTGATAAAAGTCAACGAGGACAAATGCGGACAAATAGTAAATTTCGTCGTCCCAGCCGATCACTAAGTGAATGTGAAGGAGCTATAAAACCTAAATAAATGCATGGAACTTACGAAGGAGCTGTGTGACCATGAAAAATGACAATCACAGTAATACTAATAATTGAAGGAGTACAAGGATTGATACCTTTACAAACCATAGAATTGATTAAAACAGCAGGCAAATTAAGAAAAATCCTTCTCATCATCAGGTTATGCTTGAACGGACCTCGACTCCCCCCCTCTATATTTCCCTCTGTGTCTCTTTGTCTGAATGTCTTTCTCTTTTTCTTTCTTTCTCTCTCCCCGCCTCTTCAGACGTTACGATCACTCATTGTATCCGTGGTGTCTTTAGGGTTGCATCCTGTATCATCACACAGCTGGTCAATGAAAGTTTGACCAGACGCGGCCAATATGGGTTAAGACATGTTCAGGTGACCATAGCAATGTCTCGCTGAAAACTTCTTACTTGTTCCTCCGACTGTGACCTCCACATCTAGTGCGATATTCTCGAATGGTCGTTGTTTCGTGCGTTGCTTTTTTTCCCGGGAAATGTCTAGGATGGTTTATATCATGCGGATGTAAGTGCCGTCAAGCTTGGCTTCAAGGTTTTTTGGTGACTGTCCATGATCTGTTCTGTTGTCATGACACCATCCTCCCAGGCATTTCCTCCTCCTTTTTTCGGAGGGAGATATACTGTATTATCTGTTCTATTACCATGAAACTATCTTCCCATGCATTACCTCTTTCTCTGGGTGTAGTGTAGTATATGTTTGTTCGTCATGGTACCATACTCCCAGGCATTACCTCCTTTTGGGGGTGTAGTATCTGTTCTATTTGCATGAAAGCATCCTTCCAGGCATTGCCAATTTATTTGGGTAGGGGTACCGTACTATCTGTTCTGTAGTTATGCGACTATCCTCATAGGCTTTATGGGCGTAGTGTAGTATCTGTTCTGTTCTAATGGGACCATCCTCTCAGGCGTTATCTCTTTCCTTTGAGCATAGTGTAGTATATGTTCATTCATCATAATAGTACCATCTCGGGCCAGAAAAAAAAAACATCCAACCGATATATTTCCTAATATAGCTAATTATGAATATAAGAAAAATAATTCAGAAAGAATTCGACTCTCACTACGTGCCCTATATTTCTGACCTTGAGCCAAAACATGGTTACAGCCGAATATCAAATTGCAGTTTTACACGGGGACGTTTGTAACCTTTTGATTTTCTGTTGTTTATCGATGTGTGTTCTCATGGAAACTGGTCATGTGACACTAGCACCGGTATGAGGGGGAGGGTGATGAGCGAATATACCGAAAAAAATGAAAGCATGGGCCAACCATAAAAAAGCGAATGATGTCGCTAAACAAAGATGGCGGATTATCGATTGTCCGCGAGACCGCTATGAAATTAACAGTTAAAAGGGTATGAACCAATGACCTTTTCATTTTCACTCTTTCCACGAGGTAACTTTTTTTTGCCGAATGGACAACAGACAGACACAAATAAATGGGTTGAAAATGAAATTACATACCCGGCGTTGCTGGGGAGTCCTTTTACTTTCATTAATGTTTCGATGCTTTTGCTTTTTAAAACTATGACGTTTGTACTTTTTTTACCAAATTTATTTAAAAAGTTTTTGAGTTTGTCTGTGCGTACGCAAACTGAAGCATGAGATTGGCCGAAAAAAAAGGAATAGGCAGAGTACACATTACCAAGGAAGTAGTTTTTACGGTGCCAATGCGCGAGTTCGAATCTCACGTAAGTCTAAAAAGATTTTTTTTAAACGTGATAAAACGAAATTAACATAATAACACACACACACACACACACACACACACACACACACACAGAACGTTTGATTTTGAGAAGGAGAGACTTTCTCCTAGAATATGAAATATGTAACACCATCCTGGATTCTATTAACAGTAAGTGAAAGATTTACTGAAAAATATCGCATATATTTTCTCAAATTATTATTTTTTGTTTATTTACTCTTTCATCGTTCGGTTTTTGTTTTCGCATTGCAAACAGCCTTATTAAATACCTATTGCATAAATATTTTTTTAAGACTAAGTAAACTTTTTATTTGATAATCTACAAAAAGTAACCATAAAAAGTATTCGGCATGAGTTCAAAACGAATTAGTTTTGCTTAAAAAATAATTTCTGTTTTTTTTTTTTTTTGCCAATAAAAACAAAACGCAGATACTTCATCGTAGTCACTTACTCTTTAATGCAAATAATCACTAGCAATTGTTAGGGTTAGGGTTAGGGTTAGGGTTAGGGTTAGGGTTAGGGTTAGGTTTAGGGTTAGGGTTAGGGTTGAGTAGCATATTTTTTTCACGAACATTTCACAAATATTTTTATTTGTCCTAGCTATAAATCAGTAGAAACTAGTTAAAGATGAAAATTGACATAACCAGGTACTGTACAAACACCGAGCGAGTATAAAATAGTTATTATTTCTTTTTTTTAGGGTTAGAGTTAATTATTACGTTATACTTTGATCATTAAATTATTAATTATTAATTAAACCAAATTGCTATAAAAGTATAACTAGTTTTTGTTAACATAATGTTGTTATAAGAAGCTTTCAAAACTTCTGATCTTTTAATACATTTGAATTCGCTAAGCATTTTAAAGCCAGTTTAAATGACTTTCTATTCGACAGTTAAAATGCATCCAAATTCTTTTCAAATTTTGATGAGTGACAAAGTAATTCATTCTTTTCTTTTTTTTTTTTTTAAAACTATTAACAAAAGATTACAATCGATGACGTGGTAACGAAGAACCCGAAATGCATCCTGGTAGATTTAATTTCGTAATTAAATTATGTTTTAAATATGATTCTTTTAAAGTTCGCTGTAGTACTTTACGATAATGACATTTTTATTTCAATAAAAATTATTTGATTAACAAACAATAATAAAGATAATGATGTGTAAGTCACGCAGAGGCGAGAAACACACACAGACACATGAGAAGTGGTCACACAATTTTATTAATATATTGATAAAGATGGGCAAAACTAGTATTAGAAAAAGTAAGGACGAAAGATCGATGGCTCAGAGAGACTTTCACGAATCTACGAGACATACCAGTGACCCGTTGGGTCACAGCTACTACCAATATTTATTCTACTTTAATTTCATTTGAAAATTCATAAACTGTGACGTCATATCTTTTAAGGCATTCTTTTTGCATAGTGATTGCTCACTCACAATAATGGGTGGTGTTCTCTGGAGTTTGAGTGATAACAAGTCTCCCCAGATTTTCGGTACACTCCAACTCTTTCGAGAACCATTCCAAATGATTTTGCATTTTCGCAACAGTTAATTTATTGCTGGCAACGACAATTGGTCTTATCTGGGATTTGGGTGGCAATGATCCCCCCCCCCGCCCCACGGTTCAAGTACTTTTTTTAAAAACATAGTTATCACCAAACAAGGCAGACCGCCACTGTAGACGTAATGGGCTACTGAGAAAAATGGTTGAGAGTTTTTTTTTGGGGGGGGGGGGGGTCAACCTAAATATGGAGCTGTGCAGCAAGAGATCTGTTTACATTAGTTTTAAATTTCTGCATGTCAGTACCGTCAAGAAAACAGGAAGCAGGAAGAGAGTTCCAGAGTCCAGCAGCACGAGGAAAGAAACTTTTGGAGTAGAAAGTTCTTCGGCATCTGGGGACCTCCACAGTGAATGGATGGGATTTGGCAGATTGTCGGGTTGGTCTAGTGAATTTACGTCGTTCGGGCACCAGAGCAGCCAATTCACCGGAGCACAATCCATTGAAGTACTTGTAAAACAGGAACAAGGAAGCAACATTGCGACGATGGGACAGGGGCTGGAGCTTGGTGGCTAGTGAGAGACCTATTAAGTTGGCGACTCTGTTTTGGACCTTGTCTAAGAGGGAGAGACTAGTGGATGATGCACCAGCCTATATGTGGCAACAATACTCCATGCATGGGCGGATGGTGGCTTTGTAGAGATATAGGATAATGTCAGGTGTGAGAAGTTTACTAGCACGGTAGAGGGAGCCCACCTTCTTTGCAACAGTCCTAGCAATGTCTTCAATGTATTTGTTCCAATTCGTGTTATCTGTGAAAGTTAGGCCGAGGAGTTTGAATGATAAACTCTCAGGTAAGGTGCTATTTGCCATGACAATCGGTGGTTGAAGAGGTTTCTTGTAGTTATTAAAGGAAAGTAGCTTTGTCTTTGCGGCATTAAAAGTTACCAACCATTTTTGACACCAATCCACTACAGACTGGATGTCATTTTCTAAGGATTCAGCCATTGCCTCAGATATGTGCGCATCGGTTTTGCCCACATGATGAGAGTAGAGCGTGGTGTCGTCAGCAAATATTCCTATCTCAGTCTCAATGGCATCAGGGAGGTCATTTATGAACATCAGGAATAGTAGAGGTCCTAGGATGGATCCTTGGGGTACACCAGCATTTATGTTGCTTAGATGAATGGCCATCAAGGACAACCTGGATCTTTCTTTTTGTTAGGAAGGATCTAATTATATTAAATATTTGTCCAGTAATACCATATGAGTGCAGTTTTAGGAGAAGCCCTTCATGCCAGACCTTGTCAAATGCCTTGGATATATCAAGCGCTACCGCCCTAGCTTCACCTGCCTTGTCCAGATATTTTAAAACTATAAGACAGGTTCGTCTGACAAAGTTATTCTGCAACGAAAGCTTTAAAAAAAAAAAAATATTAAATAAATGAATTTTTCATTTAAATTGCACGATTGTTGATTTTAAAAATATTTCACTTTAATACATTTTAATCCGTGCTTCAAAGATGTTGTCAATTTCCTTATATATATATATACATACATATATGTACACATATATATATATAGTATATACATATATATATATACATATATATATACATATATATATTAAATACATATATTATATATATATATACATATACACATATATATTACATACATACACACACACACACACACACACACACACACACACATATATATATATATATATATATATATATATATATATATATATATATAATGCTTATCATATTTGTAAGTCAATGGTTACGATAGAAAATCCGCGAAATTGTGAAACCGTGAATAGCAGGGTTCACTGTATAGAGATACCATATCTGTGATGTATCTGTCTCTATATGTGGAAGTTTAACTGATGCAGTTGAAAACAAAGTCCTATACGAAGATCAAACACAGTTTGCATCAAGTAAAATGATATGAGTAATGCAATGGTGGTATTAATTTTATATTAGTTTTTTTTTGCAATTATACCGTGGGGTCGGCGTTCACGCCGGACATACACAAACAGTAAAGACAACATTTTACTTCATTTTATTTTATTTTCTAGGCTGAGAGGATTATATAATTGTGAAAGAACTACATACAATACGTTTTTGGCGACTATTAAAATAATTTCCAACGCTATTGATAATATGTATCCATCTATTTATTTCATGATTTACGTCATGTTTCAAAATATGAATTCAAACATAAGCAATAGCTTATGTCTGAATTCATGTTTTGAAACATGACGTAAATCATGAATCTATGACGTCACGCCAAAGCTATAATTATTTTGTTACGGTAACGTTTTAAGCTCTGTTCATAAGAAAGTCTAAATAGGTTAGTTGGTAGAGCCTCAAACTCTAGATCTCAAGGTTTCGATTTCCGGTCATGGCATCCGTTTTATTTGTTTGGAATTTTTTATTTACTATCAACGCAATATTTTCCATTTCTAAATGTAGTTAAGATCTTTTATATTTCGAAATGAAATAAATTCTACAATTTATTTATACGTTTAATAAAATTGTGACTGACGGACGAACAAAATCTCTATTTATAGCAAAGCCCTGTAACAAGATGTAACAACTTTTTTAGGGTAAGATTTTATGATGGATGGTAATTGTTTAGTTGGTTTTTGGGAACTTGTAATGAAATCTATTATAAAAACTAGTTATTTACTAGTATATAACTACTCCCCTCCTCCAATGGGAAAATACTCCCTGAAAGGATGGTATCATGACCACAGAACATATCCTACACTATCCCCCCCCCCCCACACACAAGGAGGAGGTAATGCCTGGGAGGGTGGTATCATGACGAACGAACATATACTACATCACAAAGGAGGAGGTAATACCTGATAAGATGGACTGATGACAATATAACAAATACTACACTGCCCCTCTAAAATGGATGAGGTAATTCCTGGTAGGATGGTATCATAACAACAGAACATATCCTACACTACTCCCCCCCCCCTGAATTAATAGTACAACAGTACAATTATTACAAGTAATAGTATAGTTTCGGCTTCAGACAGACAAATACCAAATCTTTACTAGTAGTAGGTATTGGAGTCTTTGAGTGCCAGGAATGACTTTTGCATTTTGAACCATATAAAATAACCAACTCATATACTATTACATGTTCTTCTTCCGTCTTTTATGCACACCTTCATTCCCGGGCAACGTCGGCTATCTCTGCGAGTGCCAAATAAATAGATTTATGGCGCGATAAATGATAGCAGAGACGACTGGCAGTATTTACCTAGACATCAACGGGAACAAATGACGTCATAAGGCTTAGTATCAATTTCTAGAAGTCGAAATGGCTCTTCATGAGTGCCTTATATTTCTGCTATTGCAAAGGTGAAAATATTTTTGCCTGCTGGAATCGACCGAAAGGGTGTGACAAAAAATCTGCCGTTAGGATCGTAGTTTCTTGTAATTTGAATAAAGTCTTCTTTTTCTTCTTCTTCTTCTTTTCTTTACTTGAAAGACGTCAGAGAAAACCTGACGATTAAAACACACACTCGGCTGTTTTGTAGAAGAGAACCGCCAACATCTTACATTTATTAAGATAGTACTATATCATCTGCTGTACATAGCTCATAGAATAGCGAACCAGACTATGTTACTTCCGGTTCCGTTTTCGATTTCGTCTCTCGCCAACCCTTTATTTTCTCAATTTTTTTTTAAAACTTCGTTGCTTAATATTATAACATTGTTGACTTCAACATTGAAATTTCACTTACATTCAGCCAGTGTCGTGTGATAGCGCAGGGATAGAGGCGCCGACTGTCGAGTTTCGATCCTGGCTTGAGGCACTATCCTATCTAGTCGCACTCAAGAGCTGTGATACAGCAAAACATCTGTATGTGGATGACTATATAAAGCTCCCTATCTTGGTTTGAGCTTTTTCGTAAGGAGTAAGTTTATTGCTTACTGCCTGGGGCGCCCCTACCAGGGAATGCCAACGAGGCTGCTTAGGCAATTTTTAATGGCCAGAGTGCTCATCTTCTCGAGCGCTGGCTTTTCAAACCCCACTTTCCCGACCCGACCTTGGGTCACATCTTACTTGTGGG
>OY744539.1:23904212-23911712 GCA_963556195.1 Sepiola atlantica
CTGGTGAGCAAACCTTTCTTTTGTCCAATTGAGCCATGGTTCAGTTCGGTTTTAGAGGGTGCACTTTGCAGGCATTAACTCTCTTTTTCGGAAGAGAACTTGTTTAATTGCAGCTCACCAAGCGCGCCCCTACCGGGATATGCCGATAGGGCCGTTCTCGATTAATTTTGAATCCAATCAGAGTGCTCTTTTGGGGGAGCTGTTTTCCCCTGCCTTCCAGCCTTGTGCTACATTTTGCGTCTCTGGAAAGCGAGTAAATCCAATCTTCCACACCTATTAAAAAAAAATGGCATCGTCGGATCGCCAAATGTGAAATGCAAAAACGCAATTAAGAAGTATTTGGAGGTTGCCCAGTCACAGAAATGTGTACAGAGTTCTGCTAATAAAACATTAATATAACATCGCCTTTCAAGCAATTCATAAACAATCAAACTCTCTTTCTCTCTCCCCTCACACACACACACACACACACACACACACACACATATATATATATATATATATATATATATATATATATATATATATATATATATAGTCTCAGAAGTTTCTCAACCATTAAAAATTTTAAAAAATAAATAAATAAAAATTAAAAACCTTAAGTCCCAGGTCGTTCAGTGGAAAATCACTCATGTAAGTCAATTTTTTTTACAGTTATTATATTAGTTAGATTCTAACATTATTTAAGGGGTCATCAGTTGTTTACCATGAAAAACTGTTTCAGGGAATTCATCTATTTATTATATATATAGTGTGTTGTGTTTGAGTGAAATAAATTCCAGAAGGAAATCTGAGTATGAGCGCTCAATGTAATAAACAGTGCAATATATATATGTAATCACCTCGTTTAGGTGCTTGAAAAAGGTGGAGGGTCGAAATAAATTATCGCACCGGTGATTATGTGATTCCGTGTTACTTTATTTTTTTTAATGTTATATATATATATATATATATATATATATATCATTGTTTTTATTCAGACATGTACAAAATTTGCGACACTTGCATGTCGATGTTATCGATCTACAGTAGTTAAAAGCTGAGATCTCATCAGGAAGAATTAGAATGTGATCCTTCCCTCAGGTGGTATTTTGGAATAATGAAATCGGAGTAGAAAAAAGAGAGAAAGGAAAGAAAAAGAGAAATGTTAAATTTGGAAAGTCACGTGGTAAGACTTGAGATCGTGTAAACAAGATAAAATCTACTTATTGAGGATAGGAGAAAGAAAAAAAGGAAAAAAGAGAGAGGGGAGAAAAGGGAAATCATTTCAACTAAAGTCTAGACGTGTCAAAATGTCATGTTGATATCTATGTCTACAGGCAGACATATTTCAAATCTGTGTCAGGTGAACATTTATGTCTGGGTTTAAAAAATGTTCCTGTTAAGTTATTTTTTTGCTTTTTGATTTAATTTTTTTCTTTAGCTGTTTTATTTATTTTTATTTCAAAAATTATTTCTGTTATTAATTCACTCATTTTATTAATTTTTTGTCTTATTAATTTTTGAGTCAACGACGTCTTGGGATATAAGAATTTAGATATATATAATAATTTGAATAAATAAAATAACCAAAATATTTTAAACATTACTAAAGTTTACTAACAAAAATGACGGAAAAATATGTTTCGCCAGTGTTCAACAAATATTCATATGAAATAACATCTTAATCGATGAAGTTAAAAATAAGAAAGAAAGAAAACGTCTCAAACTGGAAAATTTAAAAAAATAAAAAATATATTATTAATCGGAAAGAAAGAAAACACGTCTCATTATGGAAATATAGTGGTTGGTTTCTTTCCGAATTCATTTCAGACAGCAGTGTTGTCTGATTTGATATTTGCTTTCTGACATCCCCTAAACGCTTGAAATGGTATTCCCACGTGGTCACGCATCTAGTACTGACCAGGCTCAAAGTTGCTTAATGTGTCAACCGTAGTTTGATCATTTTATGCCCAAACCATGAATATGTTTTTGCATACGATTGGTTTTGTAGAATAATTTTATCTGGTATTGCCAAATGGTCACCCATTTAAGTCTGACCGCACTTAACGTCACTTAACTTCGGTAATCTAATAGAAATCTGTGTGTCAACGTGACTTATGGTATGGCTTATGGTCTAGCACAGTTAACCAAATGTCATAAAAAAGGAACAATGAAACAAACTTTCATATAACACTATGTAAAGATCGGGAAGGAAGACATTTACCACAATATCAGATACACGTAAGACAAAAGCCGGACAAGACCATACACGTGAATCTCGCCAAGATAACCGCTTTTCCCGAGCTGTTATGTACAAAACAAACGAACAAAACAGCGATCGATTACAGCACAGGTGGTCATGGAAATATCCACATCGTTGAATTAGCACACCGGAAGCAAGGTTATTCGTAAACGGAGCGGAACGAAGGACGCGATTGCAGTTTAGTAAAAGCGGAAGTCCCGCTGGGCCGGCCACGTGCGCAAGGTGCGCAGACAACAGATGCAGCCGGGCAGTTATACAACTGAACGGCTTCATCCGTTGTATCCGAGAGACCGGAAAAGATAAGCCGAAGACCTCCACGACGACATGAAGCGATACTTCAAAGCGATTCAGGACAATGTCTAGGAGAAGGGCGAGAACAAGAACAGAATCGAAGAGGATTGTAATCGGGAATGTTGCTCTTTCCTCCGTATCTTTTATAAGGGCACCACATATGAAAGTCTGTACATTTTTCAAATAGTTATGCGTGACGTTGTTTCTTATCATTATGTGTCACAAGGCGATTTTATTCGTTTGGGGGCTTCGCTTGTGCTTCGTTAAACTATTGCGTTACATAAAAAATAGCTCCATTAATTATGCTCAGTGCGTCTTGTCTAAACATACGCTAGGTTATGGTTAGGGTTAGGGTTAGGGCTAGAGCTAGGTTATGGTTAGGGTTAGGGTTAGGGTTAGGGCTAGTTTAGGGTGTTTAAAAGGCAGAAATAAATGTAATAAAAAATCTTTCCACACTAAACTTGAAAGATACAAGGTATTTTGTTTATTAAATTTATTCATTGTTTTTTTTCTGTACACTCGATATACATAAATGATACATGCACATATATAATTTACATATATATGTGTGTATAAAGTATATAGAGAGAGATATACAATATCCATATATATATATATATATATATATATATATATATATATATATATATACAACATTAATATTAAATTATTTTACCTACGTACGCCAGCGTTTCAATCTTTCAATGTAGAGAATGATAATCTTAGACGGTCACAAGGTTCGATCCCCTGCTACAGAATCAACCTGACTCTGCTAGCAACCGCCATAACCAATCGGCCACAAGACGTTACAACGTCAAGAACGGAATTTAAGTTTTATTTATGCGAAGGGAGACACATATAGAAAGACTGACTAGAGTATTCAACGAATCTTGTCGGAATATGGCTTATAGCTACGTGGCAGTCTATTTTTAACTATATATATATATATATATATATATATATATATATATATATATATATATATATATATATATATATATATATATATACAGATTTAAAAAGAATACGCGGAAATCTCTCTAAGGCCCTTTCGACTATCATCTCGTCAGGAGAAAATCGATAGTTTTAATTAATAATAACGTCGAAAGAAAGAGCAAAATGGGGAAATTGAGTGTGCCAAAATTAACGTTAAAGCGATTAAAATTCAATTTAATGATTTCGATTAAAAGTCGATTAAAAGGCACTACGTTAGGGGATAAAAAAAAAAAAAAATTTGGAAGGAGTTCAAAGTTCCCCAAAGAGATTCAGCGATCTTACAAATTCCTTCTGCCGGCACAAGGAAGGTTTTCGAATGGCAATAGAGACAGATTCCAATATTTTCAAATGGTTCTTGGAATCTGCTCGATGCAAGACCTCAAAACGGTCTATTTTATAGCCACTGGCACAGCTAGGGTTTTCAACCAAATGCTGGCCAATAGCAGAGTCCAAAGAATTAGAGGAGGGGTAACACGACTTTTAATCGAAATCATTAAATTGAATTTTAATCGCTTTAACGTTAATTTTGGCACACTCAATTTCCCCATTTTGCTCTTTCTTTCGACGTTATTATTAATTAAAACTATCGATTTTCTCCTGACGAGATGATAGTCGAAAGGGCCTTAGAGAGATTTCCGCGTATTCTTTTTAAATCTATTTATAAATTTTGTACCTCGAAACATTTATTTATATATATATATACATATATATATATGCATACACTGAGTATGTAAGTAAATAAATATATATAATATAAACACTGGATGATTCTCAGTTTTGAAATTATGGTTTTTGAATTTTATTTGTTTCTTCTTTTTTTCCTTTTGCTAATACGCCATCTATGTATATTTTATATATATTTTTCGAGTACATATATTATTCTTTTTAAAATCTCAATATATATATATATATATATATATATATATATATATATATATATATATATGTAATTAAATTTGATTGTACTAAGAAAGTTTTGGAGTTAAAAATCAATGTATTGTTACGTCGTACCAGCGGGGAAAACGTTTTAATACTTTTTTCGTCTTGAATGATACAAAAAAAAAGAACATGGCGGCATCCTGTAAGACGCCATTTTTTTAAAGCAAGGTTCTTGTAGTATTTGCCACATTTCAAACGTATTTTTCTTCCGATTACATGTGTCATAGTAAATAGAATTTAACTTGAAATGTTTCCTCATTTAAAAATATTAAATAAAACAACAACAACAACATAAAACATTTTTATCGTCTATACACAAATTTTTTTATTGTCGTCTTTACGATTACCTTATGCTCTATATGCGTAAAGGAGACTCTTTGTGGGAGAGTTGCTTTTGTAACAGAACTCCATTAATAGTCTGATTTCTTTTGTATTCCATTTCTTCTTCTGCATGGTATCTGGTTTGTGCTGATCATATTTATTTACATGTCTTTGGTCTGTTGTATTCTGTTACCTTAAAATAAGAAACAACCAACATCCGCAAGATGCCGACCGGATCCCCCATGTTGCCTATCAAATCAACCCCTGTCGATCATAACTGAGTCCCACAGCTTTCATATTTGTTTAGTTTCACTTTTTCATGCTTTTGTTGGTATATGTGGCAACACCAGGTCCAGGCTTGTTTTGCCTATGCTCCTGCGACAGGGATAATGTTAAGCTAACCAATATGTCGAAATAACAGTGCACTGTCACGTGTTTGCTTTATGGCATATCAACCTTCTTCGGGTCATTTAATGCCGATTGTACGTGTTAAATGTTTACAATAAAAAATGTTGATCAGTATTTGTTTCTATACACACACACCTCATCATAATAATGTGTATTTATTCATATAAATAAATATCCGTCCGTCCCGTCACACAATGTTAGCGAGTAATAAATGTGTTTTTTTCCTAACCTCCGGGCGAAACCATTTCAAGTAGGGAAGCGAGAAAGCAAATAGCAAGCAAGACAACCCCCGCCGCATGAAAATTAATTCATAAAGACACATCCACCCTAAATGAAAAATTAACAGTAGGTATTTTTTTCTTTAGGTCATCAGAAATGATACTAATTTATATATGAAAAATTAAATTACTGGCGTAATTCTATGATTTTATATGAATTTTAGTGCGAACACTGGTGAAGCATTTTTCCGTAATTTGTTACGGAGAGTGTACATGAGTCGATAACATAATCCCAGTATTATGTTATCGATTTTTTTTTCAAACATCCTGTATATACTTTTAAATATATCAGCTCGTGTCATTTTCTCTGTCTATGGAGACGGTAAGTCTGGGAATTTATTTTAATATTTCAGCTCAGAACAATCTTTTATTTATCTGCTCATTTGTTTTAACCGACTCTTTTCTACTTTACGCTTCTTTTTTCAAAAAAAACATTCAACACCTCATCCATTCGACGAAAGCGGTTTAACAACACGGAGGTCATTTTGACATCCCAAAACGCTGTTATTGCTGCTGATGATAATTTAAAGAGATTTTAAATCTCGCATTCTCACGTTACGTTGACGAGAATAGACTCACTGAAATTTTTCTAGTTCAAATTCCATTATCAAGAGAGAGAGAGAGAGAGAGAGAGAGAGAGAGAGAGAGAGAGAGAGAGAGAGAGAGAGACAGACAGAGACAGAGACAGAGACAGAGAGAATAACTAAAGATAGTTTATATCTTCAAAATCTAGTAGGGGATCATCTCTTCTCTTCAGCCCATTTCTCACAGAAGAGATGTTGCTTCTATTTATCTTCCTCCCACAAGGTAAGATGTGACACAAGGTCGGGAAAGTGGGGAAAAAAAACCAGCGCTCGAGAATTTGAGCACTCTGGCCATTTAAAAATCGCCTGGGCAGCCCCGTCGGCATTCCCCGGTAGGGGCGCCTCAGGCGATTAGCAATAAACTAACCCCCTCTCAAAGGGGGAGAAGGCAAAGCCTGCGAGGGTGCACCTCCTAGAACTGCACAGAACGGACAACCGATAGACCGGCGTAAATGAAGACCCGAATGCCCGGACAATACCGGTCTATAGGGTGGGGGTAAAAACCCCTGACTGAACTGAAGAGATGTTGCTAGTCTCTCTCTGCTCCATCGTTATTTCAATGGAAGATGTTCGACTGAGCTTGAATCTCTAATTCCTACTTGTAAAACATTCACAGCAAGAAATCGTCTAGTTACCACAACGGAAAAGGACTTTCCTTTCTTTCTCCATGTGCCTAACGCCAGGTGGAATTTTCGTGGACAGAACTTCTTTGCAAGGGCCTCCCGTCTGTGGAACAATTAACCACAAAACTGCTTCCATACAGATTACGACATAGTCGGCTTCAAATCTAATGTCAACGAATATTTGCCATAAACCGCCCCATACGTGATCAAACTTAGTTCATATTATTTGTTGGATACTGTTTACCTCAAACTGTGTGTACCCGGGTTTCGTCGGCCATTGAACACTAACACATCGACCCTGGTCTGGTTTTAAAAGTTTAATTAAAACATAAAACAAGAGATAGAGACTGGATGATTTGTACGGGGAAGAGAATAAGGAAAGTACTTGGAGATATACCTTTTCACTTTTAGACAGGTTAGGGTTACCGTTTCACTTTTAGACAGACCGTTGATAGACATCTGTTTCTACCGTTCCAGCATCCCCTTTTGGGTTGGCGAGGACCTCGCGTCCTCACGTCTGATCAATCTGCTGGTTCGCGGCGAAGTGACAGACTAATCCTTGAACGGAAGTGACGTCATTTCCGACTTCCACTTTTACTCCCCCACATTCGGACACCCTCTTCACTATCTAACAAATTGAATGTCTCATCTTTTGGATGACAATCATTCCCACACATTATACCTTATCCTCGAGTGGTTCTTGGCCTTGATAAGTTGTGACCTAATAATGAAAAACAATAAAAGTTTGTTATCCATTCAACTTTATCTAGACTATTTTTTGTGAACACACCTCGATTTTTGCGGGAATAGTTCAC
>OY744539.1:23916712-23959212 GCA_963556195.1 Sepiola atlantica
ATATTCACAGCAAGAACTCGTCTTCTAGCACCACTGTAAAAAAAAAACTTCCCTTTCTTCCTGTGTGTGTTTAACATCAAACGAAATATCCATGAACAGAGTGTATTTCCAAAAACTTCCAATCTGTGAAATACGTTATCACAGGACTGCTTCTCTGCAGATTACAACATAGTTGTCTTCAAATCCAATTTCAACTTTTTATAAACCGTCATAATAGCTAATCAAATTTTGTACATTCCATTTATCATTTTCAATCCTCTCATAATATTTTTCATCATTCAACTGACCAGCAAGCCATTTTATTGGCCTCAAATAGCTTTTAGCCTTGATAACAGTTGACCCATAATTAAATGAAAAAAAGAAAAGAGTAGAATTTATATATATACTATAAATGTAGTGCCTGTATGTCCCTCTGTCTGGGGATGAAATTTAAAACAAAACCGTATACCAAGATCCAACTCAACTTTACTCGAGTGCAATTTTATGATCAGTCCAATTTTTATATTACATTTTTAATTCAAGATTTTTACAAAATGTTCGTGGGGTCTGCGTTCACATCGGACACCCATAAACATTTTATTTATAAATTTAAAATTTAAAATTATAGAAGGTTAAAAAAAAATAGAAATGCCAATATGGGGTCCTCATACCTCACCGGAAAACACCGGCGCTGCCAGTTAATCTTTTATATTACAGAAAGTATACATTATATATTTTGTGTGTGGAAAGTATACATTATATATTTTGTGTGTGGAAAGTATACATTATATATTTGGTGTGTCGAAAGTAACTCCGTATCATAAAGTGATCGCAATTCTTCCCCTAAAAACATCATTCGTACAGAAAATGAATACGATAAGAAAGTGTATAGAACAGGGTTGTATATAAAATTCAATATAGGCGCCAGCATTCACCACCAGTTCCCCAAACTGACTGGTAACCGCGTCAACTGATTTCATATGTAAAGTAATTCATTTTTTCGTTTCTATTTTATTTATTTATTATTTTACTAATTGAATGATTATGAGAGAATTCAAAATCGTCACATACTACTCACTCAACACGACGGCTGACACAGAAGTCTTCACATTGCATAAGCAATGCTCCTGACAAAGGGGGAAGAATTGGTGTTTTCAACTTTAAATCGATCTATTTCATTAATCATCGAGTGATTTTTTTAGTAAAAAAAAAATACACACACGAAAATATATACTATGAAATCAGCTGATGTGGTTCCCAAGTGGCTTGAGATTTGCCTCCTACACACTTTGAGTATTCTTTTTCAAACATTCATTTCCAATATAATAGCTTTTTTTGTTTTTGACATGTTTTTTTTTTTTTTACGGTGACTACCCTAACTCTACGGTTTCAACAAAACACTCTTTATCTTTTGTTTTTTATTTTTATTTTTTATTTTGTGTATAAATTTTTTAAATTTAAATGTTGCCGATAATATTTATAATTACAATGTCGTTTTTTAATCCTCTGATGAAAAGAGTTTGTCTTTGAAAATCCATGGATTAAGGATATGAAACTCCTTGCTTTGAACTTTTGATGTTCTAATAAATATTGTAACTTTACAAATTTTTATCTTAGTCTTTCCTCTCTAGAATTGATTGCTTTATTCAATATATTGAGCTTTATATTATCACGATAGATTATTATTTAACGATAATTCAATTATCTTTAATTTAATTCAACATTTTAATATATATATATATATATATATATATATATATATATATATATATATATATATATATATATATATATATATATATATATATATATATATAATAGAGTTGGTGTTTCCCCTCCAAAATCAGTGGCGAAAATCCACCAACGTTTATTATATTTTCTAAAGTAACAACATAAATACAAATTGCCGCAGTCTAGAAGGATTTGCTCCAATGACCGAGGAGAGAATAGATAACAGATCGAACAAATATCCCGGCCCGACAGAAGTACCTTTTTCCATAATCGGTCAATGAAAGAGATATCTTTCTACACTGTGGCAATTTCTATTTCTGTTTCATTCCGGTGTAAACATTTTCGTGGCTACATAGATTTCCCACAATTCAAAAGCGACATTTTTTTCTTAACATTAAAACTATTCGTTGTGACCTATTTGAGTTCGGTCGGCTGTTTACACATTTTAATTCATTATTTTATATTTCTTTTGGGCAGCGTCGGGCGACGGGCCCTGCTAGTTCTAAATAAAACGCTATGCTCTACACTTTCTTATATTCATTTCTTGTAAGAATTATATTTCAGCAATACATTACGAGCATTTAATAATAGGAAGATACTCCCCATAGACCCTGTATAAAACGTTTTACATTCAATTGAGCAGAACAGAGGCACATTTCAAACGTAACTCTGTATATCCGACAATTTGGATACGAGGACCTTTATCGTATATATATATATATATAAACTACTTTGGCAATCATGTTTTAAATGTTTTCAAATCAAATATTTAGGATGTCGCTCCCCCTAAAAAAACACATCAAAATGTAGAAGTATTCCATTCTACGTACGATGTGTCCCCCTTTTCATTTCTCGTTTCAAAGGTTGAAGTCTCAACGCCACGAGTTTGGCGACAGTATGCCGGAAACGGGACAGATGTAACACCCGTGCGGAACAAGTTCCATAGACGAAATACATCTTTTGAATATCCACCATCTTAATTGCATGTACATTAACTTAGTTAACACGACGCCACCTGTTAATACTACTAATACTACTAATATTACTAATATTATTAGTTAGCTGTATTACCCAGCGCTGCCCGGGTGTATGATAAGAAAAAAAAAATGACTGCCTTTTTTAGAATGAAACGGAAATTAATTGTTGTGACTTCTTTTGTTTTACTATTTGACATTAATTGATTAATAGTAAAAGTATTGGTACAGCTTTTGAACCAGACGAAAATACCTGGAAGATCATCCTCCCATGCATTACCTCCCTCATTAAAGGGAGCAGTGTAGTATATGTTCGCTCTTCATGATACCACCCTTCCAGGCATTACTTCCTCCCTTGGAGGGGAGGCAGTTTAGTATATGTTGGTTCTTCGTGATAAAATCCTCCCAGGCATTACTTCCTCCCTTTGGAGGAGGGGATAATATAGTATATATTCGTTCTTCATATATACTAGCAAAAACATGTTGCCTCTAGTCACATATTTTTTGCTAGTTCCTTTAATATATTTCATAGTTTTTTTACTAGTTTTTTTTTTTATTCCTTGTCGAGAAATGTTATTCTTGTCGCCAAAACAGACACTAAAATAACTGGTCAGTGATCAGGCAGGGGGAAAAAAGGCTATAACACCTATCTTGAGAGCACAGCTGTGATTCCTTGGGATTTGCGAAAAGAAATTGTTCTTCTCGCCGACCAGTATCGGTAAACTAGGTAACAACAATATTAGATAATAACACGTCCGATACTCTCAACAACTCCTAACATTTAATGGGGGACGTTTCACCTCTTTAAATACACAAGTAAAGTAAATGGTCAGATGGGACTTCTGGCACAAGATTGTTGACCACACTACAACAATAAAATAAGTAATCCACCCTATCCAACCTTACACAAACCGGATTATCGTCCTTTGTATTGTAAAACATCCCAAAGTCTTTTTGCACGATTCTTAATTTCTACAGCTTTCAACTAACGGTGAGTCATCTTCTGAAAACAGTGTATATCTGCAGTAGATCAGGATACTCCTTGTACCTTGATGCTTACACGACAGCGAATGAAACTTACCGCAAGCTAATGGTACACCTGTAATCTAATTTTCCCTAGGGGTCATGGTTCGTGTAGGTGATACTAATTGTGATGAAAAGTGTACTCGGTCAACTTTAGGAATTTAGTGAAGAGTGCGTTGATGGAATTCGAATATAATATTGTGAGATTTTAAAAATAAAAATAAATCCATTTCTGGCTTAGTTAAGGTATGCATATCAACAAACAATTGAATGGACACTAAAACAAAGCAACTGAATAGCTAAGGAATGAGCAAACGTCAAAAAATAGTTTAATGGTAAATCACATTAACTGGTTTAATTTTAAAAGTATACAGAATTTAAAAAAAACGTCACGTGATGATGTAAAGAAATAAACAACATTAGCCATCGGGCAACAATGTTGTTGAAGTCAACGGGATGATGTAAAGAAAACAATAATGTTGTTAAAGCCAATGTGATTATGTAAAGAAAACAACAATGTTGTTAAAGCCAACGTGATGATGTAAAGAAAACAACCATGTTGTTGAAGCCAACGTGATGATGTAAGGAAAACAACCATGTTGTTGAAGCCAACGTTATTATGTAAAGAAAACAACAATGTTGTTGAAGCCAACGTGATGATAAGGAAAACCACAATGTTGTTAAAGCCAACGTGATGATTTAAAGAAAACAACAATGTTGTTGAAGCCAACGTGATTATGTAAAGAAAACAACAATGTTGTTGAAGCCAACGTGATGATGTAAAGAAAACAACAATGTTGTTGAAGCCAACGTTATTATGTAAAGAAAAAACCAGTGTTGTTGAAGCCAACGTGATGATGTAAAGAAAACAACAATGTTGTTGAAGCCAACGTTATTATGTAAAGAAAAAACCAGTGTTGTTGAAGCCAACGTGATGATGTAAAGAAAACAACCATGTTGTTGAAGCCAACGTGATGATGTAAAGAAAAAAACAGTGTTGTTGAAGCCAACGTGATGATGTAAAGAAAACAACAATATTGTTGAAGCCAACGTTATTATGTAAAGAAAAAAACAGTGTTGTTGAAGCCAACGTGATGATGTAAAGAAAACAACAATGTTGTTGAAGCCAACGTGATTATGTAAAGAAAACAACCATGTTGTTGAAGCCAATATTATTATGTAAAGAAAACAACAATGTTGTTGAAGCCAACGTGATTATGTAAAGAAAACAACAATGTTGTTGAAGCCAACGTTATTATGTAAAGAAAAAAACAATGTTGTTGAAGCCAACGTTATTATGTAAAGAAAAAAACAGTGTTGTTGAAGCCAACGTTATTATGTAAAGAAAAATACAATATTGTTGAAGCCAACGTGATGATGTAAAGAAAAAAACAATGTTGTTGAAGCCAACGTGATGATAAGGAAAACCACAATGTTGTTGAAGCCAACGTTATTATGTAAAGAAAAAAACAATATTGTTGAAGCCAACGTGATGATGTAAAGAAAAAAACAATATTGTTGAAGCCAACGTGATGATAAGGAAAACCACAATGTTGTTGAAGCCAACGTTATTATGTAAAGAAAAAAACAGTGTTGTTGAAGCCAACGTGATGATGTAAAGAAAACAACAATGTTGTTGAAGCCAACGTGATGATGTAAAGAAAACAACCATGTTGTTGAAGCCAACGTTATTATGTAAAGAAAAAAACAGTGTTGTTGAAGCCAACGTGATGATGTAAAGAAAACAACAATCTTGTTGAAGCCAACGTTATTATGTAAAGAAAAAACCAGTGTTGTTGAAGCCAACGTGATGATGTAAAGAAAACAACCATGTTGTTGAAGCCAACGTTATTATGTAAAGAAAAAAACAGTGTTGTTGAAGCCAACGTGATGATGTAAAGAAAACAACAATATTGTTGAAGCCAACGTGATGATGTAAAGAAAACAACAATCTTGTTGAAGCCAACGTGATGATGTAAAGAAAACAACAATATTGTTAAAGCCAACGTGATGATGTAAAGAAAACAACAATATTGTTAAAGCCAACGTGATGATGTAAAGAAAACAACAATATTGTTAAAGCCAACGTGATGATGTAAAGAAAACAACAATATTGTTAAAGCCAACGTGATGATGTAAAGAAAACAACAATGTTGTTAAAGCCAATGTGATTATGTAAAGAAAACAACAATGTTGTTGAAGCCAACGTGATGATGTAAAGAAAACAACAATATTGTTAAAGCCAACGTGATGATGTAAAGTAAACAACAATGTTGTTGAAGCCAACGTGTTCATGTAAAGAAAACAACAATCTTGTTGAAGGCAACGTGATGATGTAAAGAAAACAACATTGTTGTTGAATCCAACGTGTTCATGTAAAGAAAACAACAATGTTGTTGAAGCCAACGTGATGATGTAAAGAAAACAACAATGTTGTTGAAGCCAACGTGATGATTTAAAGAAAACAACAATATTGTTAAAGCCAACGTGATGATGTAAAGAAAACAACAATGTTGTTAAAGCCAATGTGATTATGTAAAGAAAAAAACAATGTTGTTGAAGCCAACGTGTTCATGTAAAGAAAACAACAATATTGTTGAAGCCAACGTTATTATGTAAAGAAAACAACAATGTTGTTGAAGCCAACGTGATGATGTAAAGAAAACAACAATGTTGTTGAAGCCAACGTGATGATGTAAAGAAAACAACAATGTTGTTGAAGCCAATGTGTTCATGTAAAGAAAACAACAATGTTGTTGAAGCCAACGTTATTATGTAAAGAAAACAACAATGTTGTTGAAGCCAACGTTATTATGTAAAGAAAACAACAATGTTGTTTAAGCCAACGTGTTCATGTAAAGAAAACAACAATCTTGTTGAAGCCAACGTGATGATGTAAAGAAAACAACAATGTTGTTGAAGCTAACGTATTCCTGTAAAGAAAACAACAATGTTGTTGAAGCCAACGTGATGATGTAAAGAAAACAACAATGTTGTTGAAGCCAACGTGATGATTTAAAGAAAACAACAATGTTGTTGAAACCAACATGTTCATGTAAAGAAAACAACAATGTTGTTAAAGCCAACGTGATGATGTAAAGAAAACAACAATGTTGTTGAAACCAACGTGTTCATGTAAAGAAAACAACAATATTGTTAAAGCCAACGTGATGATGTAAAGAAAACAACAATGTTGTTGAAGCCAACGTGTTCATGTAAAGAAAACAACAATGTTGTTGAAACGAACATGTTCATGTAAAGAAAACAACAATATTGTTAAAGCCAACGTGATGATGTAAAGAAAACAACAATGTTGTTGAAGCCAACGTGTTCATGTAACGAAAACAACAATGTTGTTGAAGCCAACGTGATGATGTAAAGAAAACAACAATGTTGTTGAAGCCAACGTGTTCATGTAAAAAAAACAACAATATTGTTGAAGCCAACGTGATGATGTAAAGAAAACAACAATGTTGTTGAAGCCAATGTGTTCATGTAAAGAAAACAACAATATTGTTGAAGCCAACGTTATTATGTAAAGAAAACAACAATGTCGTTGAAGCCAACGTGATAATGTAAAGAAAACAACAATATTGTTGAAGCCAACGTTATTATGTAAAGAAAACAACAATGTTGTTGAAGCCAACGTGTTCATGTAAAGAAAACAACAATATTGTTGAAGCCAACGTGATGATGTAAAAAAAACAACAATGTTGTTGAAGCCAATGTGATGATGTAAAGAAAACAACAATGTCGTTGAAGCCAACGTGATGATGTAAAGAAAACACCAATGTTGTTGAAGCCAACGTGTTCATGTAAAGAAAACAACAATATTGTTAAAGCACACGTTATGATGTAAAGAAAACAACAATGTTGTTGAAGCCAACGTGATGATGTAAAGAAAACAACAATTTTGTAGAAGCCAATGTGTTCATGTAAAGAAAACAACAATATTGTTGAAGCCAACGTTATTATGTAAAGAAAACAACAATTTTGTTGAAGCCAACGTTGTTATGTAAAGAAAACAACAATGTCGTTGCAGCCAACGTGATGATGTAAAGAAAACAACAATATTGTTGAAGCCAACGTTATTATGTAAAGAAAAAAACAATATTGTTGAAGCCAACGTTATTATGTAAAGAAAACAACATTGTTGTTAAAGCCAACATGATGATGTAAAGAAAACAACAATATTGGGGAAGCCAACGTTATTATGTAAAGAAAACAACAATCTTGTTGAAGCCAACCTGATGATTTAAAGAAACCACAATGTTGTTGAAACCAACGTGTTCATGTAAAGAAAACAACAATATTGTTGAAGGCAACGTGATGATGTAAAGAAAACAACAATGTTGTTGAAGCCAACGTGATGATGTAAAGAAAACAACATTGTTGTTTAAGCTAACGTGATGATGTAAAGAAAGCAACATTGTTGTTAAAGCCAACGTGATGATGTAAAGAAAAAAACAATGTTGTTTAAGCCAACGTTATTATGTAAAGAAAAGAATCAATGTTGTTGAAGCCAACGTGATGATGTAAAGAAAACAACAATGTTGTTGAAGCCAACGTGTTCATGTAAAGAAAACAACAATCTTGTTGAAGCCAACGTGATGATGTAAAGAAAACAACAATGTTGTTGAAGCCAACGTGTTCATGTAAAGAAACAACAATCTTGTTGAAGCCAACGTGATGATTTAAAGAAAACAACAATGTTGTTGAAACCAACATGTTCATGTAAAGAAAACAACAATATTGGTGAAGCCAACGTTATTATGTAAAGAAAACACAAATGTTGTTGAAGCCAACGTGTTCATGTAAAGAAAACAACAATATTGTTGAAGCCAACGTTATTATGTAAAGAAAACAACAATATTGTTGAAGGCAACGTGATGATGTAAAGAAAACAACAATGTTGTTGAAGCCAACGTGATGATGTAAAGAAACAAACAATATGTTTGAAACCAACGTGTTCATGTAAAGAAAATAACAATGTTGTTAAAGCCAACGTGATGATGTAAAGAAAACAACAATATTGTTGAAGCCAACGTGATGATGTAAAGAAAACAACAATATTGTTGAAGCCAACGTGATGATGTAAAGAAAACAACAATATTGTTAAAGCCAACGTGATGATGTAAAGAAAACAACAATGTTGTTGAAGCCAACGTGTTCATGTAAAGAAAACAACAATGTTGTTGAAGCCAACGTGATGATGTAAAGAAAACAACAATGTTGTTGAAGCCAACGTGATGATTTAAAGAAAACAACAATATTGTTAAAGCCAACGTGATGATGTAAAGAAAACAACAATGTTGTTAAAGCCAATGTGATTATGTAAAGAAAACAACAATGTTGTTGAAGCCAACGTGTTCATGTAAAGAAAACAACAATATTGTTGAAGCCAACGTTATTATGTAAAGAAAACAACAATGTTGTTGAAGCCAACGTGATGATGTAAAGAAAACAACAATGTTGTTGAAGCCAACGTGATGATGTAAAGAAAACAACAATGTTGTTGAAGCCAATGTGTTCATGTAAAGAAAACAACAATGTTGTTGAAGCCAACGTTATTATGTAAAGAAAACAACAATGTTGTTGAAGCCAACGTTATTATGTAAAGAAGACAACAATGTTGTTGAAGCCAACGTGTTCATGTAAAGAAAACAACAATCTTGTTGAAGCCAACGTGATGATGTAAAGAAAACAACAATGTTGTTGAAGCTAACGTATTCATGTAAAGAAAACAACAATGTTGTTGAAGCCAACGTGATGATGTAAAGAAAACAAACATGTTGTTGAAGCCAACGTGATGATTTAAAGAAAACAACAATGTTGTTGAAACTAACATGTTCATGTAAAGAAAACAACAATGTTGTTAAAGCCAACGTGATGATGTAAAGAAAACAACAATGTTGTTGAAACCAACGTGTTCATGTAAAGAAAACAACAATATTGTTAAAGCCAACGTGATGATGTAAAGAAAACAACAATGTTGTTGAAGCCAACGTGTTCATGTAAAGAAAACAACAATATTGTTGAAGCCAACGTTATTATGTAAAGAAAACAACATTGTTGTTGAAGCCAACGTGATGATGTAAAGAAAACAACAATGTTGTTGAACCAACGTGATGATGTAAAGAAAACAACAATATTGATGAAGACAACGTTATTATGTAAAGAAAACAACAATGTTGTTGAAGCCAACGTGTTCATGTAAAGAAAACAACAATATTGTTAAAGCCAACGTGATGATGTAAAGAAAACAACAATGTTGTTGAAGCCAACGTTATTATGTAAAGAAAACAACAATGTTGTTGAAGCCAACGTTATTATGTAAAGAAAACAACAATGTTGTTAAAGCCAACGTGTTCATGTAAAGAAAACAACAATCTTGTTGAAGCCAACGTGATGATGTAAAGAAAACAACAATGTTGTTGAAGCCAACGTGTTCATGTAAAGAAAACAACAATGTTGTTGAAGCCAACGTGATGATGTAAAGAAAACAACAATATTGTTGAAGCCAACGTCATGATTTAAAGAAAACAACAATGTTGTTGAAACCAACATGTTCATGTAAACGAAAACAACAATATTGTTAAAGCCAACGTGATGATGTAAAGAAAACAACAATGTTGTTGAAGCCAACGTGTTCATGTAAAGAAAACAACAATATTGTTGAAGCCAACGTTATTATGTTAAGAAAACAACAATGTTGTTAACGCCAACGTGATTATGTAAAGAAAACAACAATGTTGTTAAAGCTAACGTGATGATGTAAAGAAAACAACAATTTTGTTGAAGCCAACGTTGTTATGTAAAGAAAACAACAATGTCGTTGCAGCCAACGTGATGATGTAAAGAAAACAACAATATTGTTGAAGCCAACGTTATTATGTAAAGAAAACAACAATATTGTTGAAGCCAACGTTATTATGTAAAGAAAACAACAATATTGTTAAAGCCAACATGATGATGTAAAGAAAACAACAATATTGGGGAAGCCAACGTTATTATGTAAAGAAAACAACAATCTTGTTGTAGCCAACGTGATGATTTAAAGAAACCACAATGTTGTTGAAACCAACGTGTTCATGTAAAGAAAACAACAATATTGTTGAAGGCAACGTGATGATGTAAAGAAAACAACAATGTTGTTGAAGCCAACGTGATGATGTAAAGAAAACAACATTGTTGTTTAAGCTAACGTGATGATGTAAAAAAAGCAACATTGTTGTTAAAGCCAACGTGATGATGTAAAGAAAAAAACAATGTTGTTTAAGCCAACGTTATTATGTAAAGAAAACAATCAATGTTGTTGAAGCCAACGTGATGATGTAAAGAAAACAACAATGTTGTTGAAGCCAACGTGTTCATGTAAAGAAAACAAAAATCTTGTTGAAGCCAACGTGATGATGTAAAGAAAACAACAATGTTGTTGAAGCCAACGTGTTCATGTAAAGAAACAACAATCTTGTTGAAGCCAACGTGATGATTTAAAGAAAACAACAATGTTGTTGAAACCAACATGTTCATGTAAAGAAAACAACAATATTGGTGAAGCCAACGTTATTATGTAAAGAAAACACAAATGTTGTTGAAGCCAACGTGTTCATGTAAAGAAAACAACAATATTGTTGAAGCCAACGTTATTATGTAAAGAAAACAACAATATTGTTGAAGGCAACGTGATGATGTAAAGAAAACAACAATGTTGTTGAAGCCAACGTGATGATGTAAAGAAAAAAACAATATGTTTGAAACCAACGTGTTCATGTAAAGAAAATAACAATGTTGTTAAAGCCAACGTGATGATGTAAAGAAAACAACAATATTGTTGAAGCCAACGTGATGATGTAAAAAAAACAACAATATTGTTGAAGCCAACGTTATGATGTAAAGAAAACAACAATGTTGTTTAAACAAACGTGATGATGTAAAGAAAACAACAATATTGTTGAAGCCAACGTGATGATGTAAAGAAAACAACAATATTGTTGAAGCCAACGTGATGATGTAAAGAAAACAACAATGTTGTTGAAGCCAACGTGTTCATGTAAAGAAAACAACAATATTGTTGAAGCCAACGTTATTATGTAAAGAAACCAACAATGTCGTTGAAGCCAACGTGTTCATGTAAAGAAAACAACAATATTGTTAAAGCGAACGTGATGATGTAAAGAAAACAACAATGTTGTTGAAACCAACGTGTTCATGTAAAGAAAATAACAATGTTGTTAAAGCCAACGTTTATATTTTATTTTATTTTGTTACATTATTGCGGCTCCAAAGAGAGAAGAAAACATAGAAAACTTGTGCTGCTACATCACCACTACGACTACCTTCACAATTGGACGTCACTGTCCAATAGACAAATAACTTATTTTTATGTTGTGACGTTGAGGGGCTGGTAGTAAATAAGGCAACGTGGCGGCATATTTACAAGAGTGTATATTTAAAGAATAATATGTTATAGAAAGACAAGTCCGAGACTGGTGATATTTACTTCCTTCCCACCGCAGGAAGAGGTGGCACAAGGCCGGAAGGTGGGGAGAGTCAAGCCAGTTTTCTTAAAGAAGTAGCACTATGGCCTATTAAAAATTGCCTGGGCAGCCCCGTCGGCATTTTCTGATTGGCGCGCTTTAGTCAATAAGCAGTAAACTTACTCCACACTAAAGCGGGTAGACAAGGTCTGGGAGGATTGACCTCGTAGAACTACCCAGGACGAATACTTCAGCCCGACAGATAAAAGGCCACCGAAATGGTCTAGTTTCCGTCGGACTGGTTGCAGAGAACGGATCTCGACTGGTATTTAGCAGTCAAGAGTCTCTAAGCAACTGAAGCTGCGGAGAGACCGCTTCAAGAGTTCGTCGTAATCTCCTTTATACATAGTGTCTGGAAGAGTCCATTTAGTCACGAATGGGGTAGATCACCATCACACTATAACACTTTCAGACGAACAACTGTCTTCGCCGACGAAGAAGACGACGGACAATCCATGAGGATAAAGGAACCGCAACGCGAGGCTAAAAACTGATTCTTGGTGCCGTGACCAGGATGCTTTCCTCCCCAACGGCACTTACTTCCGTTTTTGTTGGTATTTTGTGAATTAGTACTGAATTTAAAATCCCGATAATACTCCATAACTCAATTAAAAAAAACCAAGAACAATGGCCTTACACACGACAACCGAGAGTCACCCCCATGTCTACACAAATTGTCTTTGGGGACCAAACGCATCGTGGAACGGTGGACAGCAATCTGAATAAGTTTGTATGGAGGTAGAAATGTAAGGGAAACGGTGTTTTGTTCAAACATCTCGCTATATATATATATATATATATATATATATATATATATATATATATATATATATATGTATATATATGTATATATATATATATATATATATATATATATATATATATATATATATATATATATATATATATATAAACTCAATGTTTGTGTATGTGTGTGGTGTTTTTGTGTTCCCTATAGAAAGAAAATCTACATAAAATGTAAAAGTTGATTATTATACAAAATTTGCTGGGGAAGACAATGGAAGTTTTCCTAAATCTCTAAGTGCACTCCTAAAGAGAGCTATAAGCGCATAACCCCCTTAAAACTTCAAATATATCCTATTTTTATTAAATTTAAATCATATGCATAAATTTTCGGGGAAAGACAATGGAAGTGGTCGCGAATCCTTAAGGACCCTCTGAACTTAAGGAAGCTATGAGGGGCGACCCTCCTTTAAAACTTCAGATATATCTTATTTTGATGAAATTTAAATCATATGCATTAAAATTCTATGGGAAAGACAATGGAAGTGGTCCCAAATCTATCTGTTACCCTCTATGTGCTGGATATCTATGTGCCCCAACTTATAAGTGACCCATGGGGACAGAACTTCCTTTAAACTTCAAATACGTATATCCGATTTTAATTTAATTCAAACCATATGTGTAAGACACAAATTCAGAGCGTTTTCCAACATTTTACATTCTTCCGCTTATATTAGGGGACAAAACGGTCGGAGCGGAAGGGCAGTTAAAACAAAGAAAGTAATATGGTGTTATGAACATAGTGAGAAATTACATAGTAGTGAGGCTCATTTAATCCCGGGCAACGTCGGGTCTTCCTGCTAGTACTTCATAATGTGAATTGATTCTATCCTCTTTAGTTAGTAATAAAAAAACCTCTCATTTTGTGTGTGTGTGGGGGGGGGTGTTACGGGAGTATTTCAAGTTTTCGCTGTTATAAATGCCAGCCAAACGTCATTTACCCCTTTTTGGTGGTATTTTTGGAATTAGTAATGAGTTTAAAATCCTGATAATACTCCATAACTCAATTTAAAAACCTCAAGACCAATGCCCTTACGCCCTACCACGGAGAGTCACTCCCATGTCTACACAAATTGTCTTTGAGGACCGAACGCCAAACACAGTTATTCATAAGAATCGGTTCCTGGTAATAAATTGAACGATTTCGGCTGATGAAATTACAGAATGAATTAACAAAGTAATTGTCCAACGATTTTCGGATTGTTAATGATTCATTAGGCAGTAAAACTCTTTCTAGTGGAAATATCATATTCTCTGTGTATGTATATATATTTCAAGAGGCCTGACATTAAAAGCAGAAGGTTAAATTCGTGCGACTACCAATAAAACCAATCCCTCAAGTGGTCGTTGTAAGACAAGGCTGGATTAAGTGTCTCCGCCCCATCCTATATTTTAAAAAGGTAATGCGGATTACTATCCAGTGTTCCCATGCCCTCTCTTCGTGGCGATATGCACCCTATGAAATGGCAGTGATAAACTTATAATATTTGATATTCTATTTTGGAGGTTATTATAGCGACGCACGTGGTGGAGCCCCTTCTCCATCACGCGGCCTCTATATTGAATATGCTGTGTTATAGTTGATAATATGACGTCTGAATATAAGGGGGAAAAGAAGATAAGGATGCAGAAATAGTAATAATAATAAAGAAACGGTTTCCTTTACATATATACGTACATCTATTCCCCATATACGTTATGGGTTCCGTTCAGTCTTGAGAAACAATGGATACCTCGTGTAAGGGTGGCTGCGCGTGTTATTGTGACGCAAGGGTTACGCAATAACTATCCTTAACTCTCCTGAATCGGCACTGCTTGATTCCAGTTGCAAAGAGAAGTTCAGGACGACTAGAAACAATGCCGAAATTAGTGGAAAGCACATACAGCACGTGGTATTCAAAAAGGCTTTGTTGCTGTTGGGCAGGGGTATGGCCTTGTTCAACCCTAGGAGGTCCACCTTCCCAGGCTTTACCTTCTCTTTTAGAAGGGTTTAGTTTATTGCTAATCGCCTGAGGCGCCCCTATCGGGGAATACCGATCGGGTTGCTCAGGCATTTTTCTAGGCCAGAGTGTGCTTCTCTTATTGCGCTGGCTTTTCAAAATCACCCATCACCTTGTGGCTAGCTTCCTGGAGAAGATGTGAATAAACACTCTTCCTTTACACAGCCCCCTACCCCACTTTCTTTAACACATCGGTACGCGTTGGCAATAAAAGAAAATCGATTTCTAACACCTTTCAACATTAAATGACTTTGGTTTCTCTTAAACATGTCTCAAAACTTGCGTCTTTTAGGAATAACGCAGATTGTATCGGCGACGCCATTCTTCTAGCCGTAGTTTGGTTGTTTTATTTTACAGCATATCGACAATTTTTGCTCATTTAATGCCGGGTTCGGTTATTTTGGTAATATAGCAATATTGGACTGTGTGCGTGTGCGCGTGTGTGTGTGTGCGTGTGTGCGTGTGTGCGCGTGTGCGTGTGTGTGTGCGCGCGCGTGTGTGTGTGTGTGCGTAAAATAGTGTTAAAAACAGAAAATTTCTCAATAAGAAAAAAGGAATTTTCCATCAGAGAGTAAGTTAGAGGTTAGGCTGACGTGTACCAGAAGTTGCGGTATTGGCGGAAGTGCATGGCCGAGAAGCGAGATTAATTCTGTCTCTTGGGTGTTCGACGCCAGAGTGAACGGGCGTCTGTTTTGGGGACGCTTCTCCCACCCCAAGAGCAAGTAACATACACTAACACACGGGTCAAAGCGAACCTGGGAGTAATCGCAACTAAGAAGTTACTCCACACTTCAGAAAGCTCTCCAATTAAGGCCTCACCACGGAATGTAGTTTATGGTGATATCCAGAAGCGAGTTTGGGATAAACAGAGTTGATAGAGTTGGGAAGTAAGGTAGGCAGAAGAAAATTTTTTAAATGCAAAAGAGAGAAAATGCTGGAAAGGTTGATTTGGGCGCGATAAAATAGATGGGTGGATGGTGAAAACCTTGCCCAAGGGTGTTTGAGGGAGTGTGTAACAATATTTAACGTGATACTCAGTAAGATGCAACAAGGTTACCGATTGGGAGTTACGTGGCGAGAAGTGAGCCGTGACGCAGCGAACAGGAAGTCCCTTTCCGGAAGTGACGTGGCAGAGTAGGACGTAGCAATAAGAAAAAAACTGGTGTCTCTCTCTCTCTCTCTCTCTCTCTCTCTCTCTCTGGATATGTGTTAAATAGTATAAATACTGTTTATAATGGACTATTCTAATCTAGAGTTAGTTTCATGAACTGTGAGTGTTAATAAACAAAGAAAGAGAGAGAGAGGGAGAGAGGGAGAGAGAGAGAGAGAGGGGGAAGCAGAACCGGGAGGGGTTTAAATAATATACAGCGAAAGAAGGTGAGAGTAATAGAGAGAAACTTAGTAATAAATTGGTGATTGTTGAGCTAATTGCAAATTATAGCTATTAAAAATAATTAAAATAGATTATTTTCCAAACAACTCAATACTCCCCACCCACCCCCCCAAAAAACAGATAAATAAATAACGATGAATATTTTAACATGTAATTTTTGTGATTAGCCTTAGGGAAACAAACGTTGATTAAGTCAACTTAAGTTAAAAAAAAAAAAAGAAGATTTTATTAACTAAACTTCACAACAAATGACTAAAAAAAACAAATATCGAAATAAAAATTACTTAACATTTCAATGGGAACATGGCTGACGGAACGAGAACAATCTACTCTTTTTATTATTCTACAGAGTTGGCGTCGATGCGAAAACAAAGCGAATTTATTTCTTTCACCGCCTTCGCCTTTTTTTCCTCCATTACCAGCGCGTTTATTATATTCGGCTTTTGTGACATTTCATTTGAGATAATTTGTAATGTGGCTAAGCGACATTTAAAACGTTTTTTCTATGATCGCCCCCCCCCCCAACCCCTACTCCCTCACTCCACGCCCCCCCCCCACTCCCTCACTCTACGTCCCCACCCTACTCCCTCACTCTACCCCCCCCCCCCCAGTGTGGACGTGCTGGACGGAATTAAAGGGTTAACGAGCTCTAATAGAGCACAGAGCCAGCGAAAAAGAAAGGACCTTATCATGCATTTAGGGGCAACGTACTACTACCGTTTAATGTAAAAGCCAAACACTGATTTTTAGTTTTGTTCACCCGAATTAATGACCCTCAATTATTATGTCAGGTATCAAATATATGCGCCCACCAGACGCAAAACATTTTTATTTTATTATTTATGCTTGTAAAAAAGATAAGTATTTCTTTTTTGTTTTGTTTTTTGGAAGAAGGGGGGGAAATTCGGACCATCACCCACCTGCGAACATGTTTGCTTTTTCCGACGCTTTGGTCACATTCTGGAAACTTAGGGGCTGTCCTGAACCACCAGGCCCCTTCTTTATGGGAGTGAAGTATGGCCCGGCTTTGTCCTAGGAGATACATACTCCCAGGAATTACATGCTCGTTATGTAAGAGGGTTGGTTTATTTCGTATTGGTAATGCCGACAGTACCGTTATAGGCTATTTTTTCCGTAATATTTTTTCAGTATATTATCGATAGGCACAAACGCTCAGGATTATCGAAAGAAAAAATAATAAAGGGTATATATATATATATATATATATATATATATATATATATATATATATATATATATATATATATAAAATAATGCTGTGTCATACATAGCATTGTTATATATGCTTTGTTGTTAGATGTTAACATTCATCGAGCTTTTAGGTTGAGTCAATTTAAAAAAATATGTACTCAAATATATATATATATATATATATATATATATATATATATATATATATATATATATATATATAAAAATAATGGAGATTATGTATCCGTCTGTCTGAAACCGAAACTCCATCAGAGTAATATTACCATTCACTAAGTCCGCCAGCTTTCTTATATACTACTACAAAAACCGCCGTAAACACTATGCGCATTTCTCAATTTACATAATCAATTGCTTTTAAACTTCTAATAAATTAGTATTCGCAAATATACACTCATGATTGTTTTCTTCAGATTTCCACATGTATTTACGCTATTTTGCTCGCTAATAATCTTACTTGTAATTTATAATTATTTCTTTTATTATATATATATATATATATATATATATATATGCAATGAGTTACGCAGTTAATCTACCTACTGCGAAACTGATTAAACAGCCAGCGTTACTCCATTGAATCGGTTACCTCCCTCTGATTATTCAGTATGGACGCAAGACGGATGCGTTATTTCAAATGTAAACAAAACGCTGGCATTTACCGTGTTACTTTTACTCTGATTTTTTTTTATTAAAACGTTCTGAGTTTGTTTATTTTCTTGATCTTATTAGCCATTATGTTTTAAAACACAAATTTATTGAATCAAATTGTTTAATTAAAATAATAATTGATTTAATAATTACTATTAAAAAACACACACACACATTATAATGAATTTAGTTTAGGTAAACTTTTTTTTCGAGAGTATTTTAAAAAACTATTCGGGTTTACTGTATTTGATTGTTTAATACTTTTATTTTAGGTACACCTTTTCTTCCGATTTGAAAACTTCCAATATTATCATTTTTTTAACGACCTTAAGTGTGTTTAGGATTTCGGCTTTACCTTTTAGGCCGTAAAGCTTATATTTACAAACTGTTTTTATTATCAATGTCTAAACACCCAAGAAATATGATTGAAGCTCCATCGGTTTACGGGTGAGCGTTCATTTCTGACGCGGCAGCCTAGCAAAAATATGCGACCGGAGGGAGCATATATTTGCTAGTATATATAATAGAGAATGGTAGTTTGCTTGAATCATTGTAGTAAATATATTAAGAAGACTGGGGACAATGCAGAGTGCCGGATTAATTATAAGCTGGAAAAACCAAAATGTTGTCGAATTCCCCACACAGACGACAAAGGGAAGATTTCCCCGAAATATTAAATGATTCTTAATCATCATTCGAAAAACACACAGAGCCGACACCACGTTAGCTGTTATGTAAGATTTATTATTTTTGTTTTTTTTCAGCTTATAATCAATCCGGCACTCTGCATTTCTTAACACACACACACACACACACACACACACATATATATATATATATATATATATATATATATATATATATATATATATATATATATATATATATATAATGAATTGTATGGGAACACCTTATATAAAATGAAATAGAAAAGAAAAACAAAATAATTTTATATTAAAAAAAAAAACTAACACCGTTATGTATGATATCGGAATTCACGAATAAAAAATTCACGAATAAAAACTAAAGTTCACACATTTGCATTAAAAAAAAAAACAGCTTAAAGTTCCCAAGGCGCCTTTCGTCCAACTCTCGTCAGGGGAATCGTCGGTAGAGTGATTAAAATACACGAACAACCATAAACTGGTGTAGAATCAAGTTGCAAGCAAGTGGCATAAGGTGATACAAATGCGAAATTCTATATATAAATCAAAAACGCAAGTAAAGAATACTTTTTTAATCAACCTGCGGATGACCACGAATCGCCAAATATCTGTAGAGAATGTTTTAATTGTCTTAGTCTACAGAGAGTAGGACGTCGTTAATTTATGATGATGGCTTCCAATATGTCCAGATGGAAGCGGTGTCGTGCTCTGTGCACAATGGTAAATGTATCATCCGAATAAAGATCACGACAGCTTCTTTTGTCCAAAAGGTGGTCGCCTATGGCAGACTCCTGAGCTTGTGAACGCCCCGCTAACGGGACAGGTTCATGTCGGCGAATGCATCCGGGCACATGTTGAGCCACTCTCACCGATAATCGCTGAATGGTCTTGCCTACATAGTCAGCGTCGCACTGACATTGAAAATGATAAATCCTTGCGAAAGGAGGGGAAAGCGGATCGAGTGGAAAAAATAATGCGCATATTGACAGCATTGAATCAATGTGTCACCGAGGAAGATATCTTATCTCCCAAAGGCTGGATGCAAGAACACAACCACGGAAGTTTAAGATAAATGGGGCATCGAGGAGGACCAAATACCTTAGTTCTACTAAAGATATCAACCTTGCTTCGGATGACATGCGAGACGACGTGCTCGGGGTATCTATTAGAAAGAAACATTTTCTTTGATTTTATCAAGTTCAGACGTCAGTTTAGTACTAGAACAGATCATCAGAACTCGGTGGGTAAGAGTCCTAATGAGATCCTTCTTTCTACGTTTAGGGGCAAAAAAATCCCAACTAAGGTAAAGTCCAGTAAAAGTGGGCTTCCTATAAACGCTCGTAAGAAAAGCAGAGGGAGTGCGCTCCACGAGTACATCGAGGAATGGCAACATATTGTCCCTTTCTTCCTCCATTGTAAATTGTAACGATGGGTGGAGCAAATTTAAATGTTGAAAAAAAGAACAAGCTGCATTACGAGATCGAAAGGAAGCAAAAGTGTCGTCCACATACCGTACATAACAGCACGGCTTAGACACATTCTCAAACAGTAGACGTTCATAGAAACCAACGAAAATGTTTGCGATGCTAGGACTACCCATCGAGACACCGTCAATTTGTCTATACATCAAATCATTAAAGCTGAAGGCGACAGACTTAGTGGCCAACTCCATCAGTTCGACGAAAACATTCTCGGGAAATGTAGGGGTCTCTGTAGGCCCTCGATACAAAAAGTCGGCACAAATGCCTATCGTTTCGTCCAGAGGGACATTTGTGTATAAACTAGATACATCAAAAGAAACGAAAAATTAAGTATCAATGGACGGGCACAGACTGCGCATGAAAGGCGCAAAATGGAAAGAGTCAGGAATACAATGAACTGAATAAAATTTTAAAACATGATCTAAGATTTCAACAAGCCATTTAGCTAATCCATGTTGGACAGAACCGACCATGGACAAGATAGGTCTGAGGGGCGAATTTGGTTTGTGGATCTTAGGCAATCCATACATCCTGGGCCGCTGGGAACCGACAGGACGAATCAAAGAATAGACTTCTTTAAAGAAAAAGTTATTTTTATGAAATTTTAGAAACTTTTTCTGGAATTTAATTTCAGTCCTAAAAGTATGATCCGCCGTCAACTCACCGAATAATTGAAATTTACTTGTGTCCTCTAAAATGGTAGTCATTTTGGAAATATAATCGGCTCGATTGAGAATGACGACACCTGAACCTTTATCAGGTTTGGTAATATAAATGTCGGTCCTCGCCTTGAGCAATTTGGCAGCTTGAAAATGGTTCTTTTGCCAAAATGATTCGTCAGAGCGTATCGTAGAATTCAAAAAAGAATGAGCATATTCGTTAAGCCGGGCTTTAAGCTGACCTATAGACTCATTGGAAGAAGAGCAAAGGATTCTCAACTGGGAGAACATCAATTCAAACGCGGCAAAAATTCCGGTCCTGTCAATGCCTGATGGAGGAATGCAAAAATCAAGACCTAGACAACACGACCTTATCTATATCAGACAAAATATAACCAGAAAGATTAAAAATATGTTGATCTGAATTTTGTACGAATGCCAAACTTTCTTTTAATCAACATACTTAAATATTTATCGTTCTTAGACTTGGCGTTAGTATGAAAAGTGTGATCCTGCTTAGACAATAGTTTAGAAAAACGGAATTTGTCAAAGAAAGACAAGGTATTCCAGACAAAGACCCAAAGAGAATGATACTGCGTCTTTGTAAAAGATACAATCTCAGAATAGCGTCGAATTTCATCCAATAGGAAAGCCTTCTCGATACCAAATGGATGGCGACATTTGATCTTCGAGATCCGAGAGGAGATGTACCTAGGGACCACAAAATTCTTCAAACATATTCGAGGAAAGGCGATTTTATATTTAAGAGAGCGTAGTTTGCCTCTTAAACGAACAGTGTTATTCAGGACGATTATGAAATCGTGGCTATATCTCTCTCTTAATAATTTAAAAAGAGATTTGGTGCCACACCAAGACAAAACAACTTTAAATATATATATATATATATATATATATATATATATATATATATATATATATATATTAGTGGGTTCTTGTAAGGAATGTATGTTTTAAATTTTATACTCCTTACAGGATCCGAATATTTACAATTACAAGTTCAATGAAGGTGTGTTACAAAGTTTAGAGCATATATGTTATATTGATTCACTTCAAAATACCAGTCAAAGAGCAATCCAGAATCATAATTTTCATTAGTGCCTTTAATTCTTTATTTGCGCACTTCGATGATCATATACCGATTTTCTATTTCCATCTTACATACAAAAATAAACTATCAATTTTTTATATTAATTTATTTGTATTCCTACACGTGTTTCTGGGCAGATGGACAAAAATTATAGTTTGGTAGTCCGTCTGTCAATCTTCAGGGAATGTCTGAAATATGTAGTGAAGTTGTAGAAACAATTTAGGATATAAAAAAACTACGAAAAAGCACAAAAGAAAAAAGCACAAACGAAAAAAATACTGAAAAAGAAACGTTGAGGATATTTGTAAAAAATGCGAGTTCCGATATATGTGTATTTGTGTGTGTGTGTGTGTGTGTGTGTGCGCGCGCTTTTGTTCATATATGTATATAGGTGTGTATGTGTGTATGTGAGTGTATCACTGTGTGCGTATAAGCGTGGGTGTGTGAATGTGTGAGGGTGGGGATGTCTGGGTGTGTGTGCATGTAGTTAAGGGAGGGGAGACGGGCCGATTCTAGCCAGTCCTGCCTATAGTTGGAGCTGACCGGTTTTCTTAAGGTAGGTGTCAAAATGTTATCTTATACAAAACGGTTTGTCATCTGAAAAATTTTGAATGTAATTTGTCTGTTTGTTTTTTGTCTTTTTTATGATTGTGTATTGGCGGATCTTATCTTTGCTAATCAGTATATCCCTGAGGAGGAGCCGAAGAGGTTCTGAAACAATTGTCGGGTACTCAAACTATGTTTATTTTAATATAAAAGCTCTGATATATATTGAGCACTTTTGAAAAGTATTCGTTTTGTTCATTTTGTTAATATTTGAACTTAATTAATTGATATATATATATATATATATATATATATATATATATATATATATATATATATATATATATATATATATTGTAGAGCTTATTTTGTTAGGATATCGCCAACTGCCATTAGCTTTAAGGCATAGCTCATTAGGTAAAACTAATTCGAGCTCCCACCACTTGCAATGTTTACATTGAGATATTACTTACATTCAGTCAGTGTCGGATGATAGCGTAGGGGTAGGAGCGCCGACTGTCAGTTCGATGGTTGAGTTTCAATCCCGGCTTGAGGCACTAACTGATTTAGCCTCACTTAAGAGCTGTGATATAGCGAAACAGTCTGTATGGATGCCTCTCTCTCTATATATATATATAGTCATTAACTTGCACGGGATACGCTAGACCCGCAGAATTTTGATAGTGTATATATTTTTATGGTTCAAACGCTATTTTTAAAGTCCGACTTCCGGTTGATAGCTTAGTACAAAAGCAGCGTACGGGGTGTCTAAGCTTTGGTATTAATTAATAAGCGGACCCAAAAGTTGGTTTAGCTTTTAACCACGCTCAGTTTTACACATTATAGTTAGAACCTCTCACACTGCGTAGACAGATTACTTCAACTAGTAGATAGCGCGTCGTTTTCCATTGCGTGAAATGTTGAAGGTCAATAGAGGAACTTTTTTTCTGGTGAATGCAGTCAAAGACTTTAACTCTTCCACTTACAGACAATCTTTGAATGTCAGCATTGTTTCTGGCGATTTCCGGTGTTGTCGGTTGGTCAACAGAAAAAACAACAGGTTTTATAAAAGCATGCACATTATATATATATATATATATATATATATATATATATATATATATATATATATATATATATATATATATAAGGCAAGGAATATAGACGTTTCTGACATTGTTTTTTTTGGTTGGAATGAAATTGAAAGGTGTAAAAACGAGAGGAAAAAAAATCAATACATAAATCTACTAAATCTACACTCATCAGAGTAAATATGTGGAATAATTCATGCACTTTGATTAAATATAATCCGGCAACTATATCGCATTGCTACAGACTCGGACTACTAATCTGCACTTATATATATATATGTATATATTCATCCACATACAGCTGTTTCGCTGTTTCACAGATCATCAGTGCGGCTAGACCAGTTAGTGCCTCAATTGAAACTCGACGGGATTGAAACTCGACCGTCGAGTTGACGGTCGGCGCTTCTAACCCCTACGCTATCATGCGACACTGACTGAATGTAAGATATATCTCAATGTAAACATTGCAATTGCCGTGGCTCGAATTAGTTTTACCTAATGAGCTATGCCTTAAAGCTAATGGCAGTTGGCGATATCCTTACAAATTAAGCTCTACCCCGGGAGCTTTATATAGTCATCCACATACAGACTGTTTCGCTGTTTCACGGCTCATCAGTGCGGCTAGACCAGTTAGTGCCTCAAGCCGGGATTGAAACTCGACCGTTGAGCCGACGAGTAAGCTATGAAAATATATTGATAGCAATTAAACTACACAGAGGTTCCCACGTTTCATCCTCGGGGGAATCTTCAGGCTAAAATTTTAGCCTGAAGATTCCCCCGGGGATGAAACGCTGTAGCCTCTGTGTAGCTTAATTACCATAAATATGTTTTCGCAGCTTACTACCTAGCTCTATTTATGTATCGAGCACTGTTAAAGTATATACTGAAAATGTATACATAAAAAAATTATATCTTCTTATAAAAATTTAATGTGGATACATGAAATACTAATATATATATATATATATATATATATATATATATATATATATATATATATATATATATATATATATATATATATATATATATATATATATATATATATATATATATATATATATATATAAAAGAAAACGAAGTTCAATTACATTCCAAAATTCAAGATTTTATTTTATCTTACGAAAACATGTTCAAAAAGAGACACTCTTTAGTACAATTATTTCACGAGTTCGTTTCGCTCTAAAGTAGACCAACCAACATTAGTTTGTGAATATTTTATCTGTCCCACTTGAACTCATCAGAAAATACAACAAAGTTGTAAGTTTTCAAAATGTAATTGCATTTTGATTGCTTTTATATGCTCTGTGTTTCATTACTTGACAATCATTGAGCTTAAATGTGAAGAGGTTAGTAGTGTAATTATATGCTAAAAAATATACTTATATAAATCCCTGAAACAGTTTTTATGGTAAACAACGGATGATCACTATAATAATATTTAGACTAGCGTAAATTATTGGAAGCTAACTAATTTAGTTTTTGCAAAAAATTAATTGACTTACAAGCAAAAGAGTTTTCCAACGAAGAAATTGCGACTAAATGTGTTTTCTTTTTTTCATAAATTTTTAAAGGTTGAAAAACTCCAAGACTATATATATATATATATATATATATATATATATATATATATATATTGTTATGTATTTGATATCGTTTTTACTGGCGATAGTGACAGCATTTTACATTTTCCCAATCTGTAAGCGGTAAAGAGTCATGCAGAAGATTACATTAAGTCTCTCTTAATAGGACGTATATATATATATTTATATATATATATATATATATATATTGTTGAATATAAGAGACAACTCATGTCTAGATATCCTTTGGTAGATCCTTTCAATAGTCCGAATTAGTATCTTAGTTTCGGAGGGGAATTGGCTGATGAATTTGCCATAGTTTGGATTCGTCTCCCAAGTACAAAAACCTTCTATATATACTAACACATGGTCTATACCTGATTAACCTCATTCCCCGAAGATGGACCCAGTTGGGTCCGAAAGTACTTGGGATCAAATCCAAATTATGGTAAATTCATCAGCCAATTCCCCTCCGAAACTAAGATCCTAATTCGGACTATTGAAAGGATCTGCCAAAGGATATCTAGACGTAAGTTGTCTCTTATATTCAACAATACCTGCCTGCAAGAGAAGATGCTGCCTATATATATATATATATATATATATATATATATATATATATATATATATATATATATAATTACTATTATCATTATTTTTTATGTACGTCAAAGTAATCCATAGACACGTGTTTCTGGCTATCAGCCGTCATCAGTAAGGCGTCCTAGTCCGGAGGTTAAACTCTATACTACATACAATTTAATCGTGGGTTAGATCCTTGTCTAAGTTAGCCATGTTCCGATGACGGTTGATAGCCAGAAACACGCCATTACTTTCAGGTTTGCTGGGGAAAAGCAAAATAGTGACAGGTAAATCGCAATAAACTGGATTTCTCGAAACGAATATTTGTGACTTTTACTAAAGAGTCACCGCTTATCGAGACCCGAAGGCCACTCGAGAATACGGGTTAATGATGGTTCGGTGGACGGTGAGATAACACCCGTGATGATTGGTAATTATATTGGAAATTGGGCAGAATTTGATTATTTAAGAGCACGGCTCAAAAAGAACTTGTTAACATTGGACTTGAAACGACTGTGTTGTAGTCAGCTGAGAAGCAGTCCCGCGGTATTGTATTCCACAGACAGGTAGTTCTAGGAACGCAGCTTTGCGCAGGGAAGTTTTTTTGTTTTAGGCAGAGAGATCGAGAGAGAGAAAGAGAGATAGATAGATAGAGAGAGAGAGAGAGAGAGAGAGATAGATAGAGAGAGAGAGAGAAGGAAAGAGAGAGAGAGAGAGAGGGGGGGGGATTATAGAGGATTGCGCCAGGAGTGAGATACCTTCTGGAGCGATAGAATGATCCAACCATTTTTCCAGCAAACTTGTCAACGAATTTGATGTAAGTCTTCCATTTCAGGTTTGGAGTGAAGGCCAGTCCCAGAAGCTTTTCAAAACAGGGAGGGCTTCCTCAAGACGAGATCCATTCATTTCAATTAGGGTCAAGTGGAGACTTCATTAAGAATTTTTAAAAAGGCGCTTTTTATCGATAGTCGTAAATAAGACTCGACCATACAGGGTCCACAACTTTAATATAAAAGAAATGGTAAAAATGCAATACTAGGCACCGATATGTCAACAAATAAAGGATCAAGTAGATGATATATCAGTCAGTCAACGTGTCATCTGGTCATACAGCACATCCAAAGCAAAAATGGAGCCAAGAAAGAGCATGGATCGATGGCGCGAAAGGCTACCCAAAGACAAACGAGATACCCTACTCTCGTGGCCTTCAAATTATCTGCGTTTCGTCGCGGACTATTTACTCCACAACAACCCGAGAGAAAATAAACAGAATAAAAATAAAAGTTAGTATTTGAAAGATTCCATTATCTAATGGCATTGAAAGTAAAACGCGAACATTTGATAAATTTATTCGTTCAAACGACATTGATCTGCTTCAGTCATTCCGTTCTTTTATTCCTCCTTTATTTATTTCCTTCTTTCCTACTTTTTTTGTTTCATTGTCCCCTTTTTTTCTTTTACCCCCTTGTTTTATTGGGTACTTTTATAGAGAATGACCTGCGTTTCCGTGACTTCGCGTCATCAACGTTCGGGCAGGTTACGGAAACGCCCGAGAGTTTCCTGAAACTATTAGCCAAGCAGGTTGCAGCAGGCAGCCGATAAGTTATGGAAATAATGAATTTCTGGACCAGTTGCCTAGTTTTATTTTCTGTACAGAATTACTATTGGAAACTTTCGGATGAAAAAAAAACAAACTACCCGTAACCCTAACCCATTAAATGTAAAAAAAAAACTACCCTTAACCCTAACCCATTACATGTAAAAAAAAACTACCCTTAACCCTAACCCATTAAATGTAAAAAAAACTACCCTTAACCCTAACCCATTAAATGTAAAAAAAAACTACCCTTAACCCTAACCCATTAAATGTAAAAAAACTACCCTTAACCCTAACCCATTAAATGTAAAAAAACTACCCTTAACCCTAACCCATTAAATGTAAAAAACTACCCTTAACCCTAACTCATTAAATGTAAAAAAAACTACCCTTAACCCTAACCCATTAAATGTAAAAAAAAAACTACCCTTAACCCTAACCCATTAAATGTAAAAAACTACCCTTAACCCTAACCCATTAAATGTAAAAAAACTACCCTTAACCCTAACCCATTAAATGTAAAAAAAAACTACCCTTAACCCTAACCCATTAAATGTAAAAAAACTACCCTTAACCCTAACCCATTAAATGTAAAAAAACCTACCCTTAACCCTAACCCATTAAATGTAAAAAAAACTACCCTTAACCCTAACCCATAAATGTAAAAAAAACTACCCTTAACCCTAACCCATTAAATGTAAAAAAAAAACCTACCCTTAACCCTAACCCATTAAATGTAAAAAAAAACTACCCTTAACCCTAACCCATTAAATGTAAAAAAAACTACCCTTAACCCTAACTCATTAAATGTAAAAAAAAACTACCCTTAACCCTAACCCATTAAATGTAAAAAAAAACCTACCCTTAACCCTAACCCATTAAATGTAAAAAAACTACCCTTAACCCTAACCCATTAAATGTAAAAAAAACTACCCTTAACCCTAACCCATTAAATGTAAAAAAAAAGAGAAAAACAAACTTGTTTCGTTGTTTCTTATATTCAAACAAAATAAGTCATTTTTTGAAAGTTTTCGTTGCACAATTTTCCTATTTTTTAAATTTTTATTTAAAAACATTTGCTTAACAATGGTTCCTTTGACAAAAACAAAAAGAAAATATACATTTAATTAATAACATATTTCTGAATTTTTGCGATGAGGATTGATAATTTGTATAAATCAAACTTATACTAATAAATAACAGTTGTTTAGCTGTGGTTTGTTCGTTCTTTATTTTTGTATATTATTTTACTTTTATTTTCTTTGTCATTATTTTTGTTATTTGCAACTTTTCCTGAATTTATCGTCTGGCAGTCTTCGCCTCGGCAACTCTCGGACGCTTCCGTAACCTGCCCAAACGTTGACGACGCGAAGTCACGAAAACGCGGGTCATTCTCTATAAAAGTACCGTTTATTGTTTTATTTCTGTTTCCTTGTCTTTCTTTTTACCCGTCTTCCTTTTATTGGTTTGTTTACTTGACTTGACTGACTTGGCGTATGTGCATACGCTATGCAAAAAAAAACAACAAAACAAGATAGAGTAAAAAAAATAACGAAAGAAAGAAAAGGGAAAGCAAAATGAAATAAAGAAAGAAAGGATTAATGGGTGGAAGGAAATCGTAATTCAAAGGAAAGGGACGAAAGAAAATAAAGGAAAGAAAAAAGAGAAGATTTTGAAATACATAAATAAATAATTAATGGGGTAAGTCAGAGAAAGAAAGAAAAGTAAGAGAAAGAAAGAAAAAGATAAAAAAGAATGGATGAATGTGATAAAAAGAAAGAAAAAAGGACGATAAAAAATCTAAAACAAACAAAAAAGAAATACCAAAAAAAAAAGAAAGAAAGAAATAGAACGACAGAACTAAGTAAAAGAATGAAAGGAGAAAGCAAAAAGAAAGAAAGAATGGAAAAAAGAAAAGAGGGAAGGAAGGGGCATGTTATAAAGAAAGGGAAGACAATAAGAAAGAAATCGTTTTCAAGGGATACTTACAAGAAAAAAGAAAGGGAAAATATCAAAGTTGCTTTCCTACGAGGGCAAAGTCAGACACAAGGTCTGTTTTTAATGAATATAGGGATATCCAGCATCCCAAAAAGGGGAACTTTAGGTAGAGACAAAAATAATGTTTAGTATATGTCATGGATCTTTTGTAAAATAGTCCTGCCCCCCCCCCCCAAAAAAAAACATTCCCGCCACCCTAAAAAAAACAAAAAAACTAAACAGCTAAAATGCTGACTGTAAAAAAAAAAGGTTTCATTACTTACTCAATAAGATGGAATCCATTTATGTCATTGAGTATTTACATAAAAAATATCATTTCTCTTATATTTATGCCTCTATATGAACTCACGCAGATAGCTGTCCACCATTCCGCGATACGTCCCACAATGGCGTTTATTCTGCATTTATGAACTCTAAACCTAACCCTAACCCTAATTCGACTTATGTCTAATCAGGACCAACACAACTAGGTCGCACTGTGTATCACTGGCGAGGCTATTTATTTTGCAAAACTCTTCTTTTTTTATTAATGGATGGGTCTTTTATACAAAAGATCATCCGTCGCAACTCTTTCACGAATGAAGACAACTCAGGAGAGAGACAATAAACCCATCCCATCCCATCCCCAAAAGAAGGGGATAATGCCTGCGAGGATGAACTCTGGAGATTGAACAGATACTACACTTTAAATTATTTATTGGCAGAAAATATTTAAAAATTAAATTTAAAACAAATTAGGCACTAGGTCATCAAAAGTGTGGTGATAATGGATGTCGTTGGTCATCGTTTGTCTATAGTGATACCAATGTCTATTCTACTCGTAACTAGAGTTATGCAGTCACCACAAAACCACATTTACACTAGGGACCGTCCTATTTGAGATAGCCCCAAATGATTGGAAATGTTACTACACTTTGATCCTACACCGAATGCCCGGATAATGGATAAAGTAAAATATTTATTTATCTCCTCTGCACGAGGTTGGACAAAAGGTCAAGCGAGGTTTGGAAAAGCCAACGCACTAGGTGTAGTTCAGTGTGGCTCGCAAAAAATGCCTGAGCAGTCCTGTCGGCATTCCCCGGTAGGCGTGCCTCAGGCTATTAGAAATAAACTAAAATAAACTAATCCTTTCTCAGAGACAATGTAAAGCCTGGGGTGGATGGGCACTTCTAGGACTGAACAGAAACATACCTCAGGCTGCCAGCCACGAAGCCACTGGCAGACTGATTGTCGGTGACGTATCATCGACTAGTACGAACAACATCTTTCATAAGAGTAGAGCAAAATAATGACATAAGTAAATAGTCGTTCTCACGTTTTACTCAAGCCCAAATTCATGGAGTACTTACTGCTCCCCTTTTTTTTGTCCCCCCCCCCCCCGCATTATCTCTTTGAACTAACGAAGTAAACATGCACCGTTTTTTTTTTGTCGCCCCACCCCGTCTTCATGTGGCATTTAACTGTCGAGTGCTTTGAACTCAGAACTCAGCTCGTAGGAGGCAGGACTATCAGAGCCGTCGAAAATGCGTTTATTCATTCAGAAAAACAAAGCGACTACAAAAATAAAAACAAGTCTTTAACAAAAATGACTGTTTCGCAAAAAAAATAAATAAATAAATAAATAATAACGGGAACAAAATTGAGTTCTGCAAATCGTGAGAAAACGGGTCGCAGTCTGTAACTAAAACAGTGACCGTTTTTAATAGACGGAACCGAGTTTTATGACAGTCGCGTCGCACCGTGGCTTATTTACCCGCCTTAGAGGGTTGGACACAAGGTAAGGTGGGGTTGGAAAAGCCAATACACTATGAGAAGTGCACTCTTGCCTATCAAAGAAATCTTGAACATCTTCGTCGGCATTCCCCACTGGGAGAAGCTCAGGCGATTAGCAATAAGTTACCACTTTTAACAGAGAGAAAGTAAATCCAGGGAGATTGGACCTTTTAAGACTGAATAGAATCATAGCTCAGTCTGACGACAACAAAGTCACTGTCGAACTGATTGTCGACGACGTATCCTCGACTGGTATTAACACGAGATTTTCAAAATATGGATGCCTTTAGAGCAGCGTTTTCAACCTTTTTAGTCCTGTGGATCCAACCCTTAAAGTAAATTACATGTCACAGGTATTTAATTCGTCCCCCCCGCAGGAATATGTGACACAAGGTCGGAAGGTGGGGAGAGTCAAGCTAGCGCTCCTAAAGAAGGAGCACTCTGGCCTAGCAAAAATAGCCTGGGCAACCCCGTCGGCATTCCCCGGTCAGGGCGCCTCAGTCAGCAAGCAATAAAATTACTCCTCCCCAAAGAGGGAAGCAAGGCCTGGGAGGGTGCACCTCCTAGGAAACCCCAGGACAGTATACCTCAGCCCGGCAGATAAAAGGCCACCGAAATGGCCCAGTTCCTGCCGGACTGATTGTCGACGACGTATCCTCGACTCGCAGGGAAACTACTGAGCAAAAACTAAAATATATACCATATCTTTCTCATTATGATGGTGACCTAACCTATTTTGGGAAAATATGGACCATCCCAGAAACTGGGGTATAGAGGAGATTACGACGAAGTTAAGACGCAGAGAGCTAACACAGCACACCCGATCTTCGTTACTTTTCACATACACCTCATGTTTCTTATTGTCTGTCTGTCTGTCTGTCTGTCTGTCTGTCTGTCTCTCTCTCTCTCTCTCTCTCTCTCATATATATATATATATATATATATATATATATATATATATATATATATATATATATATATATAGCATGAAAATATATTTATGTCAATTAAGCTGCACATTGGCGCTACTGTTTAATCCCCACAGAGAATTGTCAGGCGAAGCGCAAGAACTTTTGCCATAACTTTTTGAATAAGACAAAAAAAAATAGCCTGACGATACCCTGCAGGGATGAAACATGGACACCTCTATGTATCTTAATTGCCATAAATATATTTTCATATTACTACTAGTAATGTTCTTCTTACGTATTGAGTATTGTTGAAGTAAATACTGAACATCTATACACACTACATATTAATATCACCCTAAAATATTGTGTGCGTATTCATTGCTATATGAGATACTTTGATATCCGAGTGTTCAATAAAAATTCTTCTCTACCTGTCAAACGTTGAGTTAGTTAAGAAGTAAAGAACATTAATTTCCCTCTCCCCAATTAACCAGTTGATTATGATATAGTATATCTTTCTTGTGGTCACTTGGTCTTACTGGATTCCAGGACAAGAATTCATCTAGTCTGGTGGAGTATCCTGCTTACTGCTGTTACTAGAGGCAGCGTAACCTTGAGAAAGTGCACCATTCCCCGTATAAGCCAGCATGTAGACATACCGATGGTATTTTATTTGGTCTTCAAATACTATGTTATTTTGAATATTTGGTCAGCGTTTACTTGTAGGGGAAGGGAATATCTCCATGCCCCGTTGCCCTGACAAATCCTTGTACGGAGAGACCTTAGACACTCGAGGAAAGGGTCTAGAAGGTATTGAAATTCTCTCCGGTAGGGATTCAAATTCACTTATATATATATATATATATATATATATATATATATATATATATATATATATATATATATATATATATATATATATATATATATATATATATGAACGACTTGGGACTAAGGGTTTTTTTTGGTTTATTTTTTTATATTTTGTGATGTAGCTTTAATGGTTGAGAAACTTCCAAGAATATATATATATATATATATATATATATATATATATATATATATATATATATATATATATATATATATATAATGGAGAATAAGTCGGGATGACGTCACAGAGATTGGACATCCGGGTCAAACAACACGTGCCCACAAAAATTCGCAATGGAAATTATTTACCAACTGATGATTTGAATAATACTTATGGCTCGTCGATAGGTCAACATCTCATAAATAATCGCACCTGTGCCTCTAAATTCAGTGTCGACTTATTCTCCATTCTTAGTAAGTCGCACTCCCCTTATCATCTCAAGATCTTAGAAACAATTTATATTAAGTCCTTGAGACCTTCTCTTTGCAAACAAAGAGAAAATCTCCTCGGGCTTAATGTTGTTTATATTTGACTGAACTTTTTTTTTTTTTTTTTTTTTTTACCCCTTTCCCTCGCTATAATTCTCATAGCATCTTTTTATATTTTTTATACATTACCTCGATATTTGGCTCTGTTGAGCGAGGTACGAAACCGGTCAGCTGCCCTTTCATCTTTTTAATTTCTTAAATTCATTATGAATAATAAATATTGTCTCTTCAATGCTATATATATATATATATATATTCATATATATATATATATATATATATATATATATATATATATATATATATATATATATTCATATATATATATATATATATATATTCATATATATTATATAGATATTCATATATATTATATATATATATTCATATATATTATATAGATATTCATATATATTCATATATACTATATATATATTCATATATATTATATATATTCATATATATATTATATATATATATTCATATATATATTATATATATATGTATTCATATATATCCATATATATATTATATATATATATATTCATATATATTCATATATATATTATATATATTCATATATATCATATATATTCATATATATTATAAATATATAAATATTCATATATATTCATATATATATATTATATATATATATATAATATATATTCATATATATTATATATATTCATATATATTATATATATATTCATATATATTCATATATATTATTTATATATATTCATATATATTCATATATATTATATATATTCATATATATTATATATATTCATATATATTATATATATTCATATATATATTATATATATATATATTCATATATATATCTATATATATTATATATATATGCCTATATGTTATATATATATATTATATATATTCACATATATTATATATATTCATATCTATATATATATTCCTATATATTATATATATATTCATATATATTCATATATTATATATATATATATATATATATATATATATATATATATATATATATATATATATATATATATATATGCGCTCGTGTATGTGTAAACAAAACGAAAACAGATAATTGCTGCATCAGTTTATAATCATGTATTCTATACTGGCAATGTTGAAAAGACGTAAGGTAAATCAAGGCAAAATGTCATGTGAATCAAAAAACAAGCCAAGAAAATGTTACTTTCAGAGACATTTGATAAAGTGAAAGATACTTCTCTAATGTGAAACCTGTGGTGCTTGTTTTCTGTTGCACAAACACACGCGGATTTCATTCTCGATTCTGCCTTTGCTCTTTATACTTGTTAAATAACAGAAGGTTTACTCCCACATTTGTACAATTCATTAACTATCCCTTAATGTAAGAAAATAAACGTACTAAATATTGTGGGCGAATGAGGAAGTGTACGTGTACGCCAGAAACCACAGAGACGTATGTTCTAAACTATGTATGCGTCTTGTACTGAATTAGTCACTTGTTACGTTAATCGGTCACGTACAAGTTCCGCCCATTGTGTGGACACTGACTAGTGAAGGCGGTTCAGACATCATTTGTAAAAAATTGTTATTTTGTTAATAAAATAATAAGTTTGATATTTTATTGTCTATATTAATATATTACACTTACTAAGAATATACTGTGCGTGTTCATTAATATTACGTATATGAAATCTTATATAAATACAGATTTTGTCCGTGTGTCAGTCACAACTTTTCCATCAGTCACAATGTTTTAAAATATCGGAGATCTTAACTACTTTTAGAAATGGAAAATATTGTATTAAATAATAAATCCCAAGAGGACGGCATGATCGGAAATCGAAACCGAAACCATGAGATCATCAGTCTGAGGTTCTACTAACTGACCTATTTGGACTTTCTTATGAATATCATAGATTTATGATTTATGTCATGTTTCAAAACATGAATTCAAACATTAGCGATAGTTTAAAAAAAATAAATGAATGAGTAAACATTATCAATAGCGTTTGGAAATTATTTTAATAGCCGAAAACAATTTATTTTGCTTAACTACGTATTGGCGTTAAAAATAATTTAATATATAATATATAGTAGAATTTTTACCCACAGGGCCCATAATTCTAGTTGAATAAAAAAAAATCTAAAATTGCATTAGTTTATCTCACTTGTTCTTGCGGAACCTTTAAGGACCTTTTGCTGGACCTTAGTGTTCCGGCGAAACCTTGTTGAGAACCGCTTCCTAAAAGTGTGATAAAGGTTACATTCAGTAAAAACTCTTCATTTCATTCATTGTGTGTATACTATTACACAAGTAAATTACGATCGATACCAACTGAATGTGACCTTTGCGACACCGTAAGGTCACCGAATATCTAGTTTTACCTACTCGGCGTTGTCCGGGAGTCATTTTACTTTCATCATTCTTTTGCTTTTATTTACTATGTTGTTTAATTTTTACAAAATTATTTTTGTTTAAATAAGATTTTTAAAACTAAATGTAATTATTACGGGATTGTTTTGATCTTCAAAGTTCGATTTAGGAGCACAGATAAACCGTAATAATTGACAGTTGTCTTTACACTTTAAATTAAGTGATAAATGACGTTCTAATCGCCAAATTAAAGGCTTCAGAATCACTTTTAAATATAGGACGTTGTGAAGTAAACATTGCTCTCCCATATATAAAAAAAAATATTGCAGAGAAAATACTGAGCTACGGCTGCAACTGACGAATCTACTTAGAAAATAGCCTATAATTTTGATAACACAATAATCCCGGCAAATATGAGTCAAAGAAGACAGAAATCAATAGCAAACGAAACGGTGTATATAGGAAAACGTTATCTCCATACATCTCTTCCTGGTAGTATGGGTTACAGACGTAGTAGATGTGACTGTGAGGATTAGTACTCCCCCGTTTTCCTCTATTCATGGCTAATAAAAAATATCGATCAGGATTAAATATTAAAATCGATGAAACTCACCGAATTTTTATTTTTATTTTTAAGAACACGAAACAATATTTGAAATATATGTCTGACGAAACCGATTTTTTTTTTATCTACCTTTTGTTTAGAAAGCTATTCCGATCGATGAAATAGGGGAAAATCTTACTGTACTTTATATATAAGAAAGATCGCGTGCAGTCGAGTTTATATAGCGAGATCTGAAGGATATATCCATCTGACTATGATGACGTCAGCACAAGAACGCAGATGTTCGAACGGGTTTGTTATCTCGGTGGCAGCATTACGATGCGATTATCAGGTTGTGATAACCCCAGAGTTTTCTTCCTTCTTCTTCTTCTTCTTCTTCTTCTTCTTCTTCTTCTTCTTCTTCTTCTTCTTCTTCTTCTTCTTCTTCTTTTATTATTTAAAATGGTTTAAACAGTTTTTAACCGTTTTTGGTTGCAGACTAAGAACCGTTTTTTTCCATTTGCAGAATTTATTGTTGTTCTCCTTATTTTCACAAAACCGAGGTTTTAAGTCTTGTTTTTATTTAGTCAGATCGATTGACCTCGATTGACCTCGCATTGTCATCTTCCATAATTAGAGATGATTAGTTACAGTACCGGACGCATGTTCGTTCGTACCAAGTAGTTTTCTTTCTCTTCGGCTGAGGTATGGTTTTGTTCAGTCGAAAAGGGTGACTTCTCTGAGAAGGAGTTAGTTAAGTATTAATCCCCTAATGCGCCCCTACTGGGGAATGCCAACGGGACTGCTACGTTATTTTTGTAGACCAGAATACACAGTGAAAAAGTACATAGCAGTGATCCTCATTCAATCCCGGGCAACATTGGGTCACCTGTTCGTTTATATTATTTAATCAGGGACTCTTCATTCACACAAAACATTCTAAACTCAAACGTAAAAAGAATACGCGCAAGTAACGAATGTCATACAAAACCTATAAAATAGATTTAAACGAAACTAAAACAGATACGTTTATTATTTATTCATCTTGTTATTGGAAAAGTTGAAGAAATATAAGGTAATAAAAGGTAAAATCTCATGTGAACCAAAAAACAAGCCAAGAAAATGTTACTTTCAGAGACATTTGATAATAGGAAACATGTTTCTCCATACAAAACTTGTGTCCGTCTTTTGCTAAACAAATACTTAAGGAATACAATTCTATCACATTTTAGTTCATTTTAATTCCTTTTTTCATTTTTATCTTTCTCTTAATGAATACAAATCTATCACATCGCCATCCATCAATAGCATATGAGTCACTTCCGGTGTTATCATACATAACTTCTGTACTAATTTGATTACATTTTTACTCATTTTTATTTTAACTATCATTCTATCCCATTACGTCATCAAATAATTATTATTATGTAAAAAAAAAAATAAACTACCTAATTTAATATTTGTTCAATAATTACTTCCGGTCATAATTAGATGGGAGTTTTCATTCACATACAAAAATTATAAACTCAAACATAAAAAATAAGCATAAGTAATTAACATCATATACCTATAGTATAAACAGAAAGAAAACAGATAATTGCTGCATCAGTTTATTATTTATTTATTCTTTTATTGGCAATGTTGAAAAGACATAAGTAAATCAAGGTAAAATCTCCTGTGAACCAAAAATGGACGAAGAAAATGTTAGTTTCAGAGCCATTTGGTAAAGTGAAGCATGCTTCTCTAGTACTCCATACAGAAATCACTAAATATATTCCCAATGATTGTTATATTTTTGAATATCATAATAGGTTAGATATGATGATATCTATATTACAATATGACAATAATAAACAAGATATATATTGTGCGTGTTTAATAATATTACGTATATGAAATTAAATAAAAAGTCAAGTGTGCTTTGACTTATCTCACTTTTCTTGCAGACACCATAGGGGCATTTTGTGGAACTTTAGGGTTCCTGAGAACCCTGATTAAGAAACGCTGATTTATAGTCATAACTTATAAACAAAACAAACTTGTCTCTCATTGAAAAGGAAAAGAAAAACTTTCGAAAGAAAACAAGACAAAATAATATACAAAAGACATAAGGTAAATCAAGGTAAAATCTCCTGTGAACCAAAAATGGACGAAGAAAATGTTAGTTTCAGAGCCATTTTATAATAGGAAACATGTTTCTCCATATGGAACTTGCGTCCGTCTTTTGCGAAACAAATACTTAATTTGAGGTTTAACTTTAGACAAACACACACACCTGGAACACTGGGGATACGTCCTCGACAATCAGTCCGACAGTGGCTTTGTTGCTGTCAGGCTGAGTTATGGTTCTGTTCAGTCCTAGATGGTCCACCCTCCCAGGCTTTACCTTCTCTTTGAGAAGGGGTCAGTTTATTGCCAATCTCCTGAGGTGCTCCTGCTGATGAATGCTGATGGGGCTGTTAAGGCATTTTTTGTAGTCCAAAGTGCGCTTCATCTAGTGCGCTGGCTTTTCAAACCCTCACGTGACCTCGTGGCTAATCCCCTGCAAAGTAAATAAACACACTATTCTACAAATTCCTCAAATAATGACGGGGAATTTTCCAAATAAAAGTTGCGAAAAAAAAAATGAAACTAGTTTTAAAATCAACAGAGTTTTTCGCCACTAAAATATGAATACGCATAAAACTTTAAAATCCGATTTCTTCAAAATAATTTTTTTTTAAATGAAATAAATTAACTCCCTTCTCAATATTTGTTTTCAATATAATTTCTTCGAGACAGGGGGCAACAAAGAATTTATTTACCAAATATGTCCTGTACCAGCCCCCAAACTCCGACTCCTGTCGCATTGCCACGGTGTTACATCCCTGTGCTTGTTTTGCAAATACTTCCACAGAATGTGAGCTGATGAACTTACTCTACTCTCAATGTAAATACCTCCGACATACCCAACGAGCAGCAAAATCACACCCCTTCTCTCTAGATACCGGAAGATTTATACTCTGATAGCTACTTTCCTCAGACCGCTTAATTTTGGAATCCTCTTCTTACTCCCTATGGCCCCTACTGTACTAACGTGCAGAAATTTAAGTGTAATGTAAATAAACATGTTGCTGCCCAACTCCCCACTCAGGTTGCTCCTCTATAAATCTGTCCTCCATTACAGTAACACCCTATAGTAAAGGAGATCTAAAAATCGGCGAAAAGAAATAAAACGTATTGATAAATAAGGCAGGAAATTTTGTCGATTCGCTCCAAATATCAAAACTATGATCAAACAAAACTGAGTTTTGATCGCTGCAATGTTCCCCCCTCCCATTTTCTATCTCTCTTCTCTCTCTCTATCAAGCCCCTCCCCCCCCCCACACACACAACCACAATTTAAACTCGTTTCATCAATGGATTTGCCGCACGTGACCCTGAAAGAAAAATGAGAGTTGTTTGTTGTAGGATGAGCTTGTGTCTATGAATAGAAAATTCAGTGGACGAGAGAACACGAAAACTGCGTTTGAAGACGAGCAAGTCGATTGCGGTTGTGTTCTAAGTTCATTGAAAAAGTCTCTCTCTAACGCGCGCGCACACACACACACACACACACACACACCCACCCACACACACACACACACGGAGACGCATACACACCTGTAGGTGATAATAATTTATTTATAAATATTGTTATAAAGCCCCTTTAAGAAATAAAAATTGAGCACTCTCGTGGATGTTAAACATAGACTGTCACTTAGCTTTAATGCAACGTTTCGAAATGTTCGTTGAAGCCTCTAGATAGTCTACGATCTGCTGCCTGCTTTCTGTAAGCACCATTAGGACATATTTCCCTCTTAATCACGTGATAATTCCCGGTGGCCGTTGGGATAAAGCGATAGCTATCGGAGTCTAGACTGACTCTATGAACTGGATTCGCACCCTCTGACCGTCTGAAATTGTCACTTCCTACACTGATGAAAGCAATAAGCGTGAAACGCTGGTAATAATTATATATATATATATATATATATATATATATATATATATATATATATATATATATATATATATATATAAGGAACAAAAATTAAATTTTCTGAAACTAAACAAAATTATATATTTATTTTTGTGAAAATTTCACTGAATATACACATTATGTAGTTGGACTTTTACCGAGATTTTCAGATGAATTAAAATAATATTTTTAAAGTTATCCACCATTTTACAGATTTCAAGTGTCCAAAATTAAGGAACAAAATATCATTGTTAACTAAATCACATTAAAAAGGCAAAAGAGATTTAATATTTTGTACTTCCACCTCTGTTTTCAATAACTGTTGCGCATCTACGACTGCAGGATTTCACTAAATCTTGACATTGGGTCACAGTTATCTTGGCCCATTCATTTTTCAGTTTCAGCCACAAGTCTTCGATGTTTTCCGGATTCTTTGCCATAACATTCTGTCCTAGAGTCTTCCATAAGTTTTCTATAGGGTTTATGTCAGGACTCTGAACAGGCCAGCCACTTACATCTACTTCTTGATCAGCCAGATAATTCATGACCAGCTTTGCCTTATGGCAGGGAGCATTATCCTGCATAAAAACAGGCTTTTCGATACCAGAATTGTGCAACACTGGCAAAACATACTGTTCTAAAACATTCTTGAATACAGTGGCGTTTACTCTAGTATTTAAACGTACAAGCGGTGATGTACCCTCCCATGATATCATGCCGAAAACCATCACGCTACCTCCACCAAATTTAACAGTTTTTTTGATGCAGCTAGGATCCAAACTTTCGCCTTTTCGTCTTCTTGCAAATTGTTTTCCAAATACATTAAATTTCGATTCGTCACTGAAATAAACTTTTTTCCAATTTTCTTCTGACCATATAACATGCTTTTTTTGCGAACGCCAATCTAGCTGCTTTGTTTTTTGTTTACTTATTAGCGGCTTTTTTCGAGGAGATCTTGCAAAAAGACCTAATTCGTGCAACCTTCTGGACACAGTTTGTCGTGAAACATTCGTGACACCTTCCATTTGTTTAGAAATGTTGCCAGCTGTAAGGAAACGGTTTTTTAACACTAGGCGTTGTATAACTCTGTCCTCTTTTGCCGTTGTCTTTCTTGGTCTACCAGGTTTCTTTGTGTTACTTAACCTTTCAGTTTCTTTATAGAGTTTGAGAACTCGGCTTACAACACTTTTTGAACGTTTCACACATTTTCTGATTTCTTCTATTGTCAATTTTTCCTTTCTTAATTTGACGATTTTTGCTTTGTCGCTTAAATCAGTTTTATTTCTTTTTGAAATGATTGATATTGCGTGACTTGCAGCAATGAAGATAATTAAAGTTTAGAATATTTATTTTAATCCTGTTATACAAAAAAAACCCTATTGTTTTAAACTTTAAACAATAATTTTTCCTTAATGTCCCTTAATTTTGGACACTTGAAATATGTAAACTGGTGGATAACTTTAATAATATTATTTTAATTCATCTGAAAATCTCGGTAAAAGTTCAACTACATAATTTACATATGTAGTGAAATTTTCACAAATATTAAAATATAATTTATTTGAAATTAGGAAGATTTTATTTTTGTTCCTTAATTTTGGACGGTACTATATATATATATATATATATATATATATATATATATATATATATATATATATATATATATATATATATATATATATATATGTGTGTGAGAGAGAGAGAGAGAGAGAGAGAGAGAGAAAGAAAGTTGAGATAAATAAAACTAAGCACATTATTCATATCAGTTCCAAGAATTCATACACGACGATATTTGGTGTACGATCGTTTCTAAAACGATTTGGAATATTTTATTTAGTACTATAATTTAGATGATTCCAAAAGATGTCTTCATCGGCGCCCTCATGACATCACATATAAAAGTTGAGCAA
>OY744539.1:23961712-24004212 GCA_963556195.1 Sepiola atlantica
ACTCGGGCACCTTGACCAGAGGACTAACAAAATAATGACCATGCTCAACGCACTACACCCAAAAGACGATACGGACAGACTCTACATGAAAAGAAACGAAGATAGAAGAGGACTGGTAAGTATAGAAGATTGTATTGAAGACTAAAAAAAGAGCTGGAGAAATACATAACTCAGAACACGGAAAGCCTAATCATCGCAGCAAGAGACAGCGTTCTAACGAGCAACTCGAGAAGCACCGACACCAAAAACAAAACGACAAGAAAAGAAAAGTGGGAAGAAAAACAACTACATGGACGCTTCAGAAGACTGACAAAGGAAGAAACCAACGAAAATAAATGGGCATGGCTAAGAAAAGGACACTTGACCAGAGAAACGGAATCTTTACTGATAGCTGCACAGAACAATGCGATTAGGACAAACTACATCAAAGCTAAAATAGATAAAACCTCGGAAAACAGTAAATGCAGACTGTGTGAACAAAGAGACGAAACAGTAAATCATATAATAAGCGAACGTAGAAAACTAGCCCAAAAGGAATACAAGAACAGACATGTGGGGAAAGCAGTATACCAGGAACTGTGCAAACAATTGAATTTCGAATACGCAGGCAAATGGTACAAACATAAGCCAGAAACAGTACTGGAAAACGAAAGACACAAAATCCTCTGTGATATGGAGATACAAATAGATGTTATAATAATCGACAAGAAGGAAAAATCTTGCAAAATCGTAGACCTCGCCGTTCCGGTAGTCCACAGAGTGAAGATCAAAGAGACGGAAAAACGAAGCAAATACACGGTACAACAAGAGAACTGAAAGGAATATGGAGCATGAAGAAAGTCAGTATAATACCAATAATCGTAGGGGCACTAGGAACTCCCCAACAAACTGGAAAAAAAGACTGGGAGAAATTGGAATCAAAAGGATCATTGAAACCATACAAAGGACGGCAATGATCAAAACAGCTGCAATCTTAAGGAAAATCCTCGAATGCGGAAACAAACCCGCATAAGCTACGAAAGGTAACCAATCACATGGAATCTACAACAGGAAGAAAACAAAACCACACTAAGAACACCACATCACGAACCAAGGAACAGCAAATGCAAGAAACATCACTTCATAAGCCTCCTTCCAATAAATTACACCGACCTCAGCTGACACCGCACAAAAATAAAGTGATGAACAGAAATTGTAAGAAACACCATAAGCTCTCCTCTCCCGCTCCACAAAAAAAAATAATGGTGCCAACCTAGGCTGACACCCCACAAAATATTTGTAGAGGGTCAAGGAGGATGAGAAGATCGAGGAGGGACAGCACAAACCAGACCTCCACTGGAAGTGTGGAAAGGGCTGGGGAGGCTTATTGCCACCAAAATCCCACAGAAGACCAATGGTCCTTACCGGCGGGAAATCAATGGTAAACGGCTGTTGCGATACTGCAAGTTTATTTTCGGTGGCTATCAAAAAGAGGTGGAGAATACTTGAAATCTGGGGAGACTTGTTATCACTCAGACTTCAGGGAATACCACCGGTGATTGTTGTCGGTGAGCAATCACTTATGATGACCTGTGTGAGAATTCCTAGTGAGTACAAAAAAAAAAAAAAAAATAAAAAATAATAATAATAATAATAATAATAATAATAATAATAATAATAATAATAATAATGATGGTGATGGTGATGATGATGATGATGATGATGATGATGATGATGATGATGATGATGATGATGATGATGATGATGATTAATAATAAAAGCTTATCGACCAACTCCAGTAAGCGGAAAACAATAAAAGTGTAAAGTCTAAACCTTATTCTTAATTTTACATTTTCTGTAGTATTCTGTAACTGATAGAATAACTCAATCAAATCGGCTTCAAACCAACCCTGCCTTCACTCACCTATTTCCAATGTGATTCTCTCTGCAATAATTGCAACTAGAGTAATTATGTTGGAGAAACGTGTTCAGAATTTCAACCGTTTCAATAATCACAAGAATAAAAGAAAAAGAAAATCTATAAGCGACAATTCTAATTTTGTTCTATGGCCACGCATTTTAATAATCCAGGTCATGAAATTAATGGTAACATTTTCGGCGGCGAGTGTCATGGCGGACAAATAAGCTTCCTGATACTGTTAATCGCAGTTCAAAGTTGTCTGGGGTTCGGGTTTCGACTTTCAGCGTGAAAACACTTGCCACGTCGAGCCACACTTGATACAAAGTGTGGATGACCGAGCATGAAGGCTTGCTGCCGTCTCGTCTTGTACCTTAGAGGGGCAAAGGGTCGTCTTTTACGTAGAGACAAATGGGTCATCGGGTGTTGTCTGCGGCTACCGTCGTCCCCGTCAAATCGATACGTGGTCACCAACACGAGGCGTCCACGTGTAGCAGACCTAGTATTAAATAAAGACAGAGTAGTAAATCATTTAAAAGACATCTTGAGTCAGGAACGCACGTGCAACAAAATCTAATCAAGATGACACACTACACGTTTTTTACGGTTCGCAGGTTTATTCATGTTATATCTCTCTGGACAGGATCTCGTAAAACCATACTCGTTAATCAGCCGACGTTAAAGAACTCTCGAATTCCGGCTGACATTTGGGAAAGAGGGAAAATCGACACGCTCGCTACTAGGAAAAAAGCTGGACTTATTTCTTTAACTATCACAACATCTCGTCTATTAATTATACATAATATTGAAGAGATGTGATACGGCAAAACAGCTATCGGTGGATAACTATATACACACACACACATATATATATTTATATATATATATATACATACATATATATATATATATATATGTATATATAATGAAGGAGAATGGAAATGAATTAGAGAAAGCAAAAGCCAAATCAAAATTCAATTCAAAAGTTCAAAGCAAGGTATATTCCGCAAAAAGGCAATTTATTCAAGTTAAATTTTCCTTAAGCCAGGCTTTTCAAAGATCAAAATCTTATCATCAGAGGAAGTCGCTGGGATAGATAAGAAGGCTTATCTATCCCAGCGACTTCCTCTGATGATAAGATTTTGATCTTTGAAAAGCCTGGCTTAAGGAAAATTTAACTTGAATAAATTGCCTTTTTGCGGAATATACCTTGCTTTGAACTTTTGAATTTAATTTTGATTTGGCTTTTGCTTTCTCTAATTCATTTCCATTCTCCTTCATTTCTACCTGCTCTATCCTGGATATTGAGCTGTATACTCTTCACAATAGGGTTTTACCTTTCCTAAAAGTTCGCTTTTAGTACGCCTCTTTATATGTATATATATATATATATATATATATATATATATATATATATATATATATATATATATATATATATATATATATATATATATATATATATATGTTTGTGTGTGTGTGTGTGATAATTTAGTAAATGTTCCGAATTTGTTTAAAAACATTTTAATTCAACTAATTGTTTCTACCCATTTCAAAACATGTATTCTCTTGGTAATAAAATTAAAGGTATCTAAAAAGAAAACGCTTCATCTCTGAATATTTTACCACCAGAATTCAAGCAAAAAAATCCTTTCAATTTCAATACTATTCTTTAAAATTATCTATTTAATTATTTTAATTATTATTATGATTATTACAATTATTATTATTATTACTATTATTGTAATTATTATTGTAATTATTATCAATCGAAGTGTAAAATGTTATTAGTATTGTCTATAAATCATCTACTCACTACTGTTTTAATTTATATACAATCTTGCATTTATCTATCCCGTTACTGTTATATTTATTAGATTTATATGTACCTTTATGTAATCAACCTCATATCATTTCAGTTCTTTTGTTTATTATGTTTCCTTTATAAGTTAAACTTTTTACTGTGAGCAACACATCGGCTACATCTCTTAAGTTTATTTGGGGACTATTTGCTAGCTTTAGTTAATGTTGAGCATTCAATGGTGTATCTAATGTTTCTATCTTTAAATTCTTTTATATATGCTCTGATGTAAGCTGATAATTCCATAATAGCATCTCTACATTTTTAATATATACGATATGGTTGTTATATCTAAATTAACTGGCCCATTTGTAGCCCCTATATATACAGATGATTTATTCTTTTCAATAACATTACATTTATATACTATCTCTCATGTACAACATCCCCCATTTAATGGCCAAGTTACATTTCCCCTATATGTCTTCTTTGATATTAAGTCATTTCTAAGATTGTTTAATTTATTAAATTTTGAGTTATTCGATGAAATTATAATACTCTTTATATTTGTCATAGTTTAATATGGTACTATTATTATATGTTCATTTCGTATTTTGCCTAGTTTTATGCCCATTAATGTTATTATAAATTATTTCATAGAATTCCTTAAGTATATTCGTTTTAATACGTACACTATATGGGGATATTAACCAGACTGTTTCATACCTTCTTCTGCTTCTTCTTCTTCTTCTTCTTCTTCTTCTTCTTATTATTATTATTATTATTATTATTATTATTATTATTATTATTATTATTATTATTATTATTTACTCACTAGGAGTTATCACACTGGTCATCGTCAGTGGTCACCCACTGCCGACAACCTGTGGTATTCCCTGGAGTCTGAGTGACAACAAGTCTCCTCAGGCCTCCAGTATGCTCCACCTCTTTTCGTTCATCACCGCTGATGACCTTGCGGTAATCGCAACAGCCACCTACCAACGATTTCCCGCTGATAAGGGCCATTGGTCCCCTCTGGGGCCCGAGTGGCAACAAGCCTTCCCAAGGTCCCAGAGCTATCCGCGCTCTTCCAGTGGAGGTCTGGTTTTGCGCTTTCCCTCCTCGACCCTCTGTCCATAATTTTCGTAGCGTCAGCCTATGCTTGCGCCTCTCTCGTGCGGTTGTATTTTCCCCGGTTCTGTTGTCTTGTGCTTCCATGTGTTTGTTCTTCATTCGTTGCTTATGTGGGTTGGTTTCCGCATTCGAGGACATTTCTCAGGATTGTAGCTGTTTTGATCATTACTGTCCTTTGTATGGTCTCAGTTATCCCTTTGATTCCTATTTCTCCTAGTCTTTTCTCCATGTTTTTGGGAACTGTTCCTAGTGCTCCTATGATTATTGGTGTTATACTGACTTTCTTCATGTTCCATATTCCTTTCAATTCTCTGGCAAGTTCAGTATATTTGCTTCTCTTTTCCGTCTCTTTGATCTTCACTCTGTGGTCTGCTGGAACGGCAAAGTCCACGATTTTGCAGGATTTTTCTTTCTTGTTGATTATTATCATATCCGGTCTCCTTGCTGTTATGGGTTTGTCCGTTTGTACATTCATATCCCATATGATTTTGTGTTTTTCGTTTTCTAGTACAGTTTCTGGTTTGTGTTTGTACCGTTTTCTTGCATATTATTATTATTATTATTATTATTATTATTATTATTATTATTATTATTATTATTATTATTATTATTATTATCATATCCCTTCTTGTATTTATACTGTTCATATCATTTTATTTATATTATTTCTAATAATTTGCTTATCATTTTTATCTATAGGGTTATAATTATAAATCACATTTTTATTTTTTATAAACACCATGTTTATATCGTATAATATTATTTTTTCTCGTTTTATATTTATGTTTCTTTTGAATTTCAGCTTGGTCACTTCTAACTAGTATACCTTCACTATATATATATATATATATATATATATATATATATATATATATATATATATATATATATATATATATATATATATATATATATATAACGAAACATGAACGTTTCTGTGTAGCTTACTCAACAAAAATATTTTTCATACTACTGACGTGTTAAACCAAACACTGAAAAATGTATACGCAATATATTACTTTATAATCTTATATGTGCATATACATAGAATCCAGATTTAAATTATATATTTCTGAAAAAGTGCTCCATTTATGGCGATAATTATTGCTATTGAAATTATATTTTTAATATCCATAGGAAAGCTTCTTAAAAATAATGAAAGTATTATTAATCTTAGTAAAGGCTATAGTAATTATACCAATAATCCTAGTAATGGTAGTATTTATAATAGTAATTGTAGCAATAATCCTAGTAATGGTAGTATTTATAATATTAATTATACCAATAATCCTAGTAATGGTAGTATTTATAATATTAATTATACCAATAATCCTAGTAATGGTAGTATTTATAATAGTAATTATAGCAATAATCCTAGTAATGGTAGTATTTATAATAGTAATTATAGCAATAATCCTAGTAATGGTAGTATTTATAATAGTAATTATACCAATAATCCTAGTAATGGTAGTATTTATAATAGTAATTATACCAATAATCCTAGTAATGGTAGTATTTATAATATTAATTATAGCAATAATCCTAGTAATGGTAGTATTTATAATAGTAATTATACCAATAATCCTAGTAATGGTAGTATTTATAATAGTAATTATAGCAATAATCCTAGTAATGGTAGTATTTATAATATTAATTTTAGCAATAATCCTAGTAATGGTAGTATTTATAATAGTAATTATAGCAATAATCCTAGTAATGGTAGTATTTATAATAGTAATTATAGCAATAATCCTAGTAATGGTAGTATTTATAATAGTAATTATAGCAATCATCCTAGTAATGGTAGTATTTATAATAGTAATTATAGCAATCATCCTAGTAATGGTAGTATTTATAATAGTAATTATAGCAATCATCCTAGTAATGGTAGTATTTATAATAGTAATTATAGCAATCACCCTAGTAATGGTAGTATTTATAATAGTAATTATAGCAATCATCCTAGTAATGGTAGTATTTATAATAGTAATTAAAGCAATAATCCTAGTAATGGTAGTATTTATAATAGTAATTATACCAATAATCCTAGTAATGGTAGTATTTATAATAGTAATTATAGTAATACTCCTAGTAATGGTAGTATTTATAATAGTAAGTATAGCAATACTTATGATTACAGCAATAACATCAGTAATAATAGTTGTAAATGATAGAGAATAGAAATCCTATTAACAAAAATAATGATAATTATATTAATATTAATAATAATTCTACTATCAATAGTAATAATACTAATAATGATACTAGTAATAATGATGATAAAGGAAGTTATGACGAAGATAAAAATGATAATAGTAATAATAATCTTATTAGTGATAATAGGAGTCCAAGTTGAAGTAATTCATATCGAATCGATAAGGTCTATATTGGATATGAATCTAAAATATAATATAAAAGGAATAAGTAATAATTATATATATATAAAGTTTTCTTTATACAAATATTTGGCTACATATCAAGACATGTTTAAACTGAAGCTTTTCCAAGCTCAGTAAATAAATGCCCGCTTTTCTTTCGGCCTGAGGATACTGAGCTTGCAAAAGCTTCAATTGAAACGTGTCTTGATTTATAGCCAAAGGTTTGTATAACTAAAACTTTTATTATATAAATAGCTCTATTAATTATTGAGACTATTATGTAAACACAGTGAAGATTCTCCGAATATATATATATATATATATATATATATATATATATATATATATATATATATATATATATATATATATATATATATATATATATAATGTCTTAGAAAATAGTGTTTTTTTTAATGCATTTGGGACCAATTATTTGCTTGTTGGCTTGGTGGCAGAAATAATGCACGAGCTACTTTTCTAAGACATTTGCTTGGACTTTTTTTTTTATCGTTGTTCTTTCTTGTTTTTTAATTTTAACTTTTATTTTTATTTTTTTCCTGTTCTCTTCTTAAGTGACCTCAACTATTGCAACGCCACATTGTGTATTGTCGGCAGTTGAAACCCTTATTCCAGACATTTAATTTCCCTGATGATCTGCCAAGCAAGTACCTGTTGGTTATGAAACACGTGTAGGAATAAACATTTAATTTGAATAAATAATATTTGTAAATAAAAAATATCTTTAATGGTGATCATTGGTGTCCTGAAAGGAATGCTTTGGTAAGCCTTCATAAAATCGCATATAAATGCTCTGTACTCTGTAATCGAATATCATCGAGCTTGTTTTTATTGGAACAACCCCGATCTTCACTGAATGATCTATTTTATAAGTGAAAAATCTGAATATATAAAACTTAGACAGCATTCCTTTGTTGATGCGTGTTTGATTAAACAATAGTGGCAATTCCTGTTTTTGGTATCGATCTGTTCACCAATTTTAATTTACCTAACTCCTCACGTGCCTGATGAAGACTCTTGGGAGTCGAACACGGTTGCAGTTTTGGCGAGTTCCTGTTCCCACTTAAACAGAACATTAGATCGTTGGTCAACTTGAAAAGATGGATCAAAAAAGAAAGAAACGGGAATTGTCACTCCTGTTTAATCAAAGACACACCCACACTAGACTGGAGTGTCTGAAATAGCCGGTGAATGTCTGGCATCCGGTATGATGCCCCATCTCCAGCAAAAACAGAAAAATTAGAAAAATAAAAAAATATAAAGTGATATATATATATATATATATATATATATATATATATATATATATATATATATAGTGTGTAGATTTCAATTTTGTGTTGAGAATCTGAATAACAGAGCTCAATGTAATTTAAACAGAGCAAAACAGAATTATAAAAAAAAAAAACTATACACACATTAAGGTTGTACACATTATAACTTATTTCGACCCCTTAATTAGGTCTCCTCAGATGTATAAACAACCACGTGGTTGTTTATACATCTGAGGAGACCTAATTAAGGGGTCGAAATAAGTTATAATGTGTACAACCTTAATGTGTGTATAGTTTTTTTCTTTTTATAATTCTCTCTCTCTCTCTCTCTCTATATATATATATATATATATATATATATATATAGCTTTAAGGCAATGCTCATTAGGTAAAACTAATTTCGAGCTCCGGTCATTTGCAATGTTTACATTTCGTTTCATTGAGATATCACTTACATTCAGTCAGTGTCGCATGATGGCGTAGGGGTTAGCATCGCCTCGACGGTTGCGTTTCGATCCCGGCTTGAGACACTAACTGGTCTAGCCGCACTGATGAGCTGTGAAACAGCGAAACAGGCTGTATGTGGATGACTATAAAAGCTCCCTCGGGTAGAGCTTATTTTTGTAAGGGTATCGTCAACGGCCATTAGCTTTAAGGCAATGCTCATTAGGTAAAACTAATTTCGAGCTCCGGTCATTTGCAATGTTTACATTTCATTTCATTGAGATATCACTTACATTCAGTCAGTGTCGCATGATGGCGTAGGGGTTAGCATCGCCTCGACGGTTGCGTTTCGATCCCGGCTTGAGACACTAACTGGTCTAGCCGCACTGATGAGCTGTGAAACAGCGAAACAGGCTGTATGTGGATGACTATAAAAGCTCCCTCGGGTAGAGCTTATTTTTGTAAGGGTATCGTCAACGGCCATTAGCTTTAAGGCAATGCTCATTAGGTAAAACTAATTTCGAGCTCCGGTCATTTGCAATGTTTACATTTCGTTTCATTGAGATATCACTTACATTCAGTCAGTGTCGCATGATGGCGTAGGGGTTAGCATCGCCTCGACGGTTGCGTTTCGATCCCGGCTTGAGACACTAACTGGTCTAGCCGCACTGATGAGCTGTGAAACAGCGAAACAGGCTGTATGTGGATGACTATATATATATATATATATATATATATATAAGCAGTAATGTTAAGATAAGGCTGATTTCACACAGGCGTGTGCGCACGTGACCATTCTTTTACAGATAGGTGTTAGATATTCGACTGAATAACTAATAACAAAACGTTTAACGAGGCACAAAAGATATTCATACGCCAAACAAAACAACGTTTGTTGTTCGTTGTCGATTTGGTTATGCGAGCAGCTGTTGATAGCTTTTGTAAAAAGATTAACACAAAAAGTAGTCCTTGTACCAATATGTGTGTGTGTGTGTGTGTGTGTGTGTGTGTGTGTGTGTGTGTGTGTGTGTGTGTGTGTGTGTGTGTGTGTGTGTGTGTGTGTCAATGCATGTGCGTGTGTTCGCTATAGAAAGAAAAGTTAAAGAATCTTCGTAAAAACTACAAGCGTATTCACATGTGTTAAGTTTTGGGAGAAGATAATGGAAATGGGCCCCGAATGTCTAACTACGCCCCTAAAAGTGCTATGGGTGGAAAAACCCTTAAAACTTGAAATATATTCTGTTTTCATGAAATTTTAAATCATGTCTGTAACATTTTTCGTGTAAGACAATGAAAGTGGCTCCGAATCTAATCTTCTCCTTAGGGAAACTATGTGAGACGAACCTCCTTACAACTTTAAATACATTCTATTTTGATGACATTTAAATCATATGTAAAAAAAAATTCTTCGGTGATTCTCTATTCGTTCAGTTTTTAAAATAACCCGATAAAGCTGGATTACGAATTGATCGCAGCTGAAACATGTATGCGTATATGTAGCCAATAATGTTTGTATAAATAAAGAAATTCATACTATAATACAGCTCTACCTGTTATCAAACACAATTTTATAAGCACTGGAGTTTCATTAGATTAACATCTAGGAAACAACAATACAGGTAATATATATATATATATATATATATATATATATATATATGAACAATATTAATTTTAAGTAAAAAACATTAAATTATTTTACCTACATGCACCAGCGTTTCAAGCTTTCGCTCTCATCAGTGTGTATATATATATATATATATATATATATATATATATATATATATATATATATATATATATATATATATATATATATATATATATATATATATATATTTATATATATATATATATATATATATATATATATATATATATATATATATATATATATATATATATATATATATATATTTAGTCTTGGAAGTTTCTCAACCATTAAAACTATATTAAAAAAAAAAGTCCCAACTCGTTCAGTGGAAAATCACTCATGTAAATCAATTTAACTTTTACAGTTATTATATTAGTTTGCTTCTAACATTATTTAAGGGATCATCAGTTGTTTGCCATGAAAAACTGTTTCGGGAATTTAAAAACAAGACAGCATTTAATTTCATGGCTTCCCAGCAGAGTTGATCAGACCCCACTTCCCTTAAAAGACAAAAACATAAACGTATATATATATATATATATATATATATATATATATATATATAGTTAAAAAAACAGCGGAAGACCTGAGAACTTAACGTTTCGCTCAACTGTTGCGTGGGCTTTATCAAGAGCGAAAGATGGTAGAAGTTGCATATATATATATATATATATATATATATATATATATATATATATATATATATATATATATATACAGGCATACCTCATGTTTGTAGAAAAAAATCAGTATGCCAAACTGTAATACAATGTGTTTAATTTACATATTGCATAATTAAGATTCCATCGAATGGTACCCAGGTTTCACAAAGTTAATACCTCGCTCGTCCAAAGATTTATAACAATTGGTCCGAGCGTTCATCAGCCATCAAAATGGAGAACACGGATTCAGAAGCTCTTAAAAAGGAGGCGTGAAATTAAAAAAAAAGAAGTGACCAAATAATGGAATCTTAAATCGAAACAGAGAAAACATACCTATTATGAATTATTCGTAACTAAAATAGTGAAATGTGTCGTAGTTAGGGTGTTTTTCTTGGTAAACTTTGTCAGTCTGCCCGGTATTTTACAATACTGGGAATCGGTCTTCTGTATCTCAATACAGACTAATCAGCCTCCTGTGCGTTATGAGCAAGTTGCTTAAATCTGTGATAAATCAAGCAATTGTCAACCACCTCAGCAAAACAATCTACTCAGTGACAAGCAATATGGATTCCGTCATTCATGATCAACAGCTGATGTGCTGACTGTAATATCACACAGGATCAGTGAATCTATTGACGAGGGCCTTGTTTCTAGAGCAATAGCTTTTGACACATCATAGGATTCTGATAGTGGTAGGTACAAAAGTTTACTTCACAAGCTGGCTAGCTATTGAATACTTAGAAATGTCATCTCAACTATCAACTCTCCCTCTCTCCCTCTCTCCCTCTCTCCCTCTCTCTCTCTCACTCTCTCTCCCTCTCTCTCTCCCTCCCTCTCTCTCTCTTTCTCTCCCTCTCTCTCTCTCTGATAGGTTTATAAAAGTAGTCATTGATGGGCAGAAGTTTGGAGCATATAGTATCAACGCCAGTATGCCTCGGGGATCCATTCTTATCTCAAACCTCTTTTCGAGCTTCATCAATGATCTCTCAAATCACATTCTATGATCATTCGTTGACATTTATGCAGACGACACAATCATCTATGGCAACACTTCGAAGAGCATTAATTATCCAGATCTATCTGATTCTCTCTCTTCCGACCTGAAGCACGTGGTGCAATGGGGGAAAAAGGTGCATGGTTACTTTTAATACATCTAAAACTAAGCTTGTCTCCTTTCACCACCAACGCTCGGATCCCCACTTTGCCCCAATTGAAAGGAAGGGCTCTACCTTGAGGAAGCTTTCCGCTTTGATAAGCTTCGAGGACTGACCTTCACCTCAGACCTGAGATGGAAGACTTGCGTCAAATCCGTTGCTAAGTCACTGGAAAAATGGTTGGATCATTCTATTGCTCCAGAAAATATTTCACTTCTCACGCAATCCTCTACCTGTATAAGAATCAAATACGTCCTACGATGGAATACTGTGGACACATCTGGGGATGTGCCCCCCAGAACACCCTTTCCTGTCTTGACAGAGTACAAAACCAACTTCGAAATCTAGTGGGGATGTCCTCTTCTCCTCCCTGCTATCTCTTTCTCACAGAAGAGACGTTGCTAGTCTTTCTCTACTCTATCATTATTTTCATGGTAGTTGATCGACTGAGCTCCAACCTATGCCCCCCCCTGTAAAACATTCACAAAAAACTCGTCTAGCAACAAACACTGTAAATATTTTTTCTTTCTTCCTCTGTGTACTTAAAACTATATGGAACTTCCACGAGCAAAGTTTATTTCCAGGAGCTGTCCGTCTGTGGAACACAATACCACGAGGTTGCTTCCCAGCTGACTACAACATAGTCGTTTTTAATTCCAATGTAAACAAATTCTTGTTGAGCCATCCTCCTAAATAATCAAATTCTGCCCAGTTTCAACCATCGTTACAAATCCTCACAGTGTTGTCTCACCTGTCCTCCTGACAAACTCATTAACCCTTATCCTCGAGTGGCATTTTGGCCTTGGTAACAGTGACTCGTTAGTACATAAAAAAATCCCGACGATACGTCGACGGCACCCGTTGATCGTATTTTTGTAGTCGCAGTGATAATATGGCAATCAGAATTTCCATCTTTTCTTCTGTCTGATATTGGAGACGTCTTCTTCTTCTACTACTACTACTACTACTACTACTCTTTCTTCTCCTTCTTTTTCTTTTTCTTCTTCTTCTTCTACTTCTTCTTCTCCTTCTTCTTCTTCTTCTTTTTTTTTCTTCTTCTTCTTCTTCTTCTTCAAAACTGCTCTCATAAACGTTATTAATAAATAAACATTACAATTTAATTTAAAAAAAATCTCTTTGGAGTTTTATTTTTTCTGTATATACACACAAAACAATTCCACCCTCACTCCTATGGACGGAGGGGGTAAACAGCTATCCAAACCCAACTGACCTCTTTGGTGATTCAGTTGAAAAAACAATGATCTTCCCTGCTCATTGGCTACATAAGACAAGCGGCTACCTGTCTCCGTGGTGTCATTACCGGGACACGTATCTCTCACTCGAATTCTAATTGAAAATTTGCACTCAACTTATTTTTTTACCTTATGTGGAAACTTACCACACAAACTCTATTTTTGCACACCCGCATCTAAATATATTACAGAAAGTTAAAACTTAATAATTGTTGAAAGAATATAAAATGTCTTTTTCACAGTACAACACATGCAATTAAGTGGTCGAAAAACAGTTTTCTAAATGCAATTAAAAAGGTGTGAATCGTTTTAATTTTTAAGCATTTGAACTTGCATATCGCTTTTTATCTAAACTATTGATTCTAAAATCCATAAAAGCAGTGCAAGGAAATTTATTTATCAATGTATTTTCCTAGAGTTTTCATTAATTACGGATATTCCAGAAAAATAAACACCAATTTGTTGAAAAGTTTTGTGGTAAAAACGGATTAGCCAACAACCTAGAAGACGTAACTCCATTCTTAAGGATTGCTACACCACCCCACCCCCATGTTTTGCCAAAAGCTGGTGGATTCTTACTCTAAAAGAAAGGGGCATCTGTAAGATCCATGAGTGAATTCTGATCGCGATAGAGATAAGATGATAACAACATCCTATAATATGAGTTATGCTTAAGACCACATTAGTTTCAGAAGATTTGATAAAGAGGTCTTACCTCGAAATATATTATAGAACCCGATTACACACATTAGACTACTATGTAGAAGTTCAGACTGAATCAAGTAAGATTTACTAAGAAAAACTATTCAAAGACAAAATCCAAAAAATCACTTCGCGTTTGTCCTTCTCAACACCGACATATTTTCATTTCTTGCATTGTGGTAGCCTTCTATAACTCCTCTATATGCAAATAATAATGTTCAAAATATTGCAAAACATTTAAGTCGTATAACCAGATGATACCCTAAACTTTTTCTAGTATTTTGAACATTGTTATTTGCTTTTGTAACCAAAAATGACATTATTATTATGTCATCTTAAAGTATTTTTTTTTACTTTCAAAACATCCACAGTTATTCGTTTTCAGCAGTTTCGCTTATATCACTCGTGTGATTTCACATTGAAACGCGCAGGCCTTTTATTTTAGGTGGCCTTTCTATAGCTGGACTCAAATAGCGTTCTCGTCTTACACGCGCCAGTTTGATCGATGTTTTTTAGCGTAATTTGATGTAAATGCCAAAAGAAGACAGAAGATGTTTCTCGAATTTCATCACGGACAAACGATATGGTTGGATTACGTTTATATGAAGACTGAATTCCCGAAACTTACTGGAGCTCAGTAAAGCGTGGAAGCGGAAAGGTTTCAAATAATGGCCTGTTCAGTTTCAGCTTTTACTCTCGGAGTCATTCATGCAAAAACGATCGGCGTGTATAGGTCAATCTCGTCTGTTGGGCGTTAGATATCGTCTGTTTTGTGAGATATCGTCTGTTCGTGTGAGATATCGGCCGCTCGCCAATCAATTGGATTCCATGTTTCAACCAGACGCGATTCTCGTCTGACGACGGCGACGAGTTGATGGTCGACCAGTCCGCCATCTTTAATTCGAAGTTTCTTTTGGGGTCGAAAAAGGCTGAAAAAAAAAAAGGAAAACTGTCCGAAAACAACAGGATAACACGAATAGATTCATTTAGTTTATTAGCTCCTCCAGAAAAGTTAGGGTTAGGGTTAGTGTTAGAAAAGTCATACTCTGCGAACCGTTGTCGTCTTTAATTACCCCAGGGAGGATGTGGGCCCCCGCCAGCAGCTTAAATACCAACCGCTGGCTGACACACGTCCGACGTGGACCAAATCCCGAGCTCAGTAGAATGAGCCGACCGGAAAACGAAGGTCACCTGATTCATGACGTCACCTTCCTTCACTTTATTCAACAGTTGGTCTTTTTACGGCAAATCAACCCTTATTGAGTTATTGTATGTTAAAAAACAAGTTGCTATTTTACTTATAGGAAAGTTGCCATCATACCTTTTCTAATACTGCATGATACTATGGATTCCCTTCCTCGATCCAAAATCCCAGACAATGGGAGGGAATGATTTACCAAGGCGCACAAAGGCGATCGGAAGTAAGATCAGTAATAAGCTGGTAGCGGTCAAGAGGACGAGCGCGGAAGCAGTCAGTTTCTATTGATCAGTGGGGGGAACTAACACAAAAAAACGGTCCTGAGTCAATATATTTAAGAGTCAGAGTTAGTTTACTGCAGTTGAAGAGTGTACGACAGTTTGCAGGAGTTTACGGCAGTTGACGAGTTTACGGCGGTTTTGACTTTACGACAGTCTGCGGCAATTGGCGGCTCGGGAGGAGACAACCAGATTGGAGTCAAAGTCGGGCGAGAGCAGCTCGGGGTAGACGAGCAGGTGATGAGATGAGCTGATGAGCGATGCCAATGGTGGCCTCAACGGACAATTTAATCTCAGTTAGGTCTTAGCTAATATACGGAAACTTAACTAAGATGTGGATGTTAACGTTTAAAGGGCCTTTTTCCACGACAGTATCACACACACCCGCACGCACACACACACACACACACACACACACACACACACACACAAAAGTACAATAAATTTGACGCAATGTGTCGGAGTTTGTGTTTTCTCTTGTGAGTCTGCGTTGTTTTTGTTTTTCTATACTTGTAAACTTACCAGGAGGTTGGACACAAGGTCAGGTGTGCTTTTGAAAAACCAGCTCACTAGGATAAGCGCACTCTGGTCTACAAAAATGCATGAGCAGCCCCGCGGGCATTCCCTGTTATGGGGCACCTCAGGCGATTAACAATAAACGAACACCTTCGTAGAGAGAAGGTAAAACTAGGACTGAACAGAACCCTACCTCAGACGGACAACAACAAAGTCACTATCGGAAATTCTTTCTCGGCCTTTTGACCTGATATCAAAGTGTAGTATCTGTTCCGATGGATGCTACACCTCTTAGACTTATACCGTCTTGGCCTTCGGGCCTTGATTCCACCGCTCTTAGAGATTGTCCTATGTAGTTTTAGGAGGTGCACCTTCCCAGGCTTTGCCTTCTCACCCTTTGAGAAAAGGTTAGTTTATTGCTAATTGCCTAAGGCGCCCCTACCGGAGAATGCCGACGGGGCTGCCCAGGCATTTTTTGTAGGCTAGAGTGTTCAACGTCTAGAGCGTGTGCTTTTCAATCACACTTTCCGACCTTGTGTCACATCTTACCGCTGTGGGAGAGAGATGAAAACAATTTTTTAAACGTCACTCTCGGACTAAAATAATATGTCGAATATCAGACGGATATTTCTTGAGTTCTACCATACATAAAAAAAGTATAATTCGATAAATAAGATGGAGTTTGAAGTCGAACCCGTCGAATTATCTAAACTTGCACGAACATTCTTGCACGCATTTCTAAATTATCCAGTATTAGTGGAGAAAGAAGAAGAAAACATAAAAAAAGAAGAAACGAGAAGCCATGTTGCTAGTTAGTTTTCACATTCCACTTGACACGAAACCATCGCTACATAACAGAACGGATGTCATTCGGAACATATAACGCATGCGCGCCAACACGTAAACACATGGCATTGTAGCGTCATTAATGTGAATTCGTAGAATTTTGAAAGTAGATCTGAGCAAAATAGTTTATATTGAATGGAAAATTCTGATATTGGATATTACACGAGCATAGTAAACGGACTTGGATTGAAGATTTACATATAGTCATCCACGAAGAGCTGTATGTACCGTATCACGGCTGTTCAGTGTGGATAGACGCAGCGAGTTGTTTTCGCGCTAAGATTTGAAACCCGACCGTTTGACCATCAGTCGGAATTTCTTACACCTCCTGCACTACTATCACCGCTACGAAAGTAAGGGAAATTATAATGCTTACATTCGCATTACTGACTTTTTATTTTTTTATTTTTTTGTATGGAAATCGCTCTTGACAAGCCATGAAGTCACTTAATGTAAGGAGCTAAAAAAATACTACTTCAAGGTCAAAAAAACTAGCCAACAATGGATACATTCTGACCCAGAAAACAGCAATTCTCCTCCTTTGTCAGAAGCATCGCTCATAGAATGTGAGTAGTAAAGGACAAAATAAGCGAAGCGAAAGTTACGAAGCTGCCGAAAATAAAGCAAAAGTCCACTTTCTACTAACCTAGAGAGCTCTATTTTTTACGAAGTGCTATGCCTTATCTGAAGTGGCAACTGTTTATTCGTTTACCATAAAATTGTTTTGCTTGTAATGAAAACAGGAACCTCGAGCGGTAATTTTCTGTTAACAAATAAAGTTATCTTGTCGGATTTTCAAAGTCAGGCCTAAATAGCATTTAAGCTGACAAATTAAACTTTGCTTCCGACTAGTTGTTATTATCGTATCATGTTATTGTCAACATAGCTAAAATTTAAAAAAATATTATTTAGTCCGGCCCAGACGACTGTTAATATGAAACATTTTTTAAATAATCACACAAAAATAAAAAGAATATAATAATTGAGGAATATAATAGGAGTTGTCTACCTTAAGTTTTGAAATGTGCAAACAAATAAAAAAATTAGAAACTGAAATGACTTCACTGCATCCCGGGCAACGTCGGGTATGAACACTTAGTAATAACTATTTAGAAATTCCACGGATGTTTTCTTTATTGAAATAAATTTTTTTGAAAAGTCGAAATATTATGAAAGGAATTATAGGTAGCTGCTTGATTTGATATGAAAAGTACAAGTAAAACATTCATCTTTTAGCTTTATTTTTGGTTAAGGGGAAAAAGTCTACTTGGTGACGGCTTCCGGTTCTGAAATCCCTAATAAGTTTATACCGTTATATATCTATGGGCGGAGTTTTTAATTTCACTAGGTTGTAAACATTTCGTTAAGAGAATTAACAAAATCTCTTTTACCACTAACCCTAAGTCCGAGTTGCAAGGTCGTAAAGCCATAGTACTCGATTAAAAAAGTAGAACCCCCCCCAATATTTATAATAACAACATTCTGATTATAAAAAAGTTTGATTTAATTATTTGTAATAATAAAATTCCAATTATAAAAAAAAAGTTTTATTTTCTTATGTGTTAATAATTAAAAACATGGCGAAAACAAATTATTAATTGCCCATCCGCCCGAAAAATAATCCTACCTAAAATTTAATGTGTAACTGTTTTTGATAAACACCGCTTGTCAATTTCAGTTTCAAAAGCGGAAACCGTCACCAAATCGACTGTTTCTCTTTAACCATATTGTTATAGATTTCTTCTACAATTTTGGAGGTATAACCTTCTTAACTTACCTTGGCCTTTTGACTAAGATCAAAGTGTAGTATCTGTTACGATGGATACTGCACCCCATAGACTGGTATTGTCTTGGCCTTCGGGGCTTGATTTACGCCGGTCTATGGGTCTGTCCTGTGCAGTTCTAGGAGGCCCACCCTTCCAGGCTTCGCCTCCCCTCTTTGGGGAGGAGTAAGTTTATTGCTTACTGCCTGAAGCGCCCCTACCGGGGAATGCCGACGGGGCTGCCCAGGCAATTTTTAATGGCCAGAGTGCTCACCTGTCAGGCGCTGGCTTTTCAAACCCCACTTTCCCGACCCGACCTTGGGTCACATCTTACTTGTGGGAGTAAGATAAAACTGGCCTTGTGCCTAACTCCTGGAGAGGAGTAAATAAATACTCTCTTGTAACTAAATCAACTTGGAGAGAAATAACGTTACTGTTTATATATACAAAAGCGAAGGTATTAATATTACCACTGCGTTGAGTTCGGATGAATTACATCCCCTTTTCTAAGTTTAAGGATAGAAAAACACAATTATTATAGAGATATAAGTCCATTACGGATGATGACACTTGAAATGAGTCTTTTTAGATTTAAATGTAAAATGTCAAAACGAGGTTCGTGACGCAAATTATATCGCTAGAATCTAAATTGAAGCTCTTCAAATTGGAGATCACCCCCCCCTCTCTTTCTCTTTCTATATACATATATATATATATAAATTCAGACAACTGTTAGTCAATAACACGAAAATTCTAGACCACGACTCTAATGTAAAAAGACTTAAACTCCTAGAGGCATTTTACATAAAGACCAAACGTCCCACAATAAACAACATTAATTATGAAAGAAAAAAACCTCTACGTTTAACCCTAAACTGTAAATTTTAAATATTTAAAAAAAGTCTAAAATATTGTAAATTTTAATCAACCACGCACCTAACACGTGATCACATTCCACGGAACCTCATCAAACATACGTTATTTTAAAACGTTATGAATCTACCGCACAGCTAGAACTTAGCAGTCATTAATGTAAGTCCAACCCTTCGCCTGAAGACGATTGAGGGAAGTCAATCGAACAAAACTGGAAATAAAAAAGCTACGTTGCCTACATCCGACAATTAGGCAGGAATACAAGACGGGTTATCTGAAGGACCGAATAGATGAAAAAAAAGAAGATTGATAAGGCAAAAACATTGCGTGATATTCTATGGAGATAGATAGATAGATAGATAGATAGATAGATAGATAGATAGATAGATAGATGAACAGACTGGAATAGATAGATAGATGAACAGACTGGAATAGATAGATAGATAGATAGATAGATAGATAGATAGATAGATAGATAGACAGATATAAAAAGACTGAGATAGATAAAGTTATGAACAGACTTAGATAGCTAGCTAGCTAGCTAGCTAGGTAGATAGATAGATACGGCAAATTTTCTGTTTTTTGCTGTTTTTAAAACATGTAGTACAAGCTTCAGAGCATATATATATATATATATATATATATATATATATATATATATATATATATATATATATATATATATATAAGGGAGGTGGTGTCTGATCAACACCGCTGGGAAGCCATAACATTAAATACAGTTTTGTTTTTAATTTCCCGAAACAGTTATATATATATATATATATATATATATATATATATATATATATATAGTCTTGGACGTTTTTCAACCATTATGGCAAAAAAAAACAAAAAAACTAACACTTTTAGTCCTATGTTCTTCATTGGAAAACTACTTTACTCCTAAGTCAATTAAATTAATTTTTTACAGACACTATATCATATATATATATATATATATATATATATATATATATATATATATATATATATATATATATATATATATATATATATATATATATATATAACAACTTAAAAAGATACAAAATTATGACATATTCATTAAGTATATATATATATATATAAATATATATATATATATTCCAAAAATTCGATACCAACAACATATTTAGTGGACTTATGTTTCTGTGACCATGTTTTTAAGTTTCTTCATCAGCACATATAAGAAAGAGAAATCATCATCCTTTCTCTAATAGTCAAGTCAGACAGTGAAGCCCCAATTCGGACCATAGATGCATTTTTCATCATTTTTCGTAGCTGAAACAAAAATAGTACTTAAAGACAGAAATTAATCTGATATATAGTTTTAAAAGGCATTCTTTGTCTCGTTAAAATACTGTTAAAGTTAGATCATTTGACTTTACTTATTTTTGAGTTTTTAATATGACTAGGTTTCCGGGGTTCAAGTCTGGCGATCGGTATGAATAATCATCTCTACACTGACGATTCCTGAAAGGATGAAACCTATACGCATGTACATGAATATATATATATATATATATATATATATATATATATATATACATATCAAACGTTATCTTTATTTACCAGTAAACAGATTCTTTTTGAATGTTTTTCTTGTCTTCTTTCTGATGAATTATTGTTCTGGAAAATTCAGGATATGTTTGAATACCTTGTTTGTCTGGATAGATGACGAAATAGTGGTTTGGTGATAGGGGGCGAAGGCTTCGAAGAAAGCGATGTTAAGTCCATCTCTCCTCCGCTCAAAGCTCCATCCACCACTATCTAACAGCACACTCAATTTAAAAAAAAATCCGCAATATACTAACCTAAAACACTGCAATATTCGCTGTATCAAACAGTAGCCTTCGCCTCCCTATTCTCGAAGCACTTTTCATTCGAGCGCATAAACCTTACTATCAACCAAGGCTTGGTACCAGGATGGGGAAGGAATATTAAAATATTTTTAGAACGTTTTTGATCGACATTTCTTTATTAATTCACCAATTTTAATTTGTGTCAATATCATCACGTGGCTGACGACGACTGATGGGAGTCGAATGTACATCCATTTATGGCGAATTCCTGTTTACACACGGAACATGTACACGGGCTCCACTAGTAATAAATATAAAAATCGCATTTTTACAAATAATTTCAACTTGTGTGTTTGGTCCTTAACGTGGGTCCTATCTATGCCTTTAAAGCTTAGTAATTATCTCGTATGACTTCTGCTAAAATAACACTAAAATAACACTAAAATAACACTAAAAGAAAATACCGCCCGTTTTAGATGCGTCCAAGTACATCCATAAGAGGCTCTGTCCGTCGTTCGACCTGTTAGTCTGTCACGCTTTAGTTTGAAATAGCATTTTCATCGCTAAACGCGCAGATTGAATAGATGCACCTTATTTTAAATGCGTCCAACCATATTAATCCCTCCGTCAATCGATAAGTTTGAAATAAGAAGTTCTCTCTTCCCGCCATTGGTCGGTCTGTCACGCTTAATTTTGAAATAGAATTTTTATTACTAACCGCGCAGATTGAGTGGACACATCTTAAGAATATCCGCTCTTGTTTGTTTTTTTTTTCATTTTTATTTTTTAAAATTTTTTCTTTCTTTAATTACGGGAAGCCAAGTTTCCTTCTGGTAAGGCTTAAGGCTACCTTACCCCGATCCCCAGGGAACTGTCCAGAGTCTAAATAGAAACACTTATGAAATGCTGTTTCCGCCATCCCTTATCGATAGAACGCCAGGATCCTATAAATTTTAATGTTAGGGGTTTCGGATTAAGTAGACGGGAAGTCATCTTTCATAGAGTCGTAATGAAACATTTATTAATGAAAATAAAAAATGGAGAGCTTTTCTTTTTAAACAATATATATATACACATTCAAACGACATAGGTAATTAATAAGTATTTGTTGCCGTAGAACCTGAGGCGCACATGAATCAAGTCTAATCAACCCGCGCATCCATACACATGCGAAAAGAATGAAAGAAAGGGAAGGAATGAAAGAAAGAAAGAAAGAAAGAAAGAATGAATAAAGAAGAAAGAACGAATAAATGAGTGAAAGAAAGAAAGAACGAACCAACACAAAAATAGACGGAAAAGAAAAAAACGAACAACGAAAAGAAAAGAATGTAAGAAAGGGAAGGAATGAAAGAAAGAAAGAAAGAAAGAAAGAAGGAATGAATAAAGAAGAAAGAACGAATAAATGAGTGAAAGAAAGAAAGAACGAACCAACACAAAGAGAGACGGAAAAGAAAGAAACGAACAACGAAAAGAAAAGAATGTAAGAAAGAAAGAAAGAAAAAAAAATTACTTACTGCTAACCCGGACAACGTCGAGTATTCATGCAAGAAATAAATACTTAATAGAAATTTCAAAAGCAAGATCTATTTCTGGGAAATGTAAAAAGCAAATGGTGCCACTTTGGCTTGTTATCTACGTATCATAAATCTACTTTAATAGCAAACGTACGATGTAGATATATTTTTCTAGTAAGTATCGAGCCAAAATAGCACACGTAGGATATAGATACATTTTCTATGTAGATATCAAGCCAAAGTACCACCCGTACGATGTAGATATATTTTCTATGTAGATATCGAGCCAAAGTACCACCCGTACGATGTAGATATATTTTTCTAGTAAGTATCGAGCCAAAGTAGCACAGGTAGGATATAGATACATTTTCTATGTAGATATCAAGCCAAAGTACCACCCGTACGGTGTAGATATATTTTTCTTGTAGATATCAAGCCAAAGTAGAGCCCGTACGTTGTAAATATGTTTTCCTTGTGGATATCAAACCAAATAGCACCCGTACGGTGTAGATATTTTTACCATGTAAATATCAAGCCAAAGTAGCACCCGTACGATGTAGATATATTTTTCTTGTAGATATCAAGCCAAAGTAGAGCCCGTACGTTATAAATATGTTTTCCTTGTGGATATCAAACCAAATAGCACCCGTACGGTGTAGATATTTTTACCATGTAAATATCAAGCCAAAGTAGCACCCGTACGATGTAGATATATTTTTCTTGTAGATATCAAGCCAAAGTAGAGCCCGTACGTTGTAAATATGTTTTCCTTGTGGATATCAAACCAAATAGCACTCGTACGGTGTAGATATTTTTTACCATTGTAGATATCAAGCTAAACTAGCACTCGTACGGTGTAGATATATTTTCAGTAGCACCGAAGCAGATTTGTGTGAAAAATAATTTTAAACTTTGGTAACTTTCTCATGGTTTCTTTTACGAAACAACAACAATAAAAAAAAAGCTTTCGTGAAAATGTGCAGACATTTGTCTTGGAGTTACGAAGCGTGATTTTTAACGAGATACAGAAATAGTGAAAGGCGAGAAAAATATTAAAAGATGGTGAACGTTTTTAAAACAATAACGCATTATGAAACAGTCATAGAAATTCAGAGATTTGTAGAATTTCTTCTCTTTTAGGGAGTTGTTGATTTGTGTCACGCAAACACACGCAGTCAAAAAGCGACAGAAGAGTTTAAAGGCCAATAAGTTGAATAGTATATACGGCAGAATCGCGTTGACACACCGCCCCCCCTCCCCCGTTAGATCACGAAAGTTAAGCGAAGCTGAGCCTGGTCAGTACTAGATGGGTGACTATTGGGAATACCAGGTATACAGATACGGGAGAACGATGGCACTTTCTCTGCCAAACGTAATGTCGTCAACTGCCAACAACAAATAGTGTTTATCCTGTATATAATGTCTAGATTTATTAATATGAGATAACATGGAGTTGTGCCCCACGTGCATGAAAATATAGGAGATTGAATAAAAACATTTTCCCATCAAAACTTTAAAGCAGCATTCGTCAACCGTTTTTACCCTTGCGTAACCCTTAAAATAAATTACATATCTCAAGGAAGCCCTGCGCAAAACAAAATTATATACCATCATTTTCTCATTTTCTTTTTATCGTAGTTGATAGGATTAGGGTTAGGGTTAAGGTTACGGTTAGGGTTAGGGTTAGGGTTAAGGTTAGGGTTAGGGTTAAGGTTAGGGTTAGGGTTAGGGTTAGGGTTAAGGTTAGGGTTAGGGTTAGGGTTAGGGTTAAGGTTAGGGTTAGGGTTAGGGTTAGGGTTAGGGTTAAGGTTAGGGTTAGGGTTAGGGTTAGGGTTAGGGTTAAGGTTAGGGTTAGGGTTAGGGTTAGGGTTAAGGTTAGCATCATAAGTCAACTAACTAAAACGTGTAATAAAAAAGCTTAAATTTGTACAATTCATAAAATATCCTTAAATGCTGGAAAATAGACTTACTGGATATTGTGGGCGAATGAGGGACCGTAGCTGTACATCAGGAACCACATAAACGATTGATATACAGGGTGATTAATAAGTCACTTAGCTATTTATTTTTGAAATTCTAAAGTTAAAAAATACGGTAATACAAAACAGAAAGTTTATTCAACAAATTCATTTATGGGAGTTTAAAATTACAGCAAATTTTCAAAATTTCCACCTTCGTTCTGCATGCATAGCTCCATTCTTTTTTGCAAGGAATTTACGACTCTTTGTAGCATATTTGATTGATTATGGTGTTGTGCGAAAGAGGCTTTCTGTTCACATCACGTTTCCATTGCCTAACAAATAGCAGTAATTAGAGAGTAAGATAACAATTATCAAAAGTTCATAGTATGTTTGTGCTTCATATGGTAATCATTTTAAATAGCTAAGTGAAGTGACTTATGAATCACCCTGTAGATTGTGCATACATTGAGTCACTTGATATATGTGTCAGTTACGTACAGGTACCGTCCGCCTAGTTTCACACTGATGCTGTACAGACACCACTAAATACATCCCCAATGATTGTTATCTTTTTAACAGCATGATAGGTTAGATGTGATGATGTCCATATTTAAATATTACAACAACCAAGAATATATTGTGTTTACTAATCTTATGTATATGAAATTAAATTAAAAGGGAGGAGGTGACAGTGGCTAAGTGGTTAACGACATGGACTGATGACATGGTGTGCCAAGTTCGAATCCGGTTAGTTCCACAAGAACTTCTTTTTAAAAATGTTATCATGGTTCACCCCAAACCAGGCAGGCCGTCACTGTAGACGTAAGGGGCTACTGAGAATTAGCGTGTAGGTTTTTTTTTTTGGGGGGGGGGGGAGTCTTCCTAAGTTGGGAAGTGTACAGCGAGTAGTCTGTTTACATTAGTTTAAAATTTTGCATGTCGGTACAGTCGGGGAAACAGGGAGCAGGCAGGGAGTTCTAAAGGCCGGCAGTTCGAGGAAAGAAGCTATTGGAGTAGAAGGCACTCCGGCATCTGGGGACCTCCACAGTGGATGGATGGAACTTAGCTGATTGTCGGGTTGGTCTAGTGTATTTACGTCGAAGGGGGAACTTTCACTTAAGATGTTGGCAACCTTCATGTGCCCCCCCTGTAAGTAACCAGGGCTTTTCTGGAAAGAATTCTGACGAAAAAAGATATCATCTGATTCATACGATATAAATGTATAAATGAATAAAACGAACAAGGTGCATTAAATTTTCTCACTTGTTTTTGCGGAACTTTAGGGTTTAAGTTTTTTTTAAAAAGAAGCAGTTTAATGAAGGTAACTTCGTCTAACTTTTTCTAATTAAAATTATATATATATATATATATATATATATATATATATATATATATATACTAGCAGGGCTACCGGGCGTTGCCCAGGGCAAAACGTTAACATATTTCTACTAAAACTGCTATTTCTTTACCTCTCTATCCGTCTCTCTATCTTTCTCTCTTTCTCCCTCCTCCCTTTCCCCCGCCTTCTCTACGCTCCTCTTGCTGTTCCTTTTAGTCTATTACCACCTCTGGACACACACATACGACTCTCCTTTATATAGATTCATCGAGGAATGAGTCGGCATAAGGAGAGTAACTCCTTGATTTAAAAAAAACAGAGTTACTTCCCTTTAGTACATAACATGACTGAAAAAAAAACCGATCTCCTGACCAAAACTGTGCTAGTTTCAGGTCAAAGTATGAATACTTTTTTAAACATTTTACATATCATTCATCCATGACAACGATGATCAAGAATATACCAACTTTTTGACATGCACACATACACACACACATACGCACATACAGACAACTGCTATTTATATAATAGATTATTTGAATTTAAACTCAGCTAAAAATCTTCTATTCATTTATGCAATTTAACTATTCAACAATGTCATGATGTAGAGAAGAATCTGAAAAGAAATCTTGAATATATTATTATACTAAAGCTGAATAAATTAACGTGTGTTTCCCTGAAGGTTTTCTGCTATATACTTTAATCACACAAAATGTATGCTAAAATATACATAGGTACTGGGATTGAGTTATGTTTGAAAAATGCAATGTTTATTGTTCTAATTAGCCGTAATTTGCACTTAACCCACCAAGTCACCCATCTCTTACTAAGTTTCTGTCTATTAGTCTTACCCTTTCTTACTGTATGTTGGTTGACTCATCCGTTCTTATTTTATATCGTGTTTATCACTCTCGCTTCAGTCTCTCTCTCTCTCTCTCTCTCTCTCTCTCTCTCTCTCTCTCTCTTTCTCTGCTTATTATCAGCTTAGGGTAATAAAACTAACTATAAAGCAATAGCTTGGAATAGTCTATTATAAACAATAGGGAATATCACCACAAGTAGTAATACTATTTAACGAATAACTGGAGAGCACAAAAAACTAATTAGAGAGAGGGGGAGCGAACAGCAAGACACATTTTGGATTTGGGATTTTTTTTCAAAATCAACTTGCTTTTTCCTGATTTAAACAATCTAAGCAGAGATCACTTGTTGACCCAACGGGTCACATGTTTTCTAATACATCTCTCTCTATTTGTATAAAGTAATGCGTGTGTGTATATATTTATATTTTTATGTATAAGTTTCAGTACTAAACTAACTAACCGATCATTATGTATTTTGGAACACATTTTCTAGGCGTAAGGGGGATAAATGTGTGCTATGTTTATTTTAATTTAGTTTCATGACAAAAAGGGTAAAAGGGGGTGAAAGCCCTTGATGAAAATTCAGATACTTCTTTATAAAATGTTAAACAATAGTTATTAGACATCAATTAATAAATATTCACCCAAATTCTTTGAGTATTTTAAATGGTTTTAGGGAGCATAATATGGTCACAACCTCCATTTGAAAACTCAAATATTTCAGATTTGCATTAAATCGTCATTAGACACCAATTAAGCAATATTCCTTGAATTTCAATTTCTTCTAAAGATCCCTTAACCCTTAAGTGCTTTATTTTTTTATATTAGTTTTACATCGAAGATACTGATGACCTATTTAGCAGGTATGCTGACGCAACATCACACTAATACCTACTCACACTTGCCAACAGACTCCTTGCAGACGTGAAACAAGTTGCAGTTTGACATATTTTCGTTGAATATTATATTACATAGGCATTTTGTTGGAATGTGTCATATTTGAAACAAAAAGCATTTAAGAGTAAATATGTAAGTCTTAAATTTTAGACATTTCTTCGAATTAAAGTCAAGTAATGGATTTTAATCAAAATTGGAATAAGGATTCTAGACATAAGGTTTAGTATCATTATATCTTGATTTTAATCTTTGTAAACGGACATAAAATTGGTGCAAAATTGTTCTATTCGCGGAATTAATTTTACTCGTTCTGGGGCGGGTATTCTTCTGATATATATATATATATATATATATATATATATATATATATATATATATATATAAGTGTTTTAAGGTTGTTTTTTTTAAGCATCTATTGTTAAATTTTAGAAGGAATAGGTAAAATAAATACCCTTTGAAGCATTAAGATGCGATATTAATTTTTTTTATAAAAAAGAAAAATAATAAATCGAAACCGATTTTTTTTTTGATTTTTTTTATTAAAACTAGCATTTTTTTTTTTTTGTTAGTTTAAAGTGATACAGATATTTCGCCAAAACCTGGCATCCTCGGTGTGTAATATATCCTGATGTCATCGGATTTGTATTTTTTATCTCTTTACCGGCTTGTTGTTATTACAGCCGGGCCAAATGGGCAAGTTGTTGTTTCCCACCATCAAATATGAAGAACGTGAATGCAGCACGTGATTTGTATAAGTGTTTTAAGGTTCATATTTTTTATTTTTTATTTTTTTAAATTTAACAATAGATGCTTTTAAAAAAAAAAAATATGAACCTTAAAACACTTCAATTTTATGACTTCATTTTACCAGGGGTTTTGCGTGTGAATGCGCATGTGTCAAATGTCCCAAATGCCACCTCGTTCGTTTTTGGTTATGGCTTCATCGAATGACAGAATATCAGATGAAAAGCACAAGTTTGCTATGGCAACACGTCTTCATTGGTTCCGTGTCTATTTTATGACACCGCGCGCTTTTTCTGATATATTTACGAACTAGCGCATCCTATGTACAATACATAGAACATCTCTCTCTCTCTCTCTCTCTCTCTCTCTCTCTCTCTCTCTCTCTCTCTCTCTCTCTCTCTCTCTAATAATGATATATATATATATATATATATATATATATATATATATATATATATATATGATGAGCTGTGAAACAGCGAAACAGTCTGTATGTGGATGACTATATAAAGCTCCCTCCGGGTAGAGCTTATTTTTGTAAGGGTATCGTCAACGGCCATTAGCTTGCTTTAAGGCAATGCTCATTAGGTAAAACTAATTTCGAGCTCCGGCAATTACAATGTTTACATGATGGCGTAGGGGTTAGCAGCGCTGACCGTCAGCTCGACGGTTGCGTTTCAATCCCGGCTTGAGGCACTAACTGGTCTAGCCGCACTGATGAGCTGCGAAACAGTCTGTATGTGGATTACTATATATATATATATATATATATATATATATATATAATTATTAATTACAATATATGTATTAGCCCTTTTATTAGTGCCCTTTTACTTTGCAAATTCCGTAAAAGATTCAGCTCGATGATTGTCAATTAGTGACAACAGAGCAAATATAAGTCAGGTTCATTTTATATTCCAATAACCATGTTTTTATTTTATTGTGCCAGTCCAATCTATTCATCTGCAAATCGAATCTAACAGACAACGGGAAATAACTAAAATTGAACCAAATTAATCCATATTGCAGCGAAATAAATCTGCCTCTCCCTAAAAAGGTTTTACAAATCCCCAAAACAGCGACTTCATATATGCAATAGGAGACATTTTTATTTTATAATATTTAAGGCCAACGAATTTGCGTGACACATTCCGATATTATTTATTATATTCTTAAATGGAATCTGGAGAAAATTTCACTATAAATAAATAGAATCCTTATTTTTCAGGTTATTATTTATTCTATAAAATACTATAGTAATTATGGATCTAACAGTGTCAAATAAGGAGATATTTTTCTATATAGTTGAATTTGTCTATATAAGTTCGTATTACCTCCCTCTTTCATATTTCGTCTCGGCCACGTTTCTAAAGAAGCACGAATTTTTCTATGTAGGACTGATTGGCCCAGTTACCTCATGTGAATCAAATATATTTATCGGTTTGTAATTCGATGTCGCTATCTCAAAATCCAGATTGTTATCAAATAAGATCAATTAAAAGAGATTGGTTATAGAAAGACGGACATTAAATGCAGTAAATCTGAAATATCTAAAAAAAAAAAGTAGGTAAATAATTTGGTTAACACCTATATTCAACCAAATGGCGAAAGCTATAAATTTCTACACTTTCCACACAAAAAAATATTTTTTATAAGATATTTAACAAAATTAAACTGAGTTACAGTTGCAGTGACACCTCAGAAAAAATATCAAAAAGCGTAATTACAAAATACTAAAAATGAATACTAGATTATCAGCCCTAACTTAAACTGAACAAAAACTACGGAAAAAGATACTAGTAACTGTAAAAATGCAAATGAGTGTCCTCTACAACAAAATTGCCTTTCGTCCTCTATAGTATACATTGCAAATATTTCAACTAAAGAAAGCCAGCATATAATATATTCTATATAGTCAGTGCAGTAAATATCTTTAAAGAAAGATGCTATAACGACAAATGTTCTTTCAGTTATAGGAATTATAACAGTAAAACATCAATTGCTTAATATTTTGGTCTCTAATCGATAATAATAAAACGCCAATAGTTAATCGAAAAGTAATTAGGAAAGCTAGAACATGTAAATCTCGAAACACATCTTGTTATGTTTGCTTTAACGAGAAATTAGAAATCATTGTGTGAAATAACGAAGGCCGTATTTGAATGGAAGTTTGTTTGAAATTTTTAAGGGTCAAAGGTGACCCTATGCGGATGATGCAAAACCATGTAACTTCCTGACGGAGATTTTCTATTTCTTTGTCTGGCGAGACTTCAAGCGGGAAAAACATGTCGAAGGGACCCTCGCTAATGGAGAGTAACGCACACAGTGTGGCTGGGTATAGCGAAATTAACTATCCGTCTATATGCATATTTGTCTTTCTCTTGCGCGTTCGCGCCTGAAAGTAACCCGTCCCTCCGATGTTGTCTGTGATTGTTCTTCTCTATTTAAATAAAATGTTATATAATAACAACATCGGCGTCCGAGTGATTGTATCCACAGACGATTAACAACCGACGCGGGTGTATAATAGTTTCTATATATCTGTCTATCTGTCTCTCTCTTTCCCTCCCTCTCTCGCGTGAAAGTAACTCCCTATTATAAACTAAACTAAAGAAAACACAACAGATAATAGATTCTATGTAGGTAGTACAGTAGGTACACTTAAAGCACGAAACTATAACCACATATCTTTTTTTCAACCATAGGAATTATAACAGTAAAACATCACTTGCTCAATAGTTTAGCTCTGCAATTAATCTCCATAACTTATCTCTCTTGTCCATTAATTTGATCTTTTTTCTTAAAATCTCAAACATTAAAAAGTTTTCCTATTTTTATTTACTTAAATCTTTTCGTTATATAATCAAATAAATAGATAAATACTTATATTTCTGAGTATTAACTGAAACAAGTTTTGATACATTTGCTGTATAAGATTACATACTACTAATATATGCCAATAAATTTGAATTAGATTGCGCAATTATTTTAAAATATATTTTAGAACGTTCCAATGATGTTATCAGTAACTATAGTCAACCTCAAAATAAAAATCGGAACATTCTGCAATTGCTAGTTGCACGAAGGTTTCAATTCTGGCAAGAGGCAAAGGATTGACTACTTTACAAAAAGAACTGGCTGTTAAGCTATGGAAATATTGAGAGAATTATAGGAAGGTCTCTAGTAACCTTATAATTATAGGAAGATCTCTCGTAACGTTAATATTCCTTTCACTACTATTTGTTCATTCATTTCAAGTTTTGAAAAACGTAAGACAGTTGAAAATGAAAGAAGAACATGAGCTTTAAAGAAGATTTCTACAAAGATTATCGAGAAAATTAGGACGCCAGATTCAAGGAAATACAATGGTTACTCGTGAAGAACTGTAGGATGACTTGCGTTTTTTCAGGAATTGGTCTAATCAAGCAAACAATGAGTAATTACATTTTCAGTAACAATCTAAAGTCTCGAAGACTGTGGAAATCTCACTTCTATTGAAACGACACAGAGGTTGAAATTCGTTAGAGAACATAAGGATAAGGAAAGTTCGTATTGGGGTTAGGGTTAAGGAAAGTTCGTATTGGGGTTAGGGTAAGGGTTAGGGTTAAGGAAAGTTCGTATTGGGGTTAGGGTTAAGGAAAGTTCGTATTGGGGTTAGGGTTAAGGAAAGTTCGTATTGGGGTTAGGGTTAAGGAAAGTTCGTATTGGGGTTAGGGTTACAAAAGTTCGTATTCGGGGTTAGGGTAAGGGTTAGAGTTAAGAAAAGTTCGTATTGGGGTTAGGGTTAGGGTTAAAAAAAGTGTGTATTGGGGTTAGGGTAAGGGTTAGGGTTACGGAAAGTTCGTATTGGGGTTAGGGTTAGGGGTAAAGAAAGTTCGTATTGAGGTTAGAGTAAGGGTTAAGGTTAAAGAAAGTTCGTATTGGGGTAAGGGTTAGGGTTAAGGAAAATTCGTATTGGGGTTATGGTTAGGGTTAAAGAAAGTTCGTATTGGGGTTAGGGTTAAGGAAAGTTCGTATTGAGGTTAGGGTTAAGGAAAGTTCGTATTGGGGTTAGGGTTAAGGAAAGTTCGTATTGGGGTTAGGGTTAAGGAAAAATCGTATTGGGATTGGGGTTATGGTTAGGGTTAAAGAAAGTTTGTATTGGGGTTAGGGTTAAGGAAAGTTCGTATTGAGGTTAGGGTTAAGGAAAGTTCGTATTGGGGTTAGGGTTAAGGAAAGTTCGTATTGGGGTTAGGGTTAGGGTTAAAAAAGTGTGTATTGGCGTTAGGGTAAAGGTTAGGGTTACGGAAAGTTCGTATTGGGGTTAGGGTTAGGGGTAAAGGAAGTTTTTATTGAGGTTAGGGTAAGGGTTAAGGTTAAAGAAAGTTCGTATTGGGGTTAGGGTTAAGGAAAGTTCGTATTGGGATTGGGGTAAGGGTTAAGGAAAGTTCGTATTGGAGTTAGGGTTAGGGTTAAGGAAAGTTCGTATTGGGATTGGGGTGAGGGTTAAGGAAAGTTCGTATTGGGAAAGAGTTTGATGGACAGACGAAACTAAAATTGAGTTGTTTGGTTACAATTATCGGAATCGTTCGTGGAGTAAATATGGCGAGGCCTACTTACCAAAGAACACCATACCAACTGTCAAATTTTTTGGTGGCAATATTATGATTTGTGGCTCTTTTTTGTGAAGAGTGTTGGTAAAATATCAAATGGAACTCGAAAAATATATACAAAATCACAGAAGAAAGTTTAATGCTTTCTTTGAGATACATCCTGATTGGATATTCCAAAATAAATATCTTAAGCATACAGCAAAATCTACGAAAGGGTGGTTTGCCGAAAATAATGTGATATCTTGCAATGACCATGTGAGTCACCGGATTTGAATCTGATCGAGGATTTTGGGCGATATTTATAAGTTCGGTGTTTGTTGACAATTATCTCGCTATGAAAAATTAAGAATTAAGAAACATTATTTATGATGTACGTACCCGTGACGGAAAGAAAATAGTGTACAGCAAAAACGTCGTAAATTGATTAAGTAGTTAACGAAATATCTTCTTCTAATATATAAAGAGCAAACGGCTGTGTATGTTCGGATGTTCGTATGTTTGTATATCCAGCTAAAGCTCAGAAACAACTCGACAAAGACCCATAATTTTGGTACTTTCATAATCGGCGTAGTCCTGGTTGTATAATATCTAAATTTTAGAAAGAAAAAATTATTTTTTGATGGTCATCTGGGCCGGGTTTTGTAGGGGGGTACGTTTTTCATATTTTTCCTAATGTTATTATCTACTAATTTGGATATTTCATAATGTAAAGAAATCGCCGACTCATAATTCAAAACAGGAAATGAGTCAACATTTTTTTAAAATCCTTTGTTGGTCCTCTTTTGAACCTAGTATCCGTCCACTAAAGACGCTAATGAACCTACTCTTATTTTGGAATTAAACTTTATTTTAATCATGCGCATTCAGAGAGCCGTCCAGTTCATACATTAAAGGGAATCATTTTCGCAATAAGTTGGCCTTTTAATTAAACCGCAAACACACTTATTTTTGCAAAGCTATTTCTTTGATCATTATTGTTATGGTGGTGATCTACCCTATTTCGGGAGTATATGGACTATACATTATGTATAGAGGAGCTTATGACTAAGGACTATCAGTCTTTCTGCAACAAACTATTCTGTACTTCTGTAAATACACACTCTTGTAAATATACCACCGTGTTGTCTTATGTATTATCGACCCTACAAAGTCACAACACTGGCGACGAGGACTTAGACTTATTCGGACACAACATAAACATGGCTACAACTGGCGATATTGGATTTTCGAAAAAGCTTTTTAATTAAACCGCAAACACAATTAATTTTTGCAACGGAATTTCTTGTATCGTAATTCAAAACATGTATTAGTGTCTCCGTTTATCACTCTCTTGTGTGCTTTCTTTTGTAGGCTTTATTTCCAACGTTCGGCAAACAACAACCAAATCATTCTATTGTCTACCGAATCACTACGATCATAAAACACATCGGTTTATCATCAAATCAATGCCTCGTTTACAATAGGTATTAGATTTGTCTTGCGTTTGTATCAAATAACTCACAATATTCGGTTTATACGACGGAAAACAGATAAAACCAACGAAATGTTCCTTCAGTTTATTGCTCAACTTTCGTCCAATCGATTCCGTTCTGCTTTTTCTTATCACTCCCCTGAGTCTCTTTTATTTATATTCATTTAGTTTTTAGGTCGCTTTTATTTTTTTTATTTTTTTTCGTTTCGATTCGCCCAAAATAATCCCTAACTAGATTTTAGCGCGAAAATCCAATTTGACAATCTATCAATTTGGCCGACCGAATGAAGCCGACGAAACCAAACGAGAGAGAAAAAAAAAACCAGGGCGACGCCGCCCAGCGTTTAAAAAAGACACAGGAAGTAGTTCGGCTGCGTCAGAAAAGAGACCGAACGATCTTAGCAAACGATGATAAATGAGGTGACGCCATATTCATACGCCACCGCCTCTTCTTCTTCTTCTTCTTCTTCTTCGTCTTCTTCTTCTTCTTCTTCTTCTTCTTCTTCTTCTTTTTATCCATTGTCCCTTCTTTTTCGTCACGAAACAATCGCAACGCATTTCAACAATGATTCGCGTAGTTTTTTGGTAGTAGACTTTATAGGATGCAGTTGCCCCAATCTTTGGAGAGGAGGTGGGATTTTTCCCACATTAAAAAATACTGATCTTTTGTAGAAAAGCCCTCCTCTCCCCTAAACTATATCTAACTATTATTCTAATTCTTACTGTAACCCAAAACCTAACTCTAATCCTAATCCTAACTCTAACCCAACGAATGCACGTACACACGCTGCGCATGACTGGCGGGACTATTACTACGCCTCTTCTTTCTTCTTCTTCTTCTTCTTCTTCTTCTTCTTCTTCTTCTTCTTCTTCTTCTTCTTCTTCTTCTTTTGTATTGGCTCTTGTTTGTCTGATGACAATCACAATACATTTGGTTAAATTGAAGGTGCCTACTGTGTCAGGGCGGCCAAATCTGAAGTCGAATATTTTGACGGGTGTTAGAGCAAAAAATAATCCCCATTATAATTTTGCCCGTTTTTATTTGTCTGTTTGTTTGTTTGTTTGTTTGTTTGTTTGGTTTTTCAAATAATAATTTATTTTCAACAAATTGTTTAATCATTAATTATTAACAAATAATAAAATCAAACTGTTGTTTATAATTTGAATTTAAAAAAATATTTATTAACAAATAATTTAGTTATTAATTATGAACATAATTTAAATATATTACAAAGTAACAACAAAAATATTAACAAATAATAAAATCAAATTGCTTTTTGAATTTTTTCTTGAAATATCTCTTGACATAATTTAAACATTTTTTTTTTAAATACAGATTAAACATCATAGTAATTACGTATACAATACAGAATATCGCCTAAGAAATTGTCTTTTATACGCGAACCGGATAAAAATATATTACGGGATTTCTTTTGTACTAACATAAATAAAAATATCCGAAATCAGATTTGGCTGCCATGACACGCCATGACACAGTAGACACCTTTAATTAAACCATACATTTCAACAATGATTCGCGGAGTTTTTTCTGTTGTACAATTTACACGAAGCAATTCTCCTAATTCAATTGTAATTAAAAAAAAGTCAACAAATTTAACAATTTTTAATGTCAATCTTTCCTGGATTTTACCGTCCTTTAAACCTGCTGTTACACATTTTCATGGCGGCTTCAACGGTGAACTTTTTCCTATATTTTCAATCTTTTATTTTTCCATTGGACATTTTTCTATTTTAGTTTTATTTTACATTATTTTTAGATTTTTTCAAATTATGACTTTTAATCATTTCCCTTACACAGTTAGCTGTTAGTATTCCTCTGACAATATTATATCGTTCTTTGAAAAGCCATGGCTTAAGGAAGGAAATTTTTTTTTTCAAATTTGAAACCTCTTGTTTTGAACAACTGATGACTTAATAGAATTTGTATTTTGTACAATTTTTATTCTCATCCTTTACTTGTTTATATATTTGCTCTATCTCGTATATTGAGCATCAATCGTTCATGATATGTTCTACTTTAAAGGTATATATTATATCTTTATTTTCCTGTTCTATCTATCTATCGATCTATCTCTCTCTCTCTCTCTCTCTATATATATATATATATATATATATATATATATATATATATATATATATATATATATATATAATTTAAAAAATATTATTATAAAACTTTTATAAAGCTCTACTTTGTATTGAGCACTTTTGAAAATAATTTTGATTTAAGTTCATTTCATCAGCATATTTGGACTTGATTAATTATATATATATATATAAATATATATATATATATATATATATATATATATATATATATAAATGATTCTCTACAAGGATGAAGCGAGAAAGTCTCTGTGTAGCTTAATTGCCATAAATATATTTTTTTCATAACTTACTATATATAAGTCACGCTTATTATCAAATGTATGCTGACGGCACAACAGATGCCCAGCTATTCTTGCTTCCCATACGTATCCTGCTGGAATTTTATAACGGATTGGCTGCTGCCTTTTCCCTTAAGAGCCTCACGGATTGGCTGTCAGGCATCCCAACCCCTACTCCCTTTGGTGTCACGTGAGTCAGCCCATAAAAAACGCTTGCACACTGTGTTCAGGCATGGCCACCGAGAGTTACTACAGGCCTGCTGGCTCGAAAATGACGTCATTGCATTGCGTGTCAAACAATGGCCGTCGTAATAATAAGAAGGCATTTCGACTTCTCCATTCACTATATAATCCATCAAAATTCAGGAAATCAACCAATTTTAATTAAATTTTCAGTATTTATTAATTAATGATCACGAAATATAATAAACCCATTACTTTATTAGAAAGCTTGGTGCAAATGTATTATTTCCTGTAAACAAAAAACACCTTTACTAAAGTTATCCAAAATATCCAAACATGTTGACCATACGATATTGTAAATATTTAAAACAAAGCATTAGAAAAGTTTAAAAATTGCATGTAAAAAAAAAAAAGAAAGGAACACGATTCGATTTCTCCTGAAACTGATCTTTATTCAATATAAATTTAAAGAAAATAATAATTCACGATCAAATACTGCAAAAAACTGAATCATGAATTTCGGGAACAAACAATTAAATAAACTAACAAATTAAAAACAAACGATGAATAATGTTAAAAATGTAAACAAACAATAATAAAAACAAACGATAAGTTAGTTTTAAAAATGAAAACAAACGATAAATTAAAAAGTAAAACAAAATAAATTTAAACAAATAATGTAAATACAAACAAAGTTACTAGTGCAGAAATATTTTTTAGTGCAGAATTATTATTTTTTTTTAGTCAAACTTATAGAAAATATTTAGTAGAATGTTTCTAATTTTCTTTTTCTATTTAGCTTTTTCTTACTGATGTGATCATTTTTCATATCACAAAAATTGTTCAGTATAGAATTGAGGAACTCCAGATAATCATTCTTTCTATTTTTTCAATATTGTGACCCTCATCACAAGAGTCAACATGAAAAAGAAGATTAGCATCTGCCAAAACATTCAATGCTATAAACATAGCTAATTTTCGCTGATGGACGGACTTAAGAAAGGAAGAATTTTGAACAAGTTTACATATAACAATATAATTATAAATAACAAAATTCTTTGTTACATCACTGGGATATAACAGAGAACTTCTGTTAATCCCTTGAAAATACAGGTTTTCCTCTTCCGCATCATCTTTTCCAGATACTAAAATCTTGCAGCTATTGCATTTCATTTTCTTAAAAACTGCATAACAGCAATAACCTGCTAAATATAATATAACAGGGAGTACTTCTCTGCACTGATTAACATCATCATCTGTTACATCTATGTTAAATTTATAAACATCTAGCTGTTGCTCCCTTGCCATTTCATCCCAGTTAGCTTCTTGTAAATTCTTCAAATCAATAGTTCGGTTATTAAGTGGCAGGCTAAGTTTTAATACTGACAACATTCTGAGTTTCTTGAGACATTATATTGATCCCCACTAAGTTGTCGGTACTGGCCAAACCTTGCCTCAAGGTTATTTGTTTGAAACTTGCACGTAATATATACGTCATGTTCATTTCTTTCATGCAATACTTAGTCAGTTCAAGAATTGCATATGTGGTATGATGTAAAGCAGTGTAAGTTTCCTTTGTTAATTTCCCAGTTCTTCCAGGAATGCTATTCCAACATTCTAACCAGTCACAGAATACAGAGAGAAATCTATAATTTTCTTCATTTAATTTAAGTGGATTAGCATATTCATTGTTAAGCTGACAACATTTATATGGTGTTTTTACATTCATTATTGTCCACAAAATATAAAATATCTTAATCTATTCTGCAGTTTCTGCAAAGTTAACCAAACATTTCTGTTTTCCTAAGGTCAGCAATCCCTGAATAGTGTATTCATTGAAAATTTGCAGAACCAAAGTAACATTTTGCCTTTCAAGATTAGTGGGAGAAAAGGCCTTTTAAGTTAATTTGTAACAATATTTCAAAAGTGATTGAGATTCAGGTCATAAAGTTTGTGTAAGCTAGAAAATGGGGCACTTTGGATGTTATCTAATTCATGATTTCCATTATGACAAAACTTTGGGAACATCATGCATTTACTTGCATCTTTTTGGCCAAGCCAGTTGTTTCTAATGCATTTTAATATATGTACTGAGTCGAATAAGAAGAAAAGAGGTCTAGAGTTTAGCACTGGATGCGGATATACAATTGAAAGCTTTGCTGGGCTACAAAAGAAAGACATAGTTTTTTATTTATTGCATTATTATCTGTTATAACAGATAATACTCTAAAGCCTATCTCCTCTAAACCAATTATTAAACGTTTGATTATGTCAAATAAGTTCTCAGCTCGAAGACATTTAGTTGGTATAACGTGCACAACATCCTTATATTGTGAGAATACACTGCTAAGCATGAAAGCATAAGCACTTGTTGCAGCTTCATTGATGTTGTTGTCTAAGCCAACAACATTACCACCCTTATAATCAAAATAAGGTTTTAGATGAATTTCATCAACAAGTAAAGATACTGGGATATCTTTCTGCACTAGTAACTTGAACTTATTTTAAATATACATTAAAAAAATTGTTATCATGTTGTTCAACAACAGGATTCATAGAGGTTGATAAGGTTAGTCTTCTGGTGGTCGAATAACATGGTAAAATTACATTTTTAGTGTCTCTTAACAGTCTGTACCCTCTAGGGGAGCAGTTATATAACAAGGAAGAAAATATCATCATTTCACTCGAATAATTAAACTTATTCAGTGTCATTATGTTTATCTGTTAAATATGAATTTAATTGCATTGAAATATTTAAATGATTCATCTTGCACTAAGAACAGAAATGACAAGATTAATTTTAATATAGAAATTACATTTTGAGGTTTAGTTTGCTGTTCTTCTATATCCATTTTTTCCATGTTCTCCATCAAAATGTGTAGAGTGTTTTCATCAGTTACATGTTTAGGAATCTTATACTCCCCTATAGTATTCATTTTCACATCACTGCAGAATACATTTACTACTAAATCAGATGCAATTACCAGGCACAGCGTGATTTTGGGACATGGATATTTGCTAATATGGCATATAATAAGTCTATCTTTTTGCCTAATAATGCTCCAATTTTGATCAAGAAAATTTAATTTTTTTTCTATGTCTTCAAGAGTTCTGAAAATCTTCTCTAGCGTATAAGCTATATCAGCAGCAATGCTTTCACTTAAAGCACGTTTAAATGCAGAATTTACAAGTCGTACTCTTTTAGAATTTGGTGACTCTCTGAAGCTTGTCGACGATGCAGATAAATAGGGAGCCAGTTAGACAGAATTCGAGGGATAGCACCATTTCGGAGATATGGTTTCCGAAGTTTAACAGTAATGGTTCTACCTGTTTTGGAGTCAAATGCGGATGCCTCTCTATTTATGTCCTCGAGTCGAAAATGAAGTTCACAAACCTGAAGAAATAATTTAAAAGACAAACAATATCATTATTTAAACCTCTTCAACCGGAAGTAATTCAGACTTTGAAATTTGTTTTAAAATTATACAAAAAAAAATTCAATGTTAACTGTTTGTTTGATAATGGAATCACCAACTCCTATCTTGCTATTAAGTAAGAGATAGGTACGTGCAAAATCAAAGGCCGATCCCCAAAATGTAAAAACATTTTGACCCTCCCTTCACTTAAAAAATCACTAAAATTCAGGAAATCAAACAATTTTAATGAAATTTTCAATATTTATTAATAAACAAGCACAGAAGATATAGTGAACTCATTTTTACAAAAAATTTAGTGAAAATGTATTTTTTTAAAACAAAATTCACCTTTACTAAAGTTATATTTTTATATATAAAAATAAAAATACATAAATTTTTTTAATGAAAATAAAAGTGTGTATATGTTTAAAGTAATTTTTAAAAAATTATTTCGTATATATTACGAAAAATGCCCCTAAACTCCGTGTTAATAAAATAATTATACCTCGAAGAAAAATTAATTTTTTAATTAACGATATTATCATTGAATAAAGCATTGTTTAATCAATATTTTCACAAAAAATATAATTTCATAATATATTTCATGTGATTTACTATTTATTTAAATAATATTGTTCCAAATTGTTCGAAATGCCGTAAATGAAACTATTTCTTTTTTAAATCTTAGTGAAAATGCATTATTTTTTGTAAACAAAATACACCATTACTAAAGGTATATTTTTATATATAAAAAAAAAAATCCATGAATATTTTATAATGGAAATAAAGATCTGTATATGTTTAAAATATTTTTTTAAACTATTTCGTATATATTACAAAAATGCCCGTGTTAATAAAAATAGCTTTAAGAAAAATTAATTTTGTTAATTAACGATATTATCATTGAATAAAGCATTGTTTAATCAATATTTTTTTGGTGAAAATATTGATTAAATATGCCGTTATTATTTCATTTATTTAATCTACAAAAGTACAGAGAAAAGATAAAATATACTACACTTAATAAGACATCGAAAAAAGTAATAAAAAAATGAAAACAATAATTATTGGCTATACACTACTTTTTTATCAAATAATGAATAAGTAATTTAGACTTTTGATTTTTTTATATAATTAAAAAAAAAATTCAAACTTACTACACTATATTTAGTTGGTGTAAACATATCTCGCTTTATTGCGTGTATCCATATTTGCCGTAATTCTTCTTTTGGAAATCCAAACACATGCAGTAAGCATTTTAACTTTGTGAATTATGAAATTAAATTTAAAATTTATTATTTCATTTATTTAATCTACAAAAGTACAGAGAAAAGATAAAATATACTACACTTAATAAGACATCGAAAAAAGTATTTAAAAAACTGGAAACAATCATTATTGGCTATACACTACTTTTTTTATTAAATAATGAATAAGTAATTCAGACTTTTGATTTTTTATA
>OY744539.1:24009212-24069212 GCA_963556195.1 Sepiola atlantica
AATCCTCGGATTTGTTTACACGAACTTTATGTGCTTCTTCAAAGCGAGCACCTATAAACTATTCACTGAATTTATAGCCGACAGAATCTCTGACCACATCTCCTCTGAAAAAGTAGCAGCCTGTATTTCTTTGCATATTTTTGTTTTAATTGTTTATATTTTTACCTTTTACATATTTATATTTTCAAATGTTTTGCATTACAGTAAATTATACTGACTTATCCGTCGAATTCCTTGTGATGATCACAGCATATCTGAAAATCCATGGAAAAGGGACTTCCGGTTTGTGGCTTTCGTGGTTTGTGTGAGCTGCAGCGTTGTCTGATTGTGGAAATAATTATATATATATATCATTTCACATTAAAAATCTAATATTAATTTGCTCGTTGGGTTAGCTTGTTGGATGACATCGTCCTAGCAAGTATAAAATCATACTTGTGAGACATCGGCCTGGGTTCTCAGTAGTTGGATGACTACACCCCTTGATGAGAAGAGTAGGTACATTCTATAGTCGGCCTTCGACGCAGTTTGCTTAATCTGTGTTAGTTTACAGACTTTCGTGTATGTGGCGTGATGGCTCAGTGGCAGAGTTCTCGCATGCAAGTGACTCGGTGTTCGACTCCTGAGTTCGGATATGTTCTACTGATTAGCCCGAAGGAGGACGAAACTCGAGTCTAGGACTTCTGGTTTGTGACTTTCATGGTTTATGTGGGCTGCGGCGTTGTCTGATTGTTGAAATATATATATATATATATATATATATATATATATATATATATATATATATATATATATATATATTATATATATATATATATATTCTAATGGATTACCATATATCAAGGTCAAAACTACTCAAGGATAAGGGTTGATGATATGGAATGGTTGACAGTTGAGAGATGAAGAAGCTTATGAGAGGATTGGGAATGATTAATGGAATGGACCAAGTTCAAATACTTGTAGAAACGCTTCAAAGACGGGAATTTGTTGACATTGTATTTGAAGACGCCCCTGTTGTCATCTGCAGGGGATCAGACCCTTATTAATTTGCTGCAACGAAGGATGTCTGTTCTTGGAAATCCACACTGACATTAGGTACATTTTTCGTTGTGGTAGTGAGACAAGTTCTTGCTGTGAATGCCTTACAAGGATGAATCGGGAATTGAAGCTCAGTCGAGCACCTTCTATGGAAATTACGATAAAATAGAGAAAGCGACTAACAACGTCTCTCCTGTGAGAAAGAGGGAACGAAATGGCTTGTCTCGTTTCACCCATGTTAAGACGCAGCGTGTGTCTTTCAATCGTAGACGTGTCCCTTTTTGTCAAGAGATTCTCGTGGCTGGCTCTGTTCTTGAGGAGAAATCGACGCTGAAATTCCTTGGTCTTTCTTTCTCATCAAATCTTTCTTGGGGTTCATACATTTGATTTACTGCTCTTTCTGCTTCTCTCTATCGCTCCAAACACTTTCTTACACCTGAGGCTATTCTCTATCTCTACAAATCTACTATCAGTTCATGTATGGAGTACTGTTTTCGTGTTTAGGCTGGTGAATCTTTGTCGCATTTGAGGTTTCTTGATAAGGTGCAGAAACATATCTGTAACCTGATTGGTCCAGCCTTTTCTTCTTCTCCTCTGCACCCTCTTTTTTTACAGACGTCATGTTGCTAGTCTCAGCTTTTTAGATAAATACTATTATAGCATGTGTTCTTCAGAATTGTGTGATCTATTCCCCTCTTCCTTTGTTCCAGCTCGTTTGACTTGTTAGTCTACTGTTCTCCATCAATTCGCTGTTTTCATACCTCATTGTGATACAGCTTCTTATTCTAGTAGCTTTTTTCCTAGAACTACAGGCTTGTGGAACTCTCTTCCTGCTGACTGTTTTCCTCCTGCTTATAGCCTTAGTCTTGAAAAGACTAAGGCAGATAGACATCTCCTGTCTTTGTGATAATCATCGTTCGTTCTTGTTAGCTTCTTACATCAAGTGGCCTCATGCCTTGTCTGGAGTGATTTCCATTATGAGAAAAGGTGCAATCAGATGGTCTGGCAAAATAGGTGATCTGGCAAGACTGGAACCGAAAAAAAAGAGACTGTTCGGAATAGTAGAGATCATCCCCTACTAGATTTCGGAGTCGATTTTGAACTCAACTCGTGCTCTGATCTGCGCCTCCCCAGATGGAGCAGTACCATCCTAGGACGTATCTGCCCCTTATATAGGTATAGGATTGCATTAGGAGTTAGGTAGTTTCTATAGTGGTAGATTGGGTGTAAGTCTTCCATTTTAGATTGTACTTTGTAGTTAAAATATACTTTAAAATTGAAAAAAAACTTGTAAAAAAGCAAATTTTCCGATATCTCTTAAATAACTTTTAATATTTTTCCCATAACCACAATATACACTTTTTGTTAATTTTTTACATCTAGCAGATGTACACATATTCTATCAATAGTTAATTACTAATTACTAGTTAATTAATATATTCTATCAATAGTTAATTACTAATTACTAGTTAATTAATATATTCTATCAATAGTTAATTACTAATTACTAGTTAATTAATATATTCTATCAACAACACCGAATAGTTAATTACTATGGTTTCGCTTTCAGTGAAGCTATAAGATGAACATATCTTTAAATCCGGGCATTTTTAACGACAGGTAACAGAACAAACAAGAGTGAATAAACAAACAAATAGGCAACAAATAAATGTTACCAAAGGCAAGATAAGTTACTCTTCTACTTACCTGGATAAGTTTATTTGTGTTTTAACTTATCTTAAAGCGTTTTTTAGTTCGATTTAAAAGTAGTGTCGAGGTGTCGTGCGATCAAATGTTCCTATTTTTTGTTTTCAATTCTAATATGGCGTCTCGATACTACTTTTAAATCGAACTAAAAAAACGCTTTAAAATAAGTTAAAACACAAATCAACTTATCCAGGTAGGTAGAAGAATAACTTATTTTGCCTTTGGTAACATTTATTTGTTGCCTATTTGTTTGTTTTTTTACCCATTTTTTGTTCTGTTAGCTGTCGTTATAAATGCCCTCAAATCTTATATTTATGAACCAATGGCGTGAGCAAAGAGAAATAAGACACATTTCAAAGTTACATTAAAAAAAACTATCACAATTTTGTACAAAAAAGAAGGCAAGAAACTCAGCGTTTCCCGGAAATACACTAAAATAAATATAGATTCTTTTTTATATTATTAAGGGGAAGTGGATAAGAAACTAGGCGTTCGTTATATTTTTGAGGAAGGGGCGGGGGAAGAAACTCGGTGTTGTCCGGGAGCAATAACCTTAAACGTAAAGGCTCAATTATTATGTTCAATACATTAAAACATGAGAGAGGAATCGGCTGGGCGGAGGAGACATAAGGTGGAGGAGAGAGATGTGGAAAAACAGGGAAAGGGGGAAAGACAAAGATAGAGAGAGGGATTGAGAGAGAGAGAGGGGGTAATATAAAAATGTAACACACACACACATATGTGTGTGTCTGTATAAATATTAAGTTATATTTATCTACAAACGATGTTGCTCTCAGCAATGCAGGGAAGTGATAATTTCAGACGGTCATAAGGTGCGAACCCGGTTCAGAAATCCACCTTTCGATCTGCATCTTTTCACTCTATCCTCACGGCCATGGGATATGATCACGTGATACAGAGTAATTAAGTTGTATTTTAATATATTAAAGTTTGTATTTATGAGTACATAATAGTGCTCAATAAATTTCTTGTAGAGCTATATAAAGTGAAATATTTATGCCTATATTAAGCATTATAAGTAGCTGGGAGTGATCGATTCTTTTATGAAGACACATATATATATATATATATATATATATATATATATATATATATATATATATATATATATATAGAGAGAGAGAGAGAGAGAGAGAGAGAGAGAGAGAGAGAGAGAGAGAGATAAATCAATATTTGTTTTGGACTGGCCTATGTTTTCATTTGTTTTCCTTCCACTATGTTATTTGCACGAATATATTTTACTTCACTGTTTTTTTTTCTCAAAATACTTATTCCGGATAAGAAAACTATTAGGGTGGAGACATTTTGCCTTACTCATCGAAACGGATTAAAGGGAAGTTATCGTGTGCAATTATATTTAGTTCTCTCCGTTAACTTCACTAAAAGTAAATATACATATAAATTAAATTATGCAACTTCAAGCGTGTCTGTGTAAGGCGTGTTTGTCTGTTTGTATGCGTGTATATGTGTTTTCCCGCCATCACATTAAGTAAACATATTCATTTGTTCTTTACTCTTAATCGATTAACGTTAACTAATAAAACAAACTATTGTTAAATAATAAAACTAACTATTGTTAACTTCCTATTTTGCAAAATAATTTGGTTACAGAATTAAAATCAGCAAAATTAATTTCATTTTCTTTCTTTTTTAATTATGAAGAATCCATGAGCGATTGCTCTTTTACCACATTACCTTGAGTGGAGTGTATTATTCTATGGCTGACCCTTCAAACTTAAGTATCTTATTTACCTCCTCTCCAGGAGGTCAGACACAAGGTCAGGTGTGGGTTTTGATGAAAATGTTTTATTGGAACGAACTGGATTCGAACCCGACACACCTCAGTCCGCGTCGTTAACCACTCAGCCACCGTGCCATCCCCATTTATTCGTAAACACGTTAATTATTTGACACCCGGGCAACTCCGGGTAAGAGGAACTAGTTATTAATAATTATAAAAGATTGAATTTCGAATGGTACTCGATCCCAAATCGGGCCTCCTTTCAGTTATAGCTCGCGAGTTTAATTTTTGATAAATAAAAAAAAAAAAACAAAGAGAAAAGTAAAAAAAATGAATTTCCTGCTAATGAGAAATTAACGAAAACAACGTTCAATGGATAAGGAGAGAATAATCGATAAAACACGAATAACATATTAATTAATCAAACTATCGGAGACGCCAGAAAATGTCATTTGTTCCCATTGACAACAGGCTTCGTTAATGTGTCCGTTAATTAATTAATAACCGATATCGTATGCCTTGACATTTTTAATAAAGACCAACATACAGCTGAATTTCAAAAATGTTAAAGGGATATATCAAAACTATACATTGAAACAAGAACGCACGTGCAACAAAATCTCACCAATAAATCACAATACTCGTTTGGCAGTTCATAGATTTATTTATGATATATCGATATTTGATTCGAACTAGTCTAGTTTTTTTTTTCTTCCTTGCTCTATGTTATTGGCAGGAATATATTTTATTTCAGGTCAGCTTTTTGATGAAAATAATTGGTTCCGGCTAAAACACTTTTAGAGTGGATAAACTTTCCCTTAACGAATATTCTTTTACATTAAAGGGGAGTAATCATGTAATGTATATCGAAACAAGAAAGCACGTGCAACACAATCTCATCCAGAAACACAACACACGCTTTCCGGTTCATAGATTTATTTATGATAATACATGTATAGGAGCTAATCTTCGCATAAACTTTAAGACGAACTACTATAATATTTTCTAGAAATGGGTCGTTAAATGAAAGGGAAACAAAGCCCTTTTATAAACAGCAACAATATATTTATTTGAGTGACTTACACCGTTTGGGTATAGGTTGCCGAAAGTTAAAACAGTGTCACAGTAGATGAAGTAATAAAGTAAGAAAAGACGGCCGCCGAAATTCTCCGAGCTGTATATCTTCCAGTGAGGAATAAATTGCTCGGCGTTAAGTTGACAGGGTCGAGAGAGAAGACGTCTTTCTTCGTAGGTGCCTGGAAGCTTTCTGTTACTGCTGTGTAAATCGTAAAGGGTCTAGATGTGGCCCTTCGACGGTTCAATCGAAATTAATCTGCCCTGGGGGCTGATTGGCAATCGTGTGACCAAACAACCTCACAGGGTCTGCTCTCCGCGAGAGCAAAGACATATTAATGTTTATGACAGCTACATATCTTCTTGGTCACGATACCGTTTAATCAGCCGATAGCAAAAGACTCCCAATTTTGTTTTTTTCGAGGCTGGCTTTTGGAAGACAATGAAATCGACACCAGTCACGACTGGCACGTCTGTCTCAGACGCTCTGTGCTGCTGCTGTAGGGCCGACCGTTATCTCTTCAACTCTCGCGATGACGTCACTCACGAGATCTCGTGGCGTAAGCGTTTCCCACGCGTGGATTGTGCTGCTGCCATCATGTGCCGTCTTCGTCGTGGCTTAAAATTGCACAGAAAAACTAATGACTACGGACGACGAACGCGTTTTGGGGATATTTTATTTTATTATTATATCTTTGACCGGATTGACTGTTTCATATCTACCTAAAAAAACCTACACCTGACCTGTGTCTAACTTTTTCGCAAGGAAGTAAATAAAATGTATAACTAGAATATTTCCCTCTTGATTTTCATTTCCGACGGCCACAAGAAAATACCGATGAACCGCATACTAGCTCGATAGTTTCCTATCTCATCAACTTCAACTGACTATTTTTCGAACAACAAAAGAAGGTCTCTTTTGACAGAACAGCTTACACGCCAACGAAACTCTATTATACAGTGTACAATCCAGCAACGAAAAACGGACCCCACATGCATAGGATACTCTCTCGATCAACATAGCAACGAACAATTGACCTAACATACACAGAGTACTCTCTTGGGCAACATAGGAACGAACAAAGGAACCCACATTCACAGGGTACTCTCGCGAGCAACAAACAACGAACCCCACATACACACGATATTCTCTCGGGCAATACAGCAACGAAAAACGTACCGGACATACGCAGGGTACTCTCATGGACGACACAGCGACGAACAATGTACTCCACATGCACAGGGTACTCTTTTGAACCACACAGCAACGAACAACAGACCTCACATGCACCGGGTACTCTTTCGGGTGTAAGAGCAATAAACAACGAGCCTCAAATGCACAGGGTATTCTCTCGGTCACACAGTAACGAACAACAGACCCCACATGCACCGGGTACTCTTTCGAGTGAATGAGCAACAAACAACGAGCCCCAAATGCACAGAGTACTCAGCAACGAACAACAGACCCCACATGCGCAGGGTACCATCTCGGACGACACAGCCACGAACAACGGAGTTTACATGCACAGGATACTCTCTCGAGCTACAGGCTAAGACTAGTAGCAATTCGACTGGCAAATGTTCACTGTTCGACTTCCATAGATTGCAAAGCTGGGCACACGTGATCGATCTGCATAAATACGCTATTTCCGGCGTGTACACGTTTTGGATTTTTTTGTAGAAGAGCCTCGCCAAAAATACCACCCTCCAAAGCAAAGCGACAAAATGCGGATTAGAGTAAAATAAGTTTGATTTTATACAAGGTGTGTTAGAAGGCTATTACAATGCAAGAAATAGAAAAAATGGCGTTGAAGAATACGACAAACCAAGTATTATCTATTTATCTTTTATTTTTTTATAAATTAAGCTTACTTGATCAGAAGAAACTTCTACACAGTGATTTAATATGTGAGGCCGAGTTCCATAATATATTTCGAGGTGAACCCTCTTTATCAAATGGATTGTGTATCAAATCCTCAAAAGTCCGTGCGTGAAATGGGTTGAAATAGGAACGCACTAAATACATTCAAGTCCTGCAGAAATGGGTCCGGTTAATTATACTAGTCATTATTATAGTTATATAGTTCTTTAAAATATGTTTTGTTTAGGTATTTATATATGTGTTTGTTTTGGGTTTTTTTTTATCTTATATACTATCTTCTTTCTTTTTTTTTCTTAATTTGATATCCTTTTTTCAAATCAGTCGGTTTGTCTTTCGACCGTTGTAGCTGTTTTGAATTTTTTAATTTTAAATTGAAATTTGAATTATGTAAGGGGGGGAACTAAGTTTGATTGCTTAGTCACCAGGATTCAATCTTTCCATGCCATAAAGTATTTGCGTAATAAAAATTCCATTTAATAAAACGTTTTTTTTACGACAACGCACTTGTTTTCTTCTTTTTTCAGTGTTCTGGAGGTTGAAGATACAATCCTTAATACAGCCGTTAATAACTACGAATAGCATTAATTACTAATGGAGATTTGATATCTGTCTGTCTGAAACCGAAACTATACTATTATTCTATTGATATTGTACTATTTGTTAATGCTCAGTTCAGTTTAGTATAGTATATCGGGTAGTGGGTGGTGTAGTATTTGTACTTTTGCCATGATGCCATCTTCCAAGGCATTACCTCTTACTTGGGAGGAGGGAAGTGTAGTATATGTTTATTCGTCATCATACTATCCTCTCAGGCTAGCAAACAATATGCGACCGAGAGGGGTTTCTATGTCGCCCAAGAGAGTACCTTGTGAATGTGTGGTCCATTTTTTGTTACTATGTCGCCCAAGAGAGTACCTTGTGCATGTGTGGTTCATTTTTTGTTACTATGTCGCCCAAGAGAGTACCTTGTGCATGTGTGGTTCATTTTTTGTTACTATGTCGGCCTAGAGAGTACCTTGTACATGTGTGGTCCATTTTTTGTTACTATGTCGCCCTAAAGAGTACCTTGTGCATGTGTGGTCCATTTTTTGTTACTATGTCGCCCAAGAGAGTACCTTGTGCATGTGTGGTTCATTTTTTGTTACTATGTCGGCCGAGAGAGTACCTTGTACATGTGTGGTCCATTTTTTGTTACTATGTCGGCCTAGAGAGTACCTTGTGCATGTGTGGTCCATTTTTTGTTACTATGTCGGCCTAAAGAGTACCTTGTGAATGTGTGGTCCATTTTTTGTTACTATGTTGCCCTAGAGAGTACCTTGTACATGTGTGGTCCATTTTTTGCTACTATGTCGCCCTAGAGAGTACCTTGTGAATGTGTGGTCCATTTTTTGTTACTATGTCGGCCTAGAGAGTACCTTGTGCATGTGTGGTCCATTTTTTGTTACTATGTCGCCCTAGAGAGTACCTTGTGAATGTGTGGTCCATTTTTTGTTACTATGTCGCCCTAGAGAGTACCTTGTACATGTGTGGTCCATTTTTTGTTACTATGTCGCCCTAGAGAATACTGTGTGCATGTGTGGTCCATTTTGTGTTACTATGTCGCCCTAGAGAGTACCTTGTGAATGTGTGGTCCATTTTTTGTTACTATGTCGCCGAAGAGAGTCCATTGTGCATGTGTGGTCTATTTTTTGTTACTATGTCGGCCTAGAGAGTACCTTGTACATGTGTGGTCCATTTTTTGTTTCTATGTCGCCCTAGAGAATACTGTGTGCATTTGTGGTCCATATTTTGTTTCTATGTCGCCCTAGAGAATACCGTGTGCATTTGTGGTCCGTTGTTCGTTGCTGAATAGTACACTGTATACTAGATAGATGTTTCGGTTACATCGACTGAAATTTTGTAAAATAAATTTTTTTTAAAAGATGCGAATAGCAACCGGAATAATCTATCAATCATAATCTAAAAAAATCCCAAACATAGAGGGAAACTTGTTCTCTTTTCCCTGTTGACTGCAACATAGTCATCTTCAAGTCAAATGTCAACAAATACTTGCCGAGCTGTTCTCTGCAGTAATCAAATCCTTCCATGTTCACTTATTGTATCCAATCCTCTCATAGTATTGTTCTTCATCCAATTTATAATCTCACTAACTCTTATCCTCGAATGGCCTTTAGGCCTTGATAAGCGGTGACTCATTAGTATAAAAAACATTCCAGCAAGGATTCGTTTGAAAATCTTGTGATTTATATGGCTGAAAGTCCTACTGCCGAAGCGGAGGGATTTGGGTATTTATCTTAAATGAACGTTGGGGTAGGGAATGGAAAGGTCATCGAGTGGAAGTGACCGTGCACTTTTAGAAACACGCTGCATTCTCACAAAAGACTTCATGCCGGCTGCATTCAATAATGAAGAACAAGAAGCAGCGGGCATTTGTGCGCGGGACAGATTCTTCAGAATCGAGCGACAAGCGATGTTGGGAAATTTGTTTTGAAAAGGATCTTGTGTTGATTAGTGAATAAAGAAATGTTTCCTGCTGGCATGGGATGGAAGGAAGAAAACAATGAAGGCAGGAAGGAATGAGGAGAAAAAGGAAGGAATGAAGGAAGGGGAAAGGAAAAGAAGAATAATGTAAATGAGGAAAAAAGGAAAGAAGGAAAGAAGGAAAGAAGGAAAGAAGGAAAGGGGGAATGAAAGAAGGCAAGAAACAGGAAGGAAGAAATGAAGAAAAAGGAAGAGAGGGAGAAAAAAGGAAAGGAAGAAAAAAGTGAAGAAAGAAAATTGGAAGGAGGAAAATAAGGAGAGAAGAATAAAGGAAATGAGAAAGAAACGGGAAAGAAGGAAGAAAGTGTAAAGAAAAGAAAAATGTATGGGAGATAAAGAAGGCAAATAAACAATGAAGGGGGGAAGAAAAAGTGAAGAGATGAAGAAAGGAACGAAGAAGAAAATTAAGGAGCAAGAAAAAAGAATAGGTGAAAGAAAACAAGGGTGGTAGGGGAAAAAGACAAGAAAGAAAGATGGAAGGAAGGATGAGAGAAAGGGGGAAGAATAAAGTAAAGGAGGAAGAAACGGGAAAGAAAGAAAAAGAGTGAAGGAAGAAGGGAATAAAAAGGGAAGTGGGAAGAAGGTGAAGACATGCAGAAAAGGGAAAATAAGTAAGAAAACAATGAAAGAAAGAATTAAGGAACGAAGGAAACAAAGAAAGAAGAGAGATGAATGGAGGAAATTATGAAGAAACGGGAAAGATAGAAGAAAACTGTGAAAGAAGGAAAGCAGGGAGGAGGGAACAAAGAGAACAATAGAGGAAGAAGAGAAAGACATAATAAAGGAGAAAAGAAAAGGGTAGAAAGAAGGAAGGGGAAAGAAACAAAGCAAAAAAGAGAAGAATAAAAAAAAAGGGGAAAGGAGGAAGAAAATTAGGCATGAAGGAAGAAAAAGTGCAACGAATGTAGGAAGACAGTAAGGATCAAGGATATAAAATCAAAAAAGAAAAAGACAACGAAAACATGACGGAAAAGGGTAAGAAAAACAGAAAAACAGATAAACGCAAAATACATTAAAAGATCTCCACATTTCCATAACGGCGATTCTTTGTTCCGCCTTCCCCATTGTCGGTAAACACTCGGAGCTGTACAAAGCGACAGGTCTCACAACAATCCGGTAGATCTTTGATTTTAGACGGTCGCTGAAGTCGAAGATCCACCGGACTGTTGTGAACCCCATCGCTTTCTACGGCCCCGAGTGCTTACCGATAATGAGGAAGGAGGAGCGAAGATTCGCCGTTATAGAAACGAAATCGCTCTGCTGCATGTTTGGAATTACACTGCTCGGCCGCGTTTGCAATTAGGGTATCTGAAGGCGCTACGGCATCACACCGATTGAGGATAAGATGAGGGAATGTCGGCTTAGATGTTTTGAACATGTTATGAGGGCTAACAACGACACCGTCGCGAAACTTGTCTTTGTATTGGAAGCTGCTAAAAAGCAACCGAGAATAATGCCGATGTTGAGATGGTCAGACGCCTTGCATGAAGACTTCTGTAAAACCGGCCTTCATCCGTACCAAGCCTATGATCGTGCCAAGTGGAGACACAAATTAATCATTTGGAATCCCGCCATAGCTCAGGATTAACGCAGAAGAAGAAGAAGAAGAAGAAGAAGAAGAAGAAGAAGAAGAAGAAGAAGAAGAAGAAGAAGAACTAAAAATCTAATTCTGATGAGAGGAGAAAGTGAGATTGGTTATTTATAAAATAAATGATCTCTATAATGATACGCTGAGGCATTTCATGCTCGTACGTACGTTATCACCTTTCACACACATTAAAAAATAAGATCGTCTGATCAACAAATATTTTGATTGGAGATTAAATCTGATGTCTTTAAGGTTAAATAATTCCGACATTTTCAAATGAATTGTTCCAAAATCAAATAATGTCGTCTCATCGAATAAAAGAGTACAATTCTAAATAAACACATTTCAAAAAGTGGCATTCGTTTTATTGATTTGAAGAATATTTAGCTAACAATTATTTTTACGGTAAGAAAACGGATAAATATTTACTGTTTTAAAAAGAATTACATTTCTAGAATTTTAAATAAATATAGAAGATACATATCTTTATTTTATTTCAAACATCGAGCATTATTTTTAGAGGAAGAGAGAGACTTTTTTCCTTAATAGTATTGATCCTGCCAGACATTTATTATTTCAAAAAGAAATAATATTATTTCAGGAATAGTCAAGGCAATGTTCGGATATCGGCCATTATCTTTGAGATAATGTTACACCGGCCGTTCTTACACAGGAGAAACAACACCGGTTGTCACTATAAATAGTGCGAGTCACCAGAGACACAGAGAAGACAAAGCACAGTCTTGTAACTGTCTAGCCAAGTGCTAGTCACTTTCTTACTTTGTTAATACACTTGTTAAACCAACCCTCGACTTGACTTCCTTTATTTATTATTTACTGTTGGACAACTTCACAACAGATAACCACACAGATAAAAATCTGGTGTGCCGTTAAGGCCCGGTAAGTGTGAATCCCATTCAGAATAATACCTCTTACTTATGAGGTGATCACCAAAATGGTCCCCATATCATTAAACAGTGACAGAACAAAGACTGTTGGATATTCAAGATGGTATATTTGGTGGGCAAGTCAGGTAGATACTGAAGTTCATTTGTTATCAAGAGTTCCGTAAAGGTATTATTAATTTAAGGGTCACCTGCATTGGTCGCCAGTATGGACGGCTTGCTGACACATGTTCCACTGATCTCCGGTCGTGTTGCTGGTAGCTGCGTTAGATATTTTTTGGACAGTGGTTGATGAGGCAACGATATTCATTGTGACGTTGCTGGTATGTAGTTCGTGCTGCAGTTGTTGATTTTCGCGGCTGAGTGATGATCGGTGTCATCAAATGACCGCAATCATTTGTTTTGTCCGTGGAAGTTTTTCTGTGTATTTACTTCCGTCCTACAACAGGAAGATGTGGCACACGGCCAGAGGGTTGGGAGAATTAAGCCAGCGCCCCTAAAGAAGGGGTACTCTGGCCTATTAAAATCTGCCTGGACAGCCCAGTTTGCATTCCCTGGTCGGGGCGTCTCAGGTAGTTAGCAATAAACTAACTCCACCCCAAAGAGGGGAGGCAAGGCCTGGAAGGGTGGACCTCCTAGGGCTACTCAGGACCGATATCTCAGGCCGACAGATAAAACGCCGTCGAAATGACCCAGTTTCTGCCAGAATGATTGTTGAGTAAAGATCCTCGACTGGTATCTTCCAGTCAAAAGTATCTGAGCAACTGAAGTTGCAGAGAGCCTGCTTTGATAAACCTGTCGATTATATGACCGGTTCAAAAACGTTTTTTTTTCTGGGATTTGGTTGCCCTCATGGTGCATAAATTGAAATTCAAATGCTTGAATTTGAATTCTATCCAAACCGAAGCTAATCCCTTTAGTACTTTCAATTATCCTCTTTTTGAGTGCTGCTCTCCCCCTCCCCCGCAAGGATAAGAATGCGGAGGAAAGAACGAAGGAAAGTAAAGGATAGCGTAAGTACAAGAGGAGGGGGAAATTTCTGTATGTACGTGTGTAAGTCGAAATTTTCTGCTGCTGTTGGCTATAATCATACTGTGCGCCCGTACGTGTGTGGGTGTGTAGACGATTACTATTGCTGCGGCTGCTAAACAGATTTTTGTAATTGTGAAATCGTTTGTCTCCAGTTCCTGAACAAATTTTGACCCGCTTTGATATCCTATTTCATTTTGACCCGCTTTGATATCCTTCTTAATTTTGACCCGCTTTGATATTCTTCTTCATTTTGACCCGCTTTGATATCCTTCTTCATTTTGACCCGCTTTGATATCCTTCTTCATTTTGACCCGCCCTGATATCCTTCTTCATTTTGACCCGCTTTGATATCCTTCTTCATTTTGACCCGCTTTGATATCCTTCTTCATTTTGACCCGCTTTGATATCCTTCTTCATTTTGACCCGCTTTGATATCCTTCTTCATTTTGACCCGCTTTGATATCCTTCTTCATTTTGACCCGCTTGGATATCCTTCTTCATTTTGACCCGCCCTGATATCCTTCTTCATTTTGACCCGCTTTGATATCCTTCTTCATGTTGACCCGCTTGGATATCCTTCTTCATTTTGACCCGCTTTTATATCCTTCTTCATCTTGACCCGCTTTGATATCCTTCTTCATTTTGACCCGCTTTGATATCCTTCTTCATTTTGACCCGCTTCGATATCCTTCTTCATTTTGACACGCTTTGATATCCTTCTTCATTTTGACCCGCTTTGATATCCTTCTTTATTTTGACCCGCTTTGATATCCTTCTTCATTTTGACCCGCTTTGATATCCTTCTTTATTTTGACCCGCTTTGATATCCTTCTTCATTTTGACCCGCTTTGATATCCTTCTTCATTTTGACCCGCTTCGATATCCTTCTTCATTTTGACACGCTTTGATATCCTTCTTCATTTTGACCCGCTTTGATATCCTTCTTTATTTTGACCCGCTTTGATATCCTTCTTCATTTTGACCCGCTTTGATATCCTTCTTCATTTTGACCCGCTTTGATATCCTTCTTCATTTTGACCCGCTTTGATATCCTTCTTCATTTTGACCCGCTTTGATATCCTTCTTTATTTTGACCCGCTTTGATATCCTTCTTCATTTTGACCCGCTTTGATATCCTTCTTCATTTTGACCCGCTTTGATATCCTTCTTCATTTTGACCCGCTTTGATATCCTTCTTCATTTGATCTAATTTCGTATTTCATTTTACTTCCTAACATCCAACGATGAATGATTCAACGAACTATAGTGGACATTCATTAAACTTAACAAACCCCTTTGTGTACTTTTCCATTGTCACCTTTTTAAGTGTAGCCCCTCTCGTGCAAGGAAAGGGAAGTGAAGAGAGGAAAGAAGGAAAGAAAAGGAGAAAGTAATGAGAAAACGAGTAGAGAAGGGGAGGTAATAATCTTAACAAACCAATTGATTTCAAATTTCTACGCATTCACTAAAAACATCACTAACGTTATTTCGTCTGAATATGAATATTAGTGCGAACACTGGCGAAGCATAATGTTTTTCCCGTCATTTTTTGACGGAAGGATTACATCCATATTAAGATAATAGATTTATATTATTTAGATTATTCGGACTACTGTTCTCATCTTCGATGTTATGCTCACAACGTTTCGGCCGATGTAATCTCCAACTTTCTTCAGGTGCGTCTTGTCGAACTCAGGAATTTGTACGGAATTTCGAACGGAGACCTCTATAGTTAATCGACGGGAGTAGCTTGTTGTAGAAGTCTTAAGTAATTCGTAATTTTATTCTTACTATCGCCTGTATCGAGGATTGAACCTTACAAACGACTGTCACTTAGAACTGATTATTACTCAGCCCTTATATCCGTTGCGCCATGGGTCCTTGCGAAAGCAATGTATCCTCGTGGATTAAATAAAGGGTTCCGTTCGAAATTCTGTACATATCCTCGAGTTCGACATAAAGATTCCCGAGTTCGACAAGATACACCCGGAGAAGTTCGGAGGTTACATCGGCCGAAACATTGTGATAATAACATCCAATATGAGAACAGTAGTCCGAAAATATCGATCCTCATGTTAAAAATTTCCAAAACGAATAATGTAATTTTTACCATTGTGATTTGTATAATGGATTATTCCGACGAGAGAACTCTCCTTTCTTGTGAAAGATAAGCTGGTTCCTTAGCAGAAAGAAACCGGATATTTACAGTAGAGTATTCGCGGGCTGGACAGGCAAATATTTAAGGTCATATGCGACCTGCGGGCCTCACTTTGCCTGTCCTTAAATTAAATAGTTCGGATCAAAAGCTTGACAAACAACTGCGCTCAAGGATCGCAACTAGCCTTTTGGCGAACATATGTCAGCCATATTGATTTGAAAAGGAAATAAAGCATGTTGAGTCCTGCTATCAATTACATTGGTAATTGGACAAGAGAAAGGAAGTGTACCCATCGTTCCGTATCGCTCGAAGAGCAACACCTAATCCTTCTATAGTCGACAATGGCCTCTTATCCGATATTAGTTGTGAAATCAATAATGGCTGCACGTGAAAGGAAGGCAGATTTACTCTTTCGTTGTTATCCCGGATACATCAGACTAAATACTTTTCCTAAATATTCGTAAAGTAAATAGTTTGCTAAAAATGGCGGACTGAAATGTTGGTAAAGGAAAGATGCGGTTATATATATATATATATATATATATATATATATATATATATATATATATATATATATATATATATATATATAATGGAATAAAATCAAAAAAAAATATATATATATATATATATATATATATATATTAGTAGTATGTTTTTAAAAGGCTGTGGGCAATGCAAATTCCGGGTAAGATGTAAGCTGGAAGAAACAAAAATAATAAATCGAAATCGAAATCGGACTTACTATTTAGTTTTTCTTAAAATCTTGATGATAATGATGATTTTAGCTGATGATTTTTAATAATCATCCGGACAACACACAAACAGCTAACACCACACTTGCTATTATGTAAGATTTTAAGAAAAAATAAATAGTAAGTCACATTTCGATTTCGATTTATTATTTTTGTTCCGTCCAGTTTACAACCTACCCGGGACTTTGCATTGCCCTCAGCCTTTTAAAAAACATACTTCTACTATTCCCAGCAATGCTTCAAGCAAACTACCATTCTCTATAGTCCAGCAATTGTCTGCATCTTAATCACTTAGGAAGTGGGACAATCGAAATAATAGTTAGCAACAAAAAAAAAAACAACGAACGCGGCAATTACCAATAAAAATAATTACATAAAAATACATTATATATATATATATATATATATATATATATATATATATATATATATATATATTATTATTATTATTATTATTATTATTATTAATTAATTATGACAATATATGTATTAGCATATACTATCAGTTCCTTTTAATTAGCAGTTTCTTTAAAAGATTCAGCTCGATGATCGTCAATCAGTAACAACAGAGCATATATAAGTAAGGGTCATTTTATATTCCAATAACAATGTTTTTATTTTTTATTTTTACTTCATTTTTTTTCACATTTCCCCAAAAAATAACATTTCTGTGAGATGTATTTTTACGGTCCATTTCATTTACCGTGAGCCAAATAACATTTTTATGTCAATATCGTCTCTGCAACACTACAAAATCATCAGAAAAATCACAAAGAATAAAAAGTTCTTGGATTAAAATGTCTTGAAAAAATTCTACACTATACAGTGGGTCATTTTTGGGGCAGACACAAATAAAAATAAAAAACAAAGAAAAGAAAAAGCTCACATGTGAGGAAACTCACTAGTACGCCATTTTGAATTATATATATGTGTGTGTGTGTGTGTGTATGTATATATATATGTATGAATAAATATTAAGTTATATTTATCTACAGACGACGTTGCTTTCATCAGTGCAGGGAAGTAATAATTTCAGACGGCCATAAGGCGCGAACCCGGTTCAGAGATCCACCTTTGGATCTGCACTTTTTCACTCTATCCTCACGTTATACGGAGAAATTAAGTTATATTTATGTCAATTACAGTGTAAACATAAAGACAGACTAGAGGACTCAATGAACTTACTTAGAGCCTATATATATATATATATATATATATATATATATATATATATATATATATATATATATATATATATATATATATAAGTATTTGTTATTGTTTATTTATCTATGGGCGTATACGTTTCGTCTCTTTTCAATCGAGACTCATCAGCATAGAAGTATGACTATTCACTACCGGTCACACGATTTGAAACCCTGGATTACAAGTATTTTTCAACCCGAATCCAACGTCGCTAACCGATCGGCCAATTCTGAATTGCTTATAAACGATGATAATTTTAACACATTTAAAACGGCGAGACATACAGGTATTCTACTTCTATAAGTGAAGGAATGATGCATATAAAGCAAGTGGCATCACGCTGTGTTAGTACTACCATTTACAGTGCTCTACTTTTTAACGAGGAGCTTCAAATATAAATATTTGTTATTGTTTATTTATCTATGGATGTATACGTTTCGTCTCTTTTAAATCGAGACTCATCAGCATAGAAGTATGACTATTCACTACCGGTCACACGATTCGAAACCCTGGAGAGAGAGAGAGAGAGAGAGAGAGAGAGAGAGAGAGAGAGAGAGATGGATGAATAGATAGATAGATTTAACGAAATATGTGTATAAGAAAAAATGCTGCCACGATATATATATAGATGATGATGATGATGATGATGATGATGATGATGATGATGATGATGATGATGACGATGATAGCGACGACGACGATTACGACGATTACGACGATGATGATGATGATGATGATGACGACGACGACGACGACGACGACGATGATGATGATGATGATGATGATGATAGTGCTAGATGAAGCGATAGTTGCCTCAGTGTTCTTATCGACCAACATATATATCGCTCTGCGAGTGAAAACATTCAAGCATGTTCTTATCGAACCACGTACTAATCACTCCGCGAGTGAGTACATGTAAGTGCAAAAGAAAATACATTGTACTTATGTAACTGTTATAAATGAAATGTTTATTATTTAGAATTTTTGTTCCAAGCATTCCAAATAGCAAACTTTGCGAAGTGATAGCGAACCGGCGATGTCAACTAGTATTGTATGCTCGGATTATTCAGACTACTGTTCTCATCTTGAGTGTTATTCTCACAACGTTTCGGCCGATGTAACCTCTGATCTTCTTCAGGTGTATCTTGTCGAACTCGGGAATCTTTCTGTCGAACTCGAGAATCTGCACGGAATCTCAAACAGAACCCTGGCATGCTCTCGTTCCTTCAGCCTTGACCGGGTAGAAGTCTTCAGTAATTCGCAATTCCTAGTATCGCCCGCACTGGGGATTGAACCTTCAACCTTCAGAAGACTGCACCTAGAACTGAATTCTTACTTAGTACTTTATCCGTTACGCCACGGGCCCTTGCACCTGAAGAAGGTCGGAAGTTACATCGGCGGAAACGTTGTAAGAATAACACTCAAGATGAGAACAGTAGTCCGAATAATCCGAATTATAGAAATGATCAATCCTCATCTAAAATATTCAGAAACATAATATCATCTATTATACTACGAAATATGAACTAGTATACTACATAATATGAACTAGTATACTACATAATATCATCTAGTATACTACATAATATGAACTAGTAAATTACGAAATATCAACTAGTATACTACATAATATCAACTAGTATACTACGAAATATCGACTAGTATACTACATAATGTCAAATAGTATACTACGAAATATCAACTAGTATACTACATAATGTCAACTAGTATACTACATAATATCCACTAGTATACTACATAATGTCAACTAGTATACTACATAATGTCAACTAGTATACTACATAATATCATCTAGTATACTACATAATATCAACTAGTATACTACATAATATTAACTAGTATACTACGAAATATCAACTAGTATACTACATAATATCATCTAGTATACTACATAATATCAACTAGTAAATTACGAAATATGAACTAGTATACTACATAATGTCAACTAGTATACTACATAATATCCACTAGTATACTACATAATGTCAACTAGTATACTACATAATGTAAACTAGTATACTACATAATATCATCTATTATACTACATAATATCAACTAGTATACTACATAATATTAACTAGTATACTACGAAATATCAACTAGTATACTACATAATATCATCTAGTATACTACATAATATCAACTAGTAAATTACGAAATATGAACTAGTATACTACATAATGTCAACTAGTATACTACATAATATCAACTAGTATACTACATAATGTCAACTAGTATACTACATAATATCAATTAGTATACTACGAAATATCAACTAGTATACTAGGAAATATCAACTAGTATACTACATAATATCAACCAGTATACTACATAATATAAACTAGTATACTACATAATATCAACTAGTAAATTACGAAATATCAACTAGTATACTACATAATGTCAACTAGTATACTACATAATATAAACTAGTATACTACGAAATCTCAACTAGTATACTACATAATGTCAACTAGTATACTACATAATATCAACTAGTATACTACGAAATATCATCTAGTATACTACATAATATCAACTAGTATACTACATGATATAAACTAGTATACTACGAAATCTCAACTAGTATACTACATAATGTCAAATAGTATACTACATAATATCAACTAGTATACTACATAATATCAACTAGTAAATTTCGAAATATCACTAGTATGCTACGAAATATCAACAAGTATACTACATAATGTCAACTAGTATACTACATAATATCAACTAGTATACTACATAATGTCAACTAGTATACTACATAATATCAACTAGTATACTACGAAATATCATCTAGTATACTACATAATGTCAACTAGTATATTACATAATATCAACTAGTATACTACGAAATATCATCTAGTATACTACACAATATAAACTAGTATACTACATAATATCAACTAGTATAATACGAAATATTATCTAGTATACTACATAATATCTACTAGTCTACTACATAATGTCAACTAGTATACTACATAATATCAACTAGTATACTACACAATATAAACTAGTATACTACATAATATAAACTAGTATACTACATAATGTAACTAGTATACTACAAAATATCATCTAGTATACTACAAAATATCAACTAGTATACTACATAATATCAACTAGTATACTACGAAATATCATCTAGTATACTACATATCAACTAGTATACTACATGATATCAACTAGTATACTACGAAATATCATCTAGTATACTACATAATATCAACTAGTATACTACATAATATCAACTAGTATGCTACGAAATATCAACTAGTATACTGCGAAATATCATCTAGTAAACTACATAATATAAACTAGTATACTACATAATATAAACTAGTATACTACATATCATCTAGTATACTACATAATATCAACTAGTATACTACATAATGTCAAATAGTATACAACAAAATATAATCTAGTATACTACATAATATCAACCAGTATACTACGAAATATAAACTAGTAAATTACGAAATATCAACTAGTATACTATATAATATCAACTAGTATACTACATAAAATCAACTACTATACTACGAAATATGAACTAATATACTACATAATATCAACTAGTATACTACGAAATATCAACTTGTATACTACATAATGTCAAATAGTGTACTACGAAATATCATCTAGTATGCTACATAATATCAACTCGTATACTACGACATATCAACTTGTATACTACATAATGTCAAATAGTGTACTACGAAATATCAACTAGTGTACTACATAATGTCAACTAGTATACTACGAAATATCATCTAGTATACTACGAAATATCATCTAGTATACTACATAATATCAACTAGTATACTACATAATATCATCTAGTATACTACATAATATCATCTAGTATACTACATAATATCAACTAGTATACTACATAATATCAAATAGTATGCTACGAAATATCAACTAGTATACTACATAATGTCAAATAGTATACTACAAAATATCATCTAGTATACTGCATAATATCAACCAGTATACTACGAAATATCAACTAGTATACTACATAATGCAAACTAGTATACTACGAAATATCATCTAGTATACTACGAAATATCAACTAGTATACTACATAATATCAACTAGTATACTACGAAATATCATCTAGTATACTACGAAATATCAACTAGTATACTACGAAATATCAACTAGTATACTACGAAATATCATCTAGTATACTACGAAATATCAACTAGTATACTACGAAATATCATCTAGTATACTACGAAATATTAACTAGTATACTACATAATGTCAACTAGTATACTACATAATATCAACTTGTATACTACGAAATATCATCTAGTATACTACGAAATATCAACTAGTATACTACGAAATATCATCTAGTATACTACGAAATATTAACTAGTATACTACATAATGTCAACTAGTATACTACATAATATCAACTAGTATACTACATAATATCAACTAGTATACTACGAAATATCAACTAGTATACTACATAATATCAACTAGTATACTACATAATATCAACTAGTATACTACATAATATCAACTAGTATACTACATAATATCAACTAGTATACTACATAATATCAACTAGTATACTACATAATATCAACTAGTATACTACATAATGTCAACTAGTATACTACATAATATCAACTAGTATACTACATAATATCAACTAGTATACTACGAAATATCAACTAGTATACTACATAATATCAACTAGTATACTACATAATATCAACTAGTATACTACATAATATCAACTAGTATACTACATAATATCAACTAGTATACTACATAATATCAACTAGTATACTACATAATATCAACTAGTATACTACATAATATCAACTAGTATACTACATAATATCAACTAGTATACTACATAATATCAACTAGTATACTACGAAATATCATCTAGTATACTACATAATATCAACTAGTATACTACATAATGTCAACTAGTATACTACATAATATCAACTAGTATACTACATAATATCAACTAGTATACTACGAAATCAACTCATATTTAACTAATACTCTCTAAAAAAAACACTGGATCCTCTTTAGGGAAATTGTTTGCCCACGTGCACCCACTTTTACTTGTTATTTCAAAATTCCTTACTCGCCAAGACGTACTCAAATTATTGCCACAATTATGGACAAGTGGAATCAATCATTACACTCATGATAACAATGTCAAAAATATGCTGACTTCATTTACGTAATTGCATGAACGGATTAACATCTTTAACAGTGGCATTTTAAACGTCATTTCATGCTTGACTTGGCGGGAAGATGGCTTCATCATCAAAACGGAATAATAACTATAAATTCTGAAGTGTTTTCTGAGGGTTAATGTTTGTCCTATTAAAATCCTCGCCAAAATAATACTCTTTCCTTATAGATTGTTATAAATGTATAATATGAATCTTTTTAAGCTGGTTTAGAAAGAAAATGATATTGAGTAAATACCAATATATATAATAAGTAAGTAAAGTGGTCGACCGTAGCCGAGAACAACCCAAAGGCTTCCTTTTTGTTAACTACTACACCGAGATATAAGGGAGGGCGACACTCCTTTCTCGGGATTACTCCACTTACCCTTGATCCTTACCTTATAATTTTCAAGGTTTAGCAAGTAGGCATCAAGTACCATTTTTTTGAGTCTTCGGCATGACTCGACCGCGGATTGAACCCTGTTGAACACCCAAACCATTATTCCAAATGATCCGGTTTTTTATGACTTGATTTACTTTACTTCTGTGCATATTCCAGAGAGCTTCGCCGCATGCTTGAGAACAAGATTCTGCCACTTATCACGATCTTGAGCCAGACTTTCAGCTGTCAGGAGCAGCATGCCAGTCTTAACTTTTATTTGGTCGACTCATCTCTTTTGTGGTCGTCCTCTTGATCTTTCTTGAATGAAATATTCTTGATATGTCTTTTTTTTGCATAGGTAGAGTCTGGTAGCTGGAAACATATCCAAACTACGTTAATTTCTTTGTTTTTTTTTTTTGGGGGGGGGGGGAGTTTTTTTTTTTCGAATAATTTTGTTGATGGATCTGTTAAAATTAAGCCTCTTTCTGGTATCTGCATTTCTTTGTCTACCTTGCAAAGTTACATGAAGGATAGTTCTTAAACATGTTATTTCAAAGACTTTGAACTTCCTATCATGCTCTGTCAGTATAGTCCATAGTAGTAGTAGTAGTAGTAGTAGTAGTAGTAGTAGTAGTAGTAGTAGTAGTATACTGTTGATCCTCCATGACACACTCAGTATACCACTGTATTAATACTTCTACTACCCCTTTGTGATACACTCGGCAAGGATGCTTCATGTCGAATTTAGTGCAATTTGACTCAATAATTTTGAGGTCTATAATTGACCAACGGACGTAGAGACAAACAAAAAATGATCAATTATTATATAGATTCACAGTTTATGTTTACCGACAGACAGGCATTGTATCGCCATTATAATTTCGTAATTCTCCAAAGTAATGTTAATTAATCTACAGAGAGACATAAAAAAAAACGTTTAATCATAATATAGATTCAGAAACACGGAATCTTCATTATATTTTTTGCAATTCTGTCGAGTATTTTTACAGCCTATAATTGATCATCGGACAAAAAGTGCAAAATTATTATATAGATTAATGTTGTCTATTACTGCTGTGCTTAAAAGAATAACGACAAACACTTATTCATAAACATATAATAAAAGTATAATTTTATTGCTCAGCTGTGGCAAACGAGTAAGGCCAGAGAGAGTAGAGAGAGCACAGGCATTGATGATTTCTCGAATTCGCTAGCCAGCATTCTTCTATTCAATCTCAATTTGTGCCTGTTAATATAACATTTTTGGACACCCACTAATCCACAACTGCAATACTCATACCGGAATTTCACCTGCGCACTCAATGTAGCCGCATCACCTACAGGACGTGGCTTCCATCCATTTTATTGTTCATTTAGCGACTGATTCATTTCCGCCTACAGATGACCTTTTCAAGTGACCTTTGTAGGTGTCTCTGCCTCATACATCAACGGATATTTATTTTCTGACCAGCTAAGTGTCTCCGTGCCAATCAGTCGGATTTTATTACGTCCGGCCAAGTGTTATATCCGGTAGCCCAGACACGATATTCAACATTAAGAGTTATGGTTATAGTCAGACATGCTAAATTCCCATTATAATTTTTGCAATTCTGTCAAATAGTTTTGATACCTAAAATTGAATATACAGACAGACTAAAAAGCCCAATTATAATAAAGATGCTGTGTTTTGGATACTTATCCAGATTAGAACCTCAGCTAACCCTAACCATAATCCTAACCCTAACCCTAACTCTAGCCTAAACCCTTACCCTAACCTTATCCCTAAGCGACGTCAAGTCGATTTTAGCTTGGGTCCTAATCTGGATAAGTACCTGTTTTTGCCACAGGAAGACAAAAATAACCTTTATATTCTTTTAATTCGGTCGATATTTTTGGAGCTTATTAGTTGCTGACCGATAGGTAAAGACACTCAACCATAACATAGATCCAGAGATTTTGTTACAGATGTACAGACACCAAATCTCTATTACATTATTTTGTAATTTTGTCAAATAGTTTTAGAGTCATAAGCTTTGGTTACAGAGAGGCAGACACCAAGTCTTTATTATAATAGGATACAAGAAAAGAGTATGATTGGCAGGCATGATTTAATTTAATTAGCAGTTCGATTTAATCTGACGGAGCTTGCTCGATTGATTGCTTGTACGGCTATGAAGGGAACAACGGGTATTCTCCTCCAGCATGTTTTTATCGCAGCGACAAGTAGATCGACGGCGTTCTTGTTAAAACTGGCCAAATCGATTTATTGATCTTCGAGAATCCTAAGTCTTACACGAAGACCGGCACCAACGACACCGTAAAGTAAATGAGACTTTCTTTGCGGTCCGCCAAAATGAACATGATGACAGGACAACATATCTTTATGAGATTGGTTTGGCTTGTCTGTTTTACGGCATATCAAGCCTTTTGGGCGATATTTAATTTTGTAGAATAATACATAATGGAAACAATGTGGTGTTGCATTTGGGTAATCAGCTTTCGTCTACGCAGTTGGCTGGTGTAACTCAGCCGCTTCTTCGCCGTTGTTAAACTCACCGTTGAATGATAACACGTGAACGCTGGTCCGGTTTTGAAAGTTTGATTTAAACATAAAACAAGAGACAAAGATTGAATGGTTTGTATGGGAGAGAGAGAATGAAGGAACTAGAGACGGATATCGTCAGGCCATTTTGGGCTACTGCGACCCCCCCCCCCCCAGCGTCCTCCGCCCCCTAGCCTACAGGCAGCGGACCGGCGCTCTTCACGTATGCCTCTGTTGGTGAGTCAGGAACAAAATACAGAAAAAGCTCTGAACGAACGTGACGTCATTTCCGACTTCCACTTTCACTACCCACCTTTCAGGGCGTCCTTGCACTTTTTGGGTCTCTCTCTCTCTCTCTCTCTCTCCCTCTCTCTCTCTCTCTCTCTCTCTCTCTCTCTCTCATATATATATAAATTCCCGAAACAGTTTTTCATGGTAAACAACTGATGATCCCTTAAAATAGTGTTAGAAACAAACTAATATAATAACTGTAAAAAATAAATTGACTTATATGAGTGATTTTCCACTGGAAGACTTGGGATTATAAGTTTGTTTTTTTGGTTTTTTTTAATATAGTTTTAATGGTTGAGAAACTTCCGAGACTATATATATATATATATATATATATATATATATATATATATATATATATATATATATATATATATATATATATATATATATATATCTTTCTCTCTCTATCTGTGGCATCCCCAACTATCTAACACTGGCACAAGGCCGGAAGGTGGAGATAGAAAGACCAGTGCACTAGAGGTAGGTAACTCTTGCTCCAGAAAAAATGCCTGAACAACCCTGTTAGAATTTTACGGTAGGCGATTGGCGATGAACCAAACTCTTCTGAAAGAGAGAAGGTAAAACCTAAGAGGATATATCTCCTAGTACTGCACAGAGCAATACCACATCCCAACATAGTAGGACAGCTGGTTCCACAACAACGTACTCTGTTGGACCGATTGTCGAGGATATATCCTCGATCAGTATGAAGTGTTAAAAAGAATTTTGCAAACGATTCATTGTATACGACTCACAAAGTTATATGCCTGGAGCGTGCATATATTTGCTAGTATTAAATTATTCGTAAAATAAAAATGTGAGAATATAAAATAATATATTCGAGAACTGTGACATAGCTTTGGTTACAGACCGACAGTCACCAAATATCTATCATATTTTCCGCTTTCATTTAAACATATACAAATTAATGTAGTTAGAGAATATTATCATTTATTTTCTGATACAGTCATGTGGCACGTTCATCCTCCTGGATAAACTATTGCAGAAGCATGGATGTCTTGAATCGCAGGAAGTTTGGTTGGCCAAAGAAAAACTTGGAAACAAGTAATTAGACAAGACCGCACAGAGTGTAAGTTTGGAGATTGTTGACCCGTTAAACCGTGAGGACTGGAGAGTGAGCTTGCGAAATAAGAAATCATGAATTTCGGAAAAAAAGTTTAATTTATTAAATAAAGAACAAGAATTTATAGTTAAATGTAGACATATAAACAAATACTTACTTGGCTATTTAAATTCAGATTTAGTAAATAAAAACACTTATGTGCGTAATCTTACTTGTTGCATAGCTTCTTTGATAAAAAAAATTTGTAGATTAAAAGAAAAGAAAACAATTTAATTAGTCATTTAGTAAATAGTTGCACTTGTATTTTATTTACTTTCAGGATGTTCGACACAAGGTCAGATGTGGGGTTTGATGAAAGTGTTTCTGCGGAACCAACTGGATTCGAACTCAGCACACCCAGGTTCTCGGTCAGCATCGTTAATCACTTATCCACCGTACCACGCACTAGTATATGAGAATAAACAACACAGACGGTGAGGTTATATGTAGACATGGTGAACCCTACAAAAAATGGGTTCTAAACACGCTTCTTATCATATATCCTTTATTAACCCCATAGCACTCACGGACCGGAAAGATAAGTAAAAACATTTCAACAACATCTGTATTTTTCAGAAATATCAAGAATCTAAATGAATAAATGCGGAAGCTTTTTCCGTCTTTCCTAACTATATAAACATCAAAACAGGTTGTGCCTATCCATTTTTACGATAGAGCATATTAGTTTTGTAACACTGTATATATAGTAAACTGCAAATACCCACATTTGCATTTTGTAATTTCTCATTGTCGTATTTTCTAATATACACATCAATATTATCGTCGATAGTAAAACGTCTGATGTTCTTTATAAATCCATTAGAGCCCATGATCCTTTTTTTTCGGACCAGAATTAACCATATTTCAACAACATCTGTATTTTTTCCAGAGATGTTTATAGTTAGTCATTAAGATTTGTATTCCTATCTTTCCGTTCTCTTGACTTTTTCAAATCTGGAGAAGATATAAAGTATATTTAAACATCATATGAAACAAAATAAGACATATATATATATATATATATATATATATATATATATATATATATATATATATATATATATATATAGGCTCCAAGGAAGTTCATTGAGTCCTCTAGTCTGTCTTTATGTTTACACTGTAATTGACATAAATATAACTTAATTTCCTCGTATCATGTGAGGATAAAGTGAAAAGGTGCAGATCCAAAGGTGGTTCGCGCCTTATGACCGTTTGAAATTATCCTGCACTGATGAAAGCAACGTCGTATGTAGATAAATGTAACTTAATATTTATTCATATATATATATATATATATATATATATATATATATATATATATATATATATATATATATATATATATATATATATATATTTATGTATAATTCAAAATGGCGTACTAGTGAGTTTCCCCACATGTGAGTTTGCTTTTTTATTTGTTTTCGCCCAAAAATGACCCACTGTATAGTATAGGTTTTTTTAAAGACATTTTAATCCAATAACTTTTTATTTTTTGTGATTTTTCTGATGTTTTTGTAGTGTTGCAGAGACAATATTAACATAAAAATGTTGTTTGGCTCACGACAAATGAAATGGACCGTAAAAATACATCTCACAGAAATGTTATTTTTTTTTTAATGTGAAAATATAAAAATAAAAACATTGTTATTGGAATATAAAATGAACCTGACTTATATATGCTCTGTTGTTACTGATTGACAATCATCGAGTTGAATCTTTTAAAGAGAATGCTAATTAAAAGGAACCTATAGTATAGTACATATATTGTCATAATTAATTATCTCTCTCTCTCTCTATATATATATATATATATATATATATATATATATATATAATGTATTTTTATGTAATAGTATAGTACATATATTGTCATAATTAATTATCTCTCTCTCTCTCTCTCTGTCTATATATATATATATATATATAACGTATTTTTATGTAATAGTATAGTACATATATTGTCATAATTAATTATCTCTCTCTCTCTCTCTCTCTCTCTCTATATATATATATATATATATATATATATATATATATATATATATAATGTATTTTTATGTAATAGTATAGTACATATATTGTCATAATTAATTATCTCTCTCTCTCTATATATATATATATATATATATATATATATATTTATATATATGTATATCTATTAATAATGGAGTTTATGTATCTGTCTGTCTGTCTGTCTGTCTGAAGCCGAAACTCCAGTATGACTATTTTACTGAAACTAATCTTTTTGAAATTCTTTATATACTGTCATTAAAAGCCGTTAAGACACCAGATGGGTTTTCCTATTTACATAAGTCATTCCTTTAAACCTTCAATTAAATTTATATTTAAAAATATACACTTATAACTGCTATTATAAAATTTACATATGTATTCACAGTATTTTCCGATGAGGTTATATTAATAAAAATTATTCATACAATTAATTACAGCCATTTTCATCATAACCGGCGGGTTTTCTACACCATTTCAATGCGAGTACTGTTAAAATTGCAAAGTCATTGGGTGTTTAGTAAGTGGTGTCCTCCCTCCCTCCGGTAATTAAATATGGCGATCTGATTAAGCAGCCGAGTGGCCTTTTAATCAGTAGTATCCTCCCTCCCTCCGGTAATTAAATATGGCGATCTGATTAAGCAGACGATTGGCTTTTTAATCAGTAGTGTCCTCCCTCCCTCCGGTAATTAAATATGGCGATCTGATTAAGCAGCCGATTGGCTTTTTAATCAGTAGTGTCCTCCCTCCCTCCGGTAATTAAATATGGCGATCTGATTAATACAGACAATTGGCTTTTTAATCAGTAGTGTCCTCCCTCCCTCCGGTAATTAAATATAGCGATCTGATTAAGCAGACGATTGGCTTTTTAATCAGTAGTGTCCTCCCTCCCTCCGGTAATTAAATATGGCGATCTGATTAAGCAGCCGATTGGCTTTTTAATTAGTAGTGTCCTCCCTCCCTCCGGTAATTAAATATGGCGATCTGATTAAGCAGCCGATTGGCTTTTTAATCAGTAGTGTCCTCCCTCCCTCCGGTAATTAAATATGGCGATCTGATTAAGCAGCCGATTGGCTTTTGAATCAGTAGTGTCCTCCCTCCCTCCGGTAATTAAATATGGCGATCTGATTAAGCAGACGATTGGCTTTTTAATCAGTAGTGTCCTCCCTCCCTCCGGTAATTAAATATGGCGATCTGATTAAGCAGACGATTGGCTTTTTAATCAGTAGTGTCCTCCCTCCCTCCGGTAATTAAATATGGCGATCTGATTAAGCAGACGATTGGCTTTTTAATCAGTAGTGTCCTCCCTCCCTCCGGTAATTAAATATGGCGATCTGATTAAGCAGCCGATTGGCTTTTTAATCAGTAGTGTCCTCCCTCCGGTAATTAAATATGGCGATCTGATTAAGCAGCCGATTGGCTTTTTAATCAGTAGTGTCCTTCCTCCCTCCGGTAATTAAATATGGCGATCTGATTAAGCAGACGATTGGCTTTTTAATCAGTAGTGTCCTCCCTCCCTCCGGTAATTAAATATGGCGATCTGATTAAGCAGACGATTGGCTTTTTAATCAGTAGTGTCCTCCCTCCCTCCGGTAATTAAATATGGCGATCTGATTAAGCAGACGATTGGCTTTTTAATCAGTAGTGTCCTCCCTCCCTCCGGTAATTAAATATGGCGATCTGATTAAGCAGCCGATTGGCTTTTTAATCAGTAGTGTCCTCCCTCCCTCCGCTAATTAAATATGGCGATCTGATTAAGCAGACGATTGGCTTTTTAATCAGTATGTCCTCCCTCCGTCCGGTAATTAAATATGGCGATCTGATTAAGCAGCCGATTGGCTTTTTAATCAGTAGTGTCCTCCCTCCCTCCGGTAATTAAATATGGCGATCTGATTAAGCAGACGATTGGCTTTTTAATCAGTAGTGTCCTCCCTCCCTCCGGTAATTAAATATGACGATCTAATTAAGCAGCCGATTGGCTTTTTAATCAGTAGTGTCCTCCCTCCCTCCGGTAATTAAATATGGCGATCTGATTAAGCAGACGATGTTAATATGGCACGTTAAATATGTAAACAACAATTCTGGTATTCACCGTGCTCAGTTTTCCATTTTTAAAACCGTCCTAAGTTTGTTTATTCTTAGCCATTATGTTTTAAAACACACATTTATTAAATCAAATTGTGTAATTAAAATAATAATTGATTTAAAAATTACTATATAAAAACGCGCGTGCGCATGCACACACCCACACACACACACAGTTCAGGTAAACTTTTTCTTTCCGAGAATTAAAAAACTTTTCGTGTTTACTGTATTTGATTTCTTAATACTTTCATATCCAATATTATCATTTTTTCACGACCTCAACAGAATTTATGATTCCATGGTTTATTTATTTAAACTAACACATTGTACTGGAAAACTATACAACTGATTGTAAAATAAAATTGTTTAATTAAAAAAAGGTCATTAAACAAACATTCCCCCACACACACACTGTGTTCACTGTATTTGATTTGTTGGTGCTTTTTCATTTTAGGACCCACGCTAACTTTGCCCCCGTCGTTACAGTTAGGGTTAGGTTTGTTTTTTTTCTATTTTAATTAAAAATATTTACATGTATAGGGGGGGGGGGAAGATAAAAGAATTGGGGGAAGGCGGTCAAAAAAATTTTTTTTTTTTCTTAACTAAAAAATATTTCAATGACTGGTAATATAAAAAAATTGAGGGGGGTACAAAACATTTTTTTCTTTCTTTTTAAACTACAGGTCTTTCTATTCATGGGCGAGGTTACAACAAAAATCGGGGTAGGGTCGAATTTTTTTTTCCTTTATTTTCAACTAAAAATATTCTTGGTCATAAAGACAGAAAATCAATGTCTAACCACCACAGAAATATGACTGGGGCTCCATTGGCTTATGCGTGAGCCTTCATTTCTGATGCGGCAGCCTAGCAAAAATATGCGACCGGAGGGAGCATATATTTGCTAGTATATATAATGTATTTTTATGTAATAGTATAGTACATATATTGTCATAATTAATTATCTCTCTCTCTCTGTCTGTCTCTCTCTCTCTCTCTCTCTCTCTCTCTCTCTCTATATATATATATATATATATATATATAATGTATTTTTATGTAATTATTTTTATTGGTGAGTGCCGCGTTCGTTGTTTTTTTCCTTACTATTATTTCGATTGTCTCACTCCCTAAGTAATCACTTACAGATGCAGAAAATTGCTGGACCATAGGCATCAATATCGAAGGTTCGATACTTGTCTAAGTTAGCCATGCCGATGACGGCTGTGCGCCAGAAACACGTGTCCATGAATTACTTTTATGTACGTATAAAATTAATAAAAGTATATATATTAACGAAAAATACGTCCTATGAAGTTAAGGGCGACTAATAATGCAATTTTCTGCATCTTTATCACTTAGGAAGTGAGACAATCGAAATAATAGTAAGCAACAAAAAAACAACGAACGCTGCAATCACCAATTAGAATAATTAAATAAAAAATACATTAAATATTTAGGTGATAAAAATCGTACATATTTCTAGACGGAGCGTCTTGATCCAATGGTAAAGACGCTGGACTATACACATCAATATCGAAGGTTCGATCTTTGTCTAAGTTAGCCATGCTGATGACGGCTGTGAGCCAGAAACACGTGTCCATGGATTACTTTTATGTACATATAATATATATATATATATATATATATATATATATATATATATATATATGTGTGTGTGTGTGTGTGTGTGTGTGTGTGTGTGTTCTCATATTTTTACTATCCTTAAAGTATTTTCTTTTAAGTTCCTTTGACTGGCAAACTAAGTTATTGCCTTTTCTACCTCATCCTGCCAGGCACATTCATTCTTTCAATTTCTTCGCTATTGTTTACCATTCTGCAGAACAGGATCTGATGCGGTCATATGGTTGACTGAATTATGACTTTTCCTTTAAAGTTGGGCATCCTGTTCAAGTCTTCCTTCGCATTCCCTGATTGGTTACACAAAATCTTAACGTCGCCACCAGCATTTATAGAAGTCCGTATAAAGTCTAGCTGTAGTTGCCTTTTTATATTTACTTTCTGTGTTTTGTTTTTTAATATTCTCTTTTTTTTATCTTTTTGTCATTATACGCCTAGTTAACGATATTATCATTTTTTATCTGTTGTTTCATAGCTTTTCTAATTTTGTCTCTTTTACATCATTTTTATTCCTTCTTTCGTATTTTTCTTCCCTTTTTGTCTTTTGTATCCCATTCTTGGTTTTTTTCTCCTTTTTTATTGGGCCTTTTTTGTATTTTTAGCACTTTTTGCAACTTTTAATCTCTTTTCAAATTTATTATCCTCGTTTATTCCCTTTTCATATTTGTCATCCTCTTTTATCCCGTTTTCATATTTATTATCCTCTTTTATCCCCTTTTCTTATTTATTATCGTCTTTTATCCCCTTTTCATATTTGTTATCCTCTTTTATCCCCTTTTCATATTTATTATCCTCTTTTATCCCCTTTTCATATTTATTATCCTCTTTTATCCCCTTTTCTTATTTATTATCGTCTTTTATCCCCTTTTCATATTTGTTATCGTCTTTTATCCCCTTTTCATATTTATTATCCTCTTTTATCCCCTTTTCGTATTTATTATCCTCTTTTATCCCCTTTTCATATTTGTTATCCTCTTTTATCCAGTTTTTGTATTTGTTATCTTCTTTTACTGTTTTAATATTTATTATTCTCTTTTATTCCTTTTTTATATTTATTATCTTCTTTTATTACTGTTTCATATTTATTATTCTCTTTTATTCCTTTTTTATATTTATTATTCGCTTTTATTCCTGTTTCATATTTATTATCCCTTTTTATCCTCTTTTCATATTTATTATTCTCTTTTATCCCCATTTTCATATTTATTATCCTCTTTTATCTCCTTTTCATATTTGTTATCCTCTTTCATCACCTTTTAATATTTATTATCCTCTTTTATCCCTCTTTTCATATTCATCATCACCTTTTATCCCTTTTTCATATTTATTATCCTCTTTCATCCCCTTTTCATATTTGTTATCCTCTTTTATCCTATTTTTATATTTATTATCCTCTTTTATTCCCTGTTCATATTTGTCATCCTATTTTATCCTTTTTTATATTTATTATCCTTCTTTATCTCTTTTTCAGATTTGTTATCCTCTTTTATCTCATTTTCATATTCGTTATACTCTTTTATTCCTGTTTCATATTTGTTATCCATGTTTATCCTTTTTCCATATTTATTATCCTCTTTTATTTTTTCCATATTTATTATCCTCTTTTATTTTTTTCATATTTATTATCCATTTTATCTCTATTTGTTTTCTGTATCCCTCTTTTTGTCTTTTTTTATCCCCTATTCTTCGTCTTTTTAGTCTGTTTATACACCTTCTCTTTCTACACTACATACTCTTTTATTGCTTTTTCATATTTGGTATTCACTTTTATCCTGTATTCATTATCCATTCTTGTCGTTTGTATGCTCTATTTCGTCTTTTTTTATCGTCTTTACACTTTTTCTTTGTCTTCTTTTGAAACTTTTTAAGTTCAAGACTCAGCTTTGTGTCACACTTTCAGGAAAAATCAGAAGTGGGCGTCCGAAAACTTCCATTACTTCACCAGTTCCAACTTCTCCTCCACCACCACTCATCTGATTGCAACTCATGGACTATTATGTGTTAGGAACAGTTGATAAAGACACCAAGCGTACCGTCTGCAACACCAAGGACAAGCTGATTGCCATTTTCTAACTGGTGTTTAAAAGTTTCTTAAAGGTCACCGTGAAGACTGCATGCTAAGTTTAGGTTCCATTTAGAAGCTATGATGGGGGTTCAGAGCTGTTTCTTCAGGTTAGCTGTATTCGGCAAAATATCCTCTAAGAGGTGCACTTTAAATGTCATTAATACATCAAGCGGTGAGTAGAAAGTGGACCTTGGGTTTACTTTCGGCAGCCTCGTAACTCTCGCTTCCCTTATTTTGTCTTTTAGTCCTAACATTCCATAATTGATGTTTCTGACAAAGTGGGAAGAATTGCTTTTTTGTGTTGGAATCAATTCATCTAACATTTATCGTTGGCTAGTTTGTTTTTTTTACCTTGAAATGGTATTTTTAGCTCCTTATATCAAGTGGCTTCATGCCTTGTCTGGAGCGATTTCCATAAAAATAAATTTATTGGCTAAGATATGACGTTTTTTTCTTTCTTTTCTAAAAAGTACCAAATTTGTACAAAATATAAATAAGAATTAAATAATAAATAAGCATACAACAAAATACATAATTATTTATTTTTTAATTAACGATGCTGAACAGAAATGAAATCAAGTGAAACAATATAATATATTAGTAAGAGCACTCATCCCACATGACTTTATGATACTGATACAGTCTTGGACTCTTGAAGCCGTGCGAAGACGTCGAGTAGCAACATTCTTCAAAGTAATCAAACACATATCACCACGTGCGTGTTCGCATGAACAGGATGACGCAATCTCTCTCACTTGGATAGCATTAGATTAGGTTAAATTAGAATTAAGTGCTTTCTGGCATGCTTCTCTATTACATTTACCACTGCTGGTTTTTCTGGCATGAATAACATGTCATACCCTGCCAGTACATAGCCTCTTTATCATCACGATCACTGAAAGTGCCTCTCCAGAGCCACACATGGTAACATAATAATTGCGACCTCACGCTAGATATTTAGGGGATTTTATTTACTTCTCCCCAGGAGTTAGACACAAGGCCAGTTTTATCTTACTCCCACAAGTAAGATGTGACCCAAGATCGGGTCGAGAAAGTGGGGTTTGAAAAGACAGCGCTCGAGAGGTGAGCACTCTGCCCATTTAAAAATTGCCTGGGCAGCCCCGTCCGCATTCCCCGGTAGGGGCGCCTCAGGCAGTAAGCAATAAACTTACTCCTCCCCAAAGAGGGGAGGCAAAGCCTGGGAGGGTGGACCTCCTAGAACTGCACAGGACAGGCGTGCAGTATCCATCGGAACAGATACTACACTTTGATCTTAGCCAAAAACTTGAAGGAAACAGGAGGCCCTAGAGATGGAGAACTATAGCCCAGACTATAAATTAGTTCTAGATTTAAAAAGAAAACTTAGGCTATTCATTCGGCGTGATTCCCCCACCCCTCTCCCACGACATTTACATTATGACTCTTATTTCTATCATACCAATATATATATATATATATATATATATATATATAAAATTTAAAGTTCATTTTTTTTTTATGCATCTATTTGACATTAAAGAATAAGGTAAACAGAATTACCTTTTTAAGCATATAAAGATGCGATATCATTTTTAAAGAAAAATAAATCGAAACCTTCATTTTTTTTCTTCTTTATATAAACCTTCATTTTTTTTGGGGGGGGGGGTTATAGTGATACAGATAATTTCGCCAGCTGAAAACCTGGCCTCATCAGTGTGTCTATATCCCGATGTTAATGGATTTGGATGATGTCAAATAGATGCTTAAAAAAAAAAATATGCACTTTAAATTTTATATCTGTCTCGCGAGCATACGCGCCTTCATATTTGAAAACGGATAACAACAACAACTTCCGCTAAGCCCGTTTACCACAACAGTAGTCGGGAAACATCCAAATACATTAACATCGGGATATAGACACACTGATGAGGCCAGGTATTCTTTAATATATATATATATATATATATATATATATATATATATATATATATATATATATATATATATATTAGTAGTATGTTTTTAAAAAGGCAATGCAAAGTCCCGGGTAGGATGTAAGCTGGAAGGAACAAAAATAATGAATCGAAATGGGACTTACTATTTATTTTTTCTTAAAATCTTACATAACAGCAAGTGTGGTGTTAGCTGTTTGTGTGTTGTCCGGATGATTATCAAAAATCATCAATGATGATTTTTGATGATTTTTAATAATCATCCGGACAACACACAAACAGCTAACACCACACTTGCTGTTATGTAAGATTTTAAGAAAAAATAAATAGTAAGTCCCATTTCGATTCATTATTTTTGTTCCTTCCAGCTTACATCCTACCCGGGACTTTGCATTGCTCTGAGCCTTTTTAAAAACATACTACTACTATTCCCAGCAATGCTTCAAGCAAACTACCATTCTCTCTCTCTCTCTCTCTCTCTCTCTCTCTCTCTCTCTCTATATATATATATATATATATATATATATATATATATATATATATATATATATATATATATTAAATGTCCCCAAGTTGTTGTGGCCCTCGGCTTAAACCTGACAAACCTATTGGTAAGTCCGACACAACATCAAGAAAAGAGAAAGAAAAAATGATACTTTACTAAAATCTCCCTTTTTTCCAATTAATCAGTGCAGTAAAATTTTGGGCGGAAAATCTCCGGTTATCCATTTAATCCTTGCATTTTAATCCATGTTAATTCAAATCCGATATTCCTCTGATCCTTTTAAATATTTAATTATTATTAAATTTACAATTAATTATTCGAGCTTTTATAGTTAACCAAACAGAACCAAACAAAAATCAATTAAAAATTTTGTTGAGACTTTTTTTTCTGATCTCATAATGACACATGCTAATTTCATTTTCAAAAATTAAGGAAAATTTTAAAAATATAAATAAAAAACAGATATATTTTGAAATTTAAGAAAAAATCTGTTGAAGTGATTGAAAATGTTGAAAAAATATCAAATGTTTTTGTATTATTTGAATAATTCGGACTACTATTCTCGTCTGGGTTGTTATTTTCACAACGTTTCGACCGATGTAACCTCCAACCTTCTTTAGATGCATCATTTTGAACTTGAGAATCTTTACATCGAACTCGGGAACTTATACGGAATTTCGAACTGAGCCCTTCATCTAATTCACAAGGGTAGATTGTTCTCGTTCCATTAACCATGACCGTATAAAAGTGTTAATTAATTATGTTATTTTTACTCATTATCGCTTGTAGTAAGGATCGAACCTTAAACCTCCAGGAGACTGTCACTTACAACTGATTACTAATCAACATCTTTTAAAACCTTATGCCATGAGTCCATATGGATCTGTCGATTAAATAACCTTCAAGACGAGAATAGTAGTCTGAATAATCCAAATAATCCAAATTATCAAACCCCATCTAAAAAATTCCGACACATAAAACGATTTCGTTTCTTTTTTGAAATTTGCAAATCAAAATGGCTTCTTTATTCTTTTTCTTGTTTTCAGTTACTAAAAAGTTCCTTGCTTCATTCACAATACAAAATAAAATGGCGGCATACTTCTCTAGTTTTTAAGTATATTACACCAATCGAGCGTCCAACTCCGAAACATTTATTTATTTAAAACCATATCTTGTTTAATGCCACCCTCCACTGAAGAAGGCGTTGATCTATTTGTTGTTTCTTCTGCCATTCCTGAGGACACCCTCAATATGTATGTGTCTGTCCAAACTTATTGCTAAAATATAGAGTTGAACTCAGAGGTTTTCTCATAAGTAGCAGGCACACAATTGAACAAGTTCAGGTCAAGAAGATGATAGCTTTATTGAGTCGCATTCGCTAATCACATTACAATTAATTACATTATATTTGCTTCATTACATCAAGTTGTGATTGTTTCATCGCTTTTACGACTCCTCAGTGTAGCTAGACGTAGCGAGATTCGAAACCAGTGTGAAAAAAGGGCCCTCATTTAACGACAAAGATGTTCCTACCGATATTCATTTATCTCTCTATCTAAACTTTCAGATAAACTATTACATTTGTTTAAAATAAATATTGAATTATTTCATATTTATTTCATATTTATTCTTTTATTCTAACATTTACATTTATTATTGTATTTTAACATTAAAATCTTGTTCGTTACGTTCACTTCATTTTAAAACTTTACTGTTTTAAGGAGAGAAACGGTAAATTCATTTCTTGTGTACGTATACGTTGGTTAATGGACATATTTATATTTATATGCCTATGTGTCTGCTTTATATATGTATATGTGTATATGTGTGTATGTATGTATATATGTGTATATATGTATGTATACATATGTGTATGTATATATGTATATGTATGTATACGTTGTGTATGTATGTTGTGTATATCCGGCTATAGATATACGCGTATATATTTGTGTTTAGTTTTTATATTTGTATAGTCTAGGTTATATATTCTAGGTATGTACTTGTATATATAAATTTGTGTGCACTTTGTATATGTATACATGTGTATATATGTATATATATATATATAGGTGTGTGTTGTCTGAGCGTGTGTATGTGTACATATATGTATGTATATATGTACATATTTTTAAAAACAACTATTTATGCTTGAAAGTCTGTGTGTGTGTATGTGTGTATATCTGTGTTATGGATATATGTATGTGTGTGTGCATGTGTATTTGTGTATATATATACATATATATATGTATATATATATATATATATATGTACATATATGTGTATATGTGTGTGTGTGTTTATGTATTAATACTTGTGCAGGCGTGTGTATTTTTTGTATTGCAATTATTTTATACATTGAAACCATTTTTTATATATTTAAAGTATATTTATGCGCACATATGTATTTTGCTTGAAAGTGGATCTGTGTGTGTGTATCCATGTTTAGATGTGTATATATTTATGTCTGTTTATTTATTTGTACTTGTGTATCTATTAAATTTGTTTACATATGTGTATTTTTTTAGATATATATAAGATATTTATACCTAAATAGGTTTGTAAAACTTGGAAGGTTAAATAGAGTTAAAAGGAATCCAAACTAAGTAAGTAATAAAACAAAGAACAAAGGGGATAGGCAAGTCATAAAAAGAATAAAAAAGATAGGAACTAACTGTAAGAGTCAACAAGTAAAATAGGTAATCCGATACTAATTCATAAGAAATAGAAAATAACCAATCCCAAACAAAGATTTATTTAGAGGAGAAAGGTCTCCAAATCCATCCCATTTCTCTGGAATCCTTGGTCTGATGAGGTTGACTTTCTGTGAAAAGTGCAACCGAAGCATGTATGCACATATGTAACAAATAATGTTTGTATAAATAAAATGTATACTTATATATATATATAGTTATAGTACATGTATTGTATTAGTTTCTGTAGATGTAAATCCGTTGAAACTGAAGTGTTTATAAAAAGTGCTCAATAACAAGTAGAACTGTTCTTTAGTATAAATTTTTATTTATACAAACATTATCGGTTAAATATGTGCATACATGTTCCGGTTGTACTCTCCAGAGAGAGCCCCCATCTTCAGACTCTTCTTTGGTCTGAAGAGTACAACCGAAACAGGTATGCACAATGCACATATGTAACCAATAATGTTTTTATGAATAAAAATTTATACTATATATATATATATATATATATCCCTCCCTCATACACCTATCTACGCCTTTCTTTAAATACCCAGTTTTCAGTAATGAAGAAACATACACAGCTTCATAAGAATAAGTATTTCTTTATTAGATGTACTTCTACTGATCTCTATAATAAAGAAGAGCTGGTCTATTTCGCATACATAGTCATCGATAACATACGGCCTACAAGCTCAATATTTCATTCTGATTCGTCAGTTTCCTTTATGGAAACATAGCTCATGTTCTTGATGAACAAAAAATGTCTATTCACCTACTCTCAAATAAAATTGTATCCCACTCGGGATTATTTTACAATGGTGACATATTTTGATAATAACCGAAAAACCAACAGAAACATCAACAGCAGTAGCAGCAGCAGCAGCAGCAGCAGCAGCACCCCCCCCCCTAAGTTCAACCCTTTCTTACCATGGTAGGGGCGGTTTAAACATGGTAGTGTCAAAGCTACCGGCTAACAAGGCTCTTGTAAAAATTCAGGAGGAGTCATCATCAGGTTCTGTTGTCCTCTGGTCGTCTCTGCCTCATGCAGACCTGAGTCACGATTCTTGTCAGAACTCCAACTCGCCTAACAACAACAATCAGCAGTAACATATTTAATTTATTAATCCTAATCAAACTATTGTATGTAGTCCATATAATAGCACATAAGACTAAACATCTTACGGTTCAGCTTTCGATCTCGGCTCTCTCTATCTGCTTTATTTTTCTCAAATTTTTGGAAAATCCATTAATTACTATTCATACATTTTCTTAATCCCGGGCAACGTCGTATAGGGACAGCTAGTATGAAGTCATTTCTGTGCATATCATTAACGACTTCATCAACAGATGTCTTAAAGTCAAGATCAGATAAGGAAAGTGAGAAGGGGGTTAAATCATAGGCTTGTATAGTCTGGTTTCTGAATCACACTGGAGTCATACTCACACATCTGGTATTCTGCTTTGCTTGCCTCATTTTTATGGGCAAGGCATGCTCACACCCAGCCTAATTCAGAATGTTATCTTCTGATGTGTTACTCATCCTTAAATCTGCTGTTCGTTCCTTAACTGTCGTGGGTCAAATTTTTGATTTCCTATAAAAATTTCCACATCCGGGTCAGTCTAGTATGGCACAAGGTCATTTCAATATTTTATAAAAGGACAGAACCCACTCTCTATTTAATAATAGCATCTGACCACTTTATTCACCTTTCAAAGAATCCATATAGCTTGACGGTCCGTTTGGTCTAGACGTGAACAACCAAATATATATATATATATATATATATATATATATATATATATATATATATATATATATATATATACTGGATTTTTCAATGTTTGTTTCCCTAAGGCTTTCTTCCTATATACTTTAACCACAAAAAATACATGTTAAAATATTCTTCAGTTCTGAGTTAGGTTTGAAAAACTTTCATTTTAATTGTTCTAATCTGTAATTTGCAATTAACTCACCAAGTAACACATCTCTTACAAAGTTTCTATCTATCACTCTCACCCTCTCTCACTTTATTTAGTTTGACCTCCGCTCTTATTTTATACAGTATCTATCATTTTCTCTCTCTCTCTCTCTCTCTCTCTCTCTCTCTCTGTGTGTGTGTGTGTGTGTGTGTTTATCAGCATTCAAAGGTAATAAAGGAACAAAAAATAAACAGATAGGAATAGTCTATTATAAACAAAAGGGGATATAACCAGCACTATTAATATTATTTAACCTATAAATGTAGAGAGAAAGCGATGGTAAAAGGGGGGGGGTATCGCGAGCAGATGGAGACTAATTTTGGATTTTATCTTTTTATTTTTTAACATTTAACTAGCGTTGCAATCTCACATTTTCCTAATTCAACAAATCTAACCCGAGCTCTATGGGTGACTCAACAGGTCACATTTATTTTCTAGAAATATAATAATAATGAAGAATTGATTTATTTATTTTTTTGCCATTTTTCCCTTTCCTTCTCCTTGGTTGATTATCAGATTAAGCACCGCTTGCAAATGATCCTCTCAAAACACCGGTTCAAAAGAGCGGAAACTCTTTGCTGCGTGGCTATTTTTCGAATGTGGTTTCTTTCTCTAATGCCATTTTCTGAATCAGCCTCAAATTTGGTGTGGCGTAAACACGCCGCAATCGACCGCGCAAACGGCAACATTTACGAAAACATCCGAATTTGTTCTGCCGAATCGCGGAACCATTGATGGTCTAATCGGACGCTGGTCTTCTAGAGATGCGTCTATTCAATCTGTGCGTTTAATGTGATTCACAAACGTGATCGGCAGATGACCAGAGCCTCTTATGATCACATGTGGACGCATCCTAAAAGGCTATTTCGAACTTACGTGTGACAGACAAAATAAAATGTCATTTCAAACTAGAACAATACCCGTCCCAAGGTGGGTAAAATCCGAACAGAACAGTTTTGCACCACTTTAATGCCCCTTACAAAAATTAAAATCAAGATATAATACTACTTTTTTTCTTTTTTTTTTTTTAATATAGTTCACCCCAAACAAGGCAAGCCACCACTGTAGACGTAAGAGGCTACTGAGAAAAAAGAAAAGGGGGGGGGTCAACCTAAATTGGGATCTGCGCAGCAAGATGTCTGTTTACATTAGTTTTAAATTTCTGCATGTCAGTACTGTCGGGGAAACAGGGGGCAGGGAGGGAGTTCCAAAGGCCAGAAGCACGAGGAAAGAAGCTATTTGAGTAGAAGGCTCTCCGGCATCTGGGGACCTCCACAGTGAATGAATGAGATTTAGTTGATTGTCGAGTTAGTCTAGTGAATTTACGTCGAGGGGGCTAAACCTTATGTCTAGAATCCTGATTCTAATTTATATCAATATCCATTACATTATTTAGATTATGGAATATGCCTAAAATTTAAGGCTTAAGCTTAAGAAGTCTGAAGAAGAAATTGAAATTCAGGGAATCTTGCTTAATTTGTGTCTAATGACTATGGACTAAATTTAATGCAAATCTGAAATATTTGAATTTTCAAATGGAAGGTTATGCCCATATTATGCCCCCTAAAAACCCTTTAAAAAACTTCAAAGAAACTGAAATTCGGGGAATATTTATTAATTGATGTCTAATATCTATTATTAAAATTTTACAAAATTGGCATAAAACTAAATAAAACTAAATGTAGCCCACATTTAGACACCTTACGTCTAGTAAATGTGTTCAAAAATTCCTAATCATTGGTTGAGTAGTTTAGGAGCGAATCCTGTAATACACATATATAAACATAGAAACATACCTAACTTTATGTAGATAGAGAGTTGAGCATGACGTCACACAGAACCTCTTACCGACATGCTTGACCCATCTAAAATAAGATGTGTTTGTTCAATTTGTGCATTTAACAATGAAAATACGATTTCAAACTAAAGTGTGACAGACTAACTAACCAACTAATGAACAAAGCCGAGGTGCGATAACACATCTAAAAGCAGCAATTTGGGGACTGACTGATAGACATTTCTCAGCAGCAAACTGAATGAACTTTTGTTTTGAAAAAAGGAGTGTTACTCTCGAAATATCAACATATATATTTTTTCCATCCTTCCGGACGCTATATAACAGTAAGTGAAAAATATATAGAAGATAGAAAACTAAATAAGTTTTCTTGTAAGAAGAGTATCATTTTTATTGCCTTTCTTAACAGATTTATTTATTTGTTCATTTCCTCTTTTACCGCTCTGGCGTCCACCGTATTGCAAACAGCCTTATATATAAAATACCTACATACTTATGTACTAGCAATGCTTTAAGCAATCTAATCTACCTTTTTTATGTATATAGTCATCTGCAGACAGCTGTTTCGTCGTTTACAATTCATCAGTGAGGTTAGATACAGCCAAGATTCAAAACCACAAGTCAGGCATCTTCGCTCTGCACCAACAAACCCACTATTTTTATACTAATTAGTCAACACTTATCAAGACTAAAAGCCACTCGAGGACAAGGGTTAATGAGATGAATAGATTGTCAGTTGAATGATGAACAATATGATGAGAGGATTGAAAATGATGAATGGAATGAACAAAGTTTAGTTTCTTATGAGGACGGGTTATGACAAGTATTTGTTGATCTTAGTAGGAGAATTATAACGCTTTACGTATTTTCTTTTGTTTATATTTTACGTTATTGGTAAGTTAAGAGAACTCAATTAGTTTTATAGAGGAAAACAGTTTCGATAAAATCCAATCCAATCGTAGAAGGTGAATGGAAAAAGCGGATATACCGACACAATAACCTCATGTAGAGAGCTTAGTATTCTGTCTTTATTTTTCGAAAAATAAGAAATAATTACAAATTTACATGGATATGAAAAGATAAGGAGACAAAAACAGAATAAAGAAAAAAAGGGAGGATGTTGTTTCAACTAATTAAAGAATGTAATAAGTATTGTTAGAAGGCGGTGACAATGCGTTGGTTAGGTGACACCGGCAGTACGTGAAATGGCAAACAAATGACAATAATGACAATATTGAGAAATCAATAATTTTCAAATAATTTTATTAGATTTACCAGTGTTAAGTTCGGACCGTGATGGTAGGGTGGTGTGTCTTCCTTTTTTTTTAATTTAAATTTTCGAGAGAATCCCCCATCCTCAAAAAATATATTTACTCGTTGGTGTGTTGCTGGGAAGAAGCCCACAGGTAATGTGTTCCACAGATGGAAAACTCTTGGAAAAAAACTCTGTTCATGGAAATTCCGACTGACATTATTTCCTAATGTAGGAAGAAAAGAAAAAAAAGTGATGAAAAGACGAAACATTTTTTAATTAAAAACTGAAAAAATGTTTCGTCTTTTTATCACTTTTTTTTCTTTTCTTCCTACATTAATTAAAAAATGTTTCGTCTTTTTATCACTTTTTTTTTCTTTTCTTCCTACATTAATTAAAAAATGTTTCGTCTTTTTATCACTTTTTTTTCTTTTCTTCCTACATTAGGAAATAATGTCAGTCGGAATTTCCATGAACAGAGTTTTTTTTCCAAGAGTTTTCCATCTGTGGAACACATTACCTGTGGGCTTCTTCCCTGCAGACTACAACATGGTCATCTTCAAATCCAATGTCAAGAAATACTTGTCATAAACTGTGCTCATAACTAATCAAATGTTTTCCATTCCATTCATCGTTTTCAATCCTCTCATAATATTCTTTATCATTCAACTGGCAATCCATCCATTTCATTAACCCTTATCCTTAAGTGGCGGTTGTCCTTGATAAGTGGTGACCGTTTTTTTTTTACTTTGATTACGGCCCAGAAATATTAGGTGAATCCTAAGTGGGGAGTTGTGCAGCAAGATATTTGTTCGCATTACATTTAAATCTTTGCATGTTGGTACAGTCCAGGAAACAGGGAGCAGGGATGAAATTCCAAAGGCAACCAGTCCGATGAAACAAGCTATTAGAGTAGAACGTTTTCCAGCATCTAGGGGCCTCTACAATGAAGGGGTGGGATTTTGTTGCAAATCGGGTTGGTCGGGGGTATTTACGTTGAAGAGATACAGGTGCAGTAAGTTCGTTGGAACATATTCAGAGGAAGTACTTTTCAAACAAGCACAGGGATGCAACATTGCGACGATGGGACAGGGGCTGCAGCTTGTTAGACAGTGCGGTACATGTTAGGTTAGAGACTCGTTTGCGCACCCTGTTCAACAAAGGGGAGAAACTGGTTTCGATCCGTGCAGAAAAATAGGTCATGGCAAAATAAGAAAAAGGACACGTGAATAGAGAAACATTACGTCACGTGTTACCTGTTGAAACCATCGCACCAGTTGCAAAATTGCTTATCCAATAGATACAAATGCTATTGAGTAATCCTTTAAGTCAAGAATTCCACGTATTTTACCACTGATTCCATATTCTCTATGGTTGGATAAAAAGATTAGTTTGTCGATTTGACTAATTATGAAATATATTTATTTACTCCTCTGCAGGAGTTAGGCACAAGGCCAGTTTTATCTTACTCCCACAAGTAAGATGTGACCACAGCTTGGGTCGAGTAAGTGGGGTTAAAAGCCAGCGCTCGAGAGGTGAGCACTCTGGCCATTTAAAAATTGCCTGGGCAGCCCCGTCGGCATTCCCCGGTAAGCAATAAACTTACTCCTCCCCAAAGAGGGGAGGCGAAGCCTGGGAGGGTGGACCTCCTAGAACTGCACAGGACAAACCCACAGACAGGTGGAATCAAGTCCCGAAGGACAAGACGACACCCGTCTATAGGGGTGCAATATCCATCGGAACAGATACTTATGAAATATATTTCAGCTCTCAATTGCTAATCACCTTATCTTAGGTTAGTCTATGTTGTGTTCACTAGTTTAAAATATGTTATAGAACAATTAAAGTACATTTTATTTTTTATACACATAGCATCAAGCAGCGTGACCTGTGTGATATTTTACAAAGCTGTTTCTCTATTGTTGTTATTTTTTGGTAGGGTTAACAAGATTTTCGGTTCACTCTTTTTGTTAGGAGTAAAAAGATTTTTGGACTACCCTCTGGTAGGGATCACAAGATTATTAGACTATCCCTTTTAGTAAGTTGCAACAAGACAAACGTGCTACTTTTTTCGGTAAGGGTAACCAAGATTTTTGGATCGTTCTGTACATAAATTACTTATTTATTCCAAGTGAAAATGAGCTAATTTTTTCCTTGTTTTGGTGATTGCTGCTCAATTATTGTTACTTTTTTGTGTAAGAGTAACAATTTTTTCGAGCAATCCCCTTTTTTAGTAAGGGTAACAAGACCTTTGAACCACCCTTATTGAGTAGAGGTAAAGAAAATTAAGAATCGCCCTTTTTGGAATAGGGAACAAAAGTTTAGAACTGACATTTTCGGCAAGGGTAACAAGACTTTTCGATTACCCTTTTTGAGAAGAGGTAAAAAAGAACATTCGAACCACCTTTTTGTGTAGGGGTAACTAATCTTTCTAACTACCCTTTTTGTGTAGGGGTAACAAAACTTTCGAACCGCCCTTTTTGTGTAAGGGGTAACAAAACTTTCGAACCGTCCTTTTTATGGAGGGGTTAATAAAACTTTCGAATTGCTCTCTTTGTGTAGGGGTAACAAAACTTTCGAACCGCCCTTTTTGTGTAGAGGTAAAAAAACATTTAAACCGCCATTTTTATGTAGGGGTAACAAAACTTTCGAACCTCCCTTTTTATGTAGGGGTAACAAAATTTTCGAACTGCCCTTTTTGTGTAAGGTAACAAAACTTTCGAACCGCCCTTTTTGTGTAGGGGTAACAAAACTTTCGAACCGCCCTTTTTGTGTAGGGGTAACAAAACTTTCGAACTGCTCTTTTTGTGTAGGGGTAACAAAACTTTCGAACTGCTCTTTTTGTGTAGGGGTAACAAAACTTTCGACTCGCCCTTTTTATGTAGGAGTAACAAAACATTCGAACCACCCTTTTTATGTAGGGGTAACAAAATTTTTGAACCGCCCTTTTTGTGTAGGGGTAACAAAACTTTTAAACCACCCTTTTTATGTAAGGGTAACAAAACTTCCGAACTGCCCTTTTTGTGTAGGGGTAATTAATCTTTCTAACTACCCTTTTTGTGTAAGAGTAACAAAACTTTTAAACCGCCCTTTGTGTGTAGGGGTAACAAAACTTTCGAACCGCCCTTTTTGTGTAGGGGTAACAAAACATTTAAACCGCCCTTTTTATGTAGGGGTAACAAAACTTTCGAACCACCCTTTTTATGTAAGGGTAACAAAACTTCCGAACTGCCCTTTTTGTGTAGGGGTAATTAATCTTTCTAACTACCCTTTTTGTGTAAGAGTAACAAAACTTTTAAACCGCCCTTTGTGTGTAGGGGTAACAAAACTTTCGAACCGCCCTTTTTGTGTAGGGGTAACAAAACATTTAAACCGCCCTTTTTATGTAGGGGTAACAAAACTTTCGAACCTCCCTTTTTATGTAGGGGTAACAAAACTTCCGAACTGCCCTTTTTGTGTAGGGGTAATTAATCTTTCTAACTACCCTTTTTGTGTAAGAGTAACAAAACTTTTAAACCGCCCTTTGTGTGTAGGGGTAACAAAACTTTCGAACCGCCCTTTTTGTGTAGGGGTAACAAAACATTTAAACCGCCCTTTTTATGTAGGGGTAACAAAACTTTCGAACCTCCCTTTTTATGTAGGGGTAACAAAACTTCCGAACTGCCCTTTTTGTGTAGGGGTAATTAATCTTTCTAACTACCCTTTTTGTGTAAGAGTAACAAAACTTTTAAACCGCCCTTTGTGTGTAGGGGTAACAAAACATTCGAACTGCCCTTTTTTGTGTAGGGGTAACAAAACTTTCGAACCGCCCTTTTTGTGTAGGGGTAACAAAACTTTCGAACCTCCCTTTTTGTGTAGGGGTAACAAAACTTTTAAACCGCCCTTTTTGTAGTATATAAGACGAATAAATATATACTACACTACCTCCCAAAGGAGGACACAATACCTGGGACGACTGTATCATGACCAACAAACATGTATTACACTACTGCACTAAAAAAGAAGTTTGTGCCTGGGAAGATGGTCTCATGATAACAGAACATAAACCACAGTAACCCCTCAAAAAAAGGAGGAAGTAATTCCTGTGAGGATGGTATCATGACAACAGAACAGATACCTGAATTGAAATAAAGCAATAGTATAGGTTCGGCTTCAGACAGACACATAGGAAGTCTCTATTAGTAAATAATATTCCTCTATTTTGAGAAAGAGAATTTTCTATGCATTTCATTTTTTTCCTTTTATGTGATTTATTTTCTTCCCACTTTAGGAATATCTGTGGCAAAAGGCCAGGAAGATGGGAGAAAAGCCAGTGCACCACAGAGTGGTGCATTCTGACACCACAAAAAGAGCTATGGACAGACCTTTCGGCATTCTCTGGTAGTGGCGCCTCAGGCGATTGGTAATAAACAAACTCGTTCTCAAAGAGAGAAGGTAATGCTTGGGAGGGGGCACCTCGAAGGACTGAGCCGGGCCATACCTCATCCTGACAGAGCAGGGTCAGCAAATCGCACAGTGGTCCACGCTTTGTCAGACTGATTCGGTACTTCTACAGAATTTGAACAGAACCCTAAACTAACCCTAACTTAATCCTAACCTATGTGTTAGGTTTAGTTCGGCAAAAGTCAGTTTCGTTCGGTTCAAATTCTGTAGAAGCACTACTGATTGTCGAGGACGGATCTGCGACTAGTATGAAGGAAACTAGAGTTTCAATTAAAAACAAAACGATGACAAATAACGAAAGCAGCGGATCATGTTTCATCCAATCACGTATATAAAAAAAATCAAATCATTAACAATTTCCAAACTGATATCAATTCAGAATGGAAAGGACATTTAATTAATTCGACAAATAAAACAGAACATAAGAATAAAAAAGAAAAGTAATAATTACAGAAAAAAAATCGATTTCGCGGCTACAGTTTCATAATTTTGTCATATTACATTTGGGATTCGTTTCGTTTTTATAATTTAACAATAAGAACCCGAGTTATATTACACTAGAAATGTTATCCGACGTTGCCCGTATTGATAGGAGCGATAACATCACATGTTTACTGACTTACTTTACTTTATTGCATACTAGGAGTTCTACCTGGCGTTGCCCGGAGCAAAAGTTTAACATATTTCTATTAAAGCTTCTATCTCCCTTTTCCCCGGTCCCCCCTCTCTTCACCCCCTCTTTCATCTTTGTCCAGCCTATTCCTTTCTCTGGGCATAATACACTTTCTATAGTCGGCATAAGCGAAATAACCTTTTGAAAAGAATCAGAGTTACTTACCTTTAGTTAGTTCAGTAAAATTACAAAAAAATCAACACCCCTTGACGAAAGCGGCAGCAGTTTAGGGTCAAAGAATGGGTAGTTTTCTTAATTTTAGATATTATTCATTCTGGGCAACGCTGATCAAGAATATACCAACTTTGTGGGTGTTTCTTTGGTACACACACACGCACATACGCACAGACACTTCTCTTTATATAATAAATAATCCTCATAGAATATTTGCATACTTTCTGGATACAGAATCCTTCCATATTGTTCGGTGCTTTTCCAATCTTTCCATTATTAGCAAAGGAAGCTCTACATTGCTGCGGACCCGATCAGTCCAGCACTTTGGAGGCCTGCAGAAGAATTATTCCTTGAATACTCAGTATGCATTACTTTCGAGACCTCTTCTAATGGCGTGGCCAAATTAGTTCATTCTTCTTTACTTGACAACCTGCAGCAGTATACTAAGAACCAAAGAGTAACTTTTACTAGTAGATTTATTTTAAAAGCGGGGGTTATGCCCCTTTGCTCCCCTCAAAACCAAATCAAACATAGCCTATTACACTCCCTATAACGTCTACTATATATGTGTCAAATTTCATAGATATCTGACTAGTAGCTTCTGTATCAACAGGTACATTTATTTTCAATGAAACTAAATGAAACTCTGGTGATACCAGATCAGACTGCCCTGTGGCTCCCTGAGACGAAATTCACCTACATTGACGTTTTTTTTTTGTTTTGTTTGTAAAACTTAATTATGTTCTACAAAACCAAAAACAAAAACAACAGCCCCTCTCCCTTTCTCCTTCCCCTTTTTTATTTTTATTTTTCCTACCCTACTCCCGGTCCTGGATATGACCTTAAACTACATCCGATGGTGAGATCCGGCTTACGGACTTTGGGGAATGTGGAGCCTCCTCTTAATTACCATTGCTCCCAGGTCCACCCTGACCCGGAGTGGTAGTACCTGTTAGGGTCCCAACTATGGGTTAAATAGAAACAGATATTAAAAGGGGAAAGAAACAAAAAAGAGAAGAAAACAAGACCAGATTCGGCATTAAATAACCCAAAAAGGGTTGATATGCCGTAAAACAAAACTACCAAACCATACCATACCTAAATGAAACTAAATATAGTCCACATGACCCACTTTTATACTTAGAAGCTATTTCAAATGATCGGTTAATTAGTTTCAGCGTTTACCACACATAAACCTATGTATATAAATATATACACAGGAGTGAATACCCTCTGTCAAAATAGCGGAAGAAAAATTATGCTTCGCTAATGTTCACACTAATATTCATCTCAATTGGTGAAGTTGAAAAAGAAATAGGAAAGAAAACGCCTCAAACTGGAAAGTTTAAAGGATGAAAGAAAAACAATGTATCAAACGGCTCATTATGGATATAGAGTGAAGTATTTCTTTCTGATTTCATTTAAGACTGAAAGGGGGGATCCAACTTTCTATTTGCTTCCTCCCTTTCCATAAACACTTGAAGTATTTTACTCACATACTTGTGTGTGACAGGATGGATACATATTTATATGCATTCAAATAAATGCACATTGGCCTTTATTATAGAGTAGAGAGAGACTAGCTGAAACACCCATCCGAGGACAGGCGTATCATAATGAAATATACTTAGTACAAATAAACTTCAGTCTATGCCTGACTTGTCCACCAAGTTTCAGTCATTAATGTCCAACAGTCTTTTTCATCACCGTTCAATAATATGCTCCAAATATTCATCTCTACGTTGTGAGCATATCTAGATACAACTGATTTGGGCTGTGATAGCCCTCTTCACGTTAGGAATAGTCTGCAGATTATTTTTATAGACATTATCTTTGAAATAACCCCACAGATAAAGATCTGGAGGCCGGAGTTAAGGTCCGGTGAATATGAAGCCTATTGAGGATCACACCTCCTACTGATGAGACCATTACCAAAATGTCCCTGCATATCAGTTACTACAAGCTAGATTTTTGGTTGTTAATATGTTTAACCATATGGAGAAAATATCGACCCATACTTTTTTGGTTGTTAATAGATTTAACCATATGGAGAAAATATCGACCCATACTTTTTTGGTTGTTAATAGATTTAACCATATGGAGAAAATATCGACCCATACTTTTTTGGTTGTTAATAGATTTAACCATATGGAGAAAATATCGACCCATACTTTTCCAAAGATTATTAGGGAAAGTGATGCCTCGACATCAATCGAACATGAGACATTAAGCTTAAAGTCTGTGCAGTAATCACTGCCATTTCCATATATATTATAAAGTAGAGTTAGTCGGATTCTCGATTTTTGTCATGGATACGTTGCTTCCTACAAAATCAATTATTTATTTTGAATAGCAAGTTCTTGTGGATCGTGCTTCCATGTTCTTCAGAACAATACAATGTGATTTGATTTAATTATTTCAGAAAATATTTCATCCGACTAGGAATATTTTTACGATGGTTTCCATCTTTGTTATCAGCAGCAAACTTATGGTACGGCCCTGATTTTGGATGTGATGACCCTTTTTAGTTAGACATTATCACTGAAGTTATCTCACAGATAAAGGTCTGGGAGTGGTTAATGTCTGGCAAGTGTGAAGCCCGTTCAGGATCACACATCTTGCCAATGAGACGATCACCAAAGTGTTCCCCCATGTCATTGAACGAAAATAAAATAAAAACTGTTGGACATTCATGACTTAAACTTGGTGGACAAGTCAGGCATAGACTGAAGTTTATTTGTACCAAATATGGTTGAATTGCAGAAGGGATTGTGACTTTTATTAATGATTCCATGTGTGGCATTGGTGGTGGTGGCGGGGTTATCCTATACATAATAATAACAAACAGAACAAACCCCAACCTCCAACTGTGAATTGCAAAATGACAAAATGAAGAAACTGTAACAGCGAAACAGGAAACAGTTTTATGTTTTACTCATTTTTGTTGGCAAAATTTGGGCTGTGATGTACCTTGTCAGTTCAGGGCTAATCTGGGAATTGTTTTGATAGACATTTGAGATAACCCCATAGATAAAAAATCTAAGAGATTATGGTTAGTGTGAATTGTATAGCCCATTCAGGATCACACCTTCTGATGAGACGCTTACCAAAGTGTCCCCGCATATCATTGAACGGCGATTAAAGAAAGACAGTTGAACATTCATAAGTGAAACTTAACAAAGAAGTCAGAAATAGACTGAAGTTTATTTGTACTAAATATGGTTGAATTACAAAAAGGATTTTGTGAGTTTTATTAACGATTCCATGGATGGCATTCGGGGGTCATCCTGTAATACACTTCTGTGTCCCATTATATTTGAAATAATCTCACCAATAAAAACTTGACGAGAGGGGTAAGGTTCGGTAAGTGTGAAGCCAATTCAGGCTCTCACCTCTTATCGATGAGACGATCTGAAAAGTATCCTCACGTATCATTGAACAGTAATAAAACGAAGACTGTTGGTCATTCATGACTGAATCTTGGTGGGCAAATCAAGCATAGACTCAAGTTTATTTGTACCAAATATGGTTGGATTGCAGAAAGGATTGTGAATATTATTAATGATTCCATGGGTTGCGTTTTTTTGTGAGGTGGGGGGATCATCCTATGCATTATAAAAACAAACGAAACAAAAACCCAACGTTCAACTGCGAATTTTTATACGACAAAATGATGAAACTATAGACGCGAAAGTTTTATCTTTACTCGTTTTTATGGGCAAAATTAATTAAATGTTCGTCCGCCATTAAAACCAATTGGTATCATCTGGGAATTGCTAATAATTTGAAACATTATGGCCGCCACAATTCGATCCTCTGTTTTGTTTGAAAACAACTTCACTTGTCAGCTCGTATTCTATCTACGAAAATTACCTTTTAAATTAACCACAATATTCATTAATTGGGACCAGCTCTAAAAAAAATAAATGAAAGCAATACCGATGTATTCTTTGAATTTATTTTTTGTTCATAGCAAAATGAATTTCGCCATTTCTGAATTTCGACAAATTCAATGGCAGACACATTTTTCGATACTCATCTTCGACTGTAAAGAGAGAGAGAGAGAGAGAGAGAGAGAGAGAGAGAGGGGGAGAGAGAGAGGGTTATAAAGTAAAGAAAGACAGAGAATGAAGGAAGAAATAAAGAAAGCCGTCACTTCTGGTTTACCTCCCCCAATTATACTGTAAAGAGATAGAGAAGGAAGGGGAAAAGAGGGAAAGTAAAGAGAGAGGGAAGGAAGAAAAAAAAGAAAGCCGGCTGTTCTGGTTTTGATCCATGTAAAAAAATGTTTTTTTTTAATTCTTTAGGCTTTCATATTTTGGTAATTAAAAGAAAGACGACTTTTTTGTGTGTGTGTGGGGGGGGGGGGACTTTTAGTAGCGAAATTGAATCTGCCTTATTTTTGTTTTTATTTGGCCAAATGGATACGGTCGTGGTCTATGGAATCGGTCGAGTTCATATCGGATCTATTGTGTTAAATTATGTTGAGAAATATATTAATCAGCATTTTCTGCACAGCTAGGAGTAAAATAGCAACTTAGATTCAAATAATCGTATACAATGAATCGTCCGCAGCAAGTATTGTGTTTAAGCATTAAATAGTCCCAAATGTAAGACAAGCCTTTTATTACTCGTATAAAAACCACAAAAGAATTTATATACCATAACACATACAAGAAAAACTTGTTTCAGCATCAAATAACACTCAAAATGATTTGTATGGCATAACCCTGACCCTGACCCTAGCTCTAACCCTAACCCCAAAACCAGACACAAAGAACCTGTTTCAGCATCAAATAATGCTCAAAATTACCCTAACCCTAACTCTAACCCTAACCCTAAAACCAGACACAACAAAACCTGTTTCAGCATCAAATAACGCTCAAAATGATTGGTATGTTATAACCCTGACCCTAACCCTAACTCTAACCCTAACCGTTCCAGCATAGGCCATTCTTGAAGCCTATTAAGGGATAGAGCGCTCTCGTGCCTCCCTTGATACTAGCGGTACCTGTGACCCGTTGGGTCACAACCACTACCACTATTTATTCGACTTCTCGGCCTTTTGGCTAAGATCAAAGTGTAGTATCTGTTCCGATGGATACTGCACGCCTGTCCTGTGCAGTTCTAGGAGGTCCACCCTCCCAGGCTTCGCCTCCCCTCTTTGGAGAGGAGTAAGTTTATTGCTTACTGTCTGAGGCGCCCCTACCGGGGAATGCCGCCGGGGCTGCCCAGGCAATTTTTAAATGGCCAGAGTGCTCACCTCTCGAGCGCTGGCTTTTAACCCCACTTGCTCGACCCGATCTTGGGTCACATCTTACTTGTGGGAGTAAGATAAAACTGGCCTTGTGCCTAACTCCGGGAGGAGTAAATAAATATCTCTTAAGTCATTCTTTTTGTATAACTAAAACATAATAAGTTTCTTTACTTCTATATTATGTTTACTCACTAGGAGTTCTCACACAAGTCATCATCAGTGATTGCTCACTGATAATCACCGGTGGTGTTCCCTAAAGTCCGAGTGACAACAAGTCTCCCCAGATTTCCAGCGATCTCCATCTCTCTCGATTACTACTGCAAATCAATTTGCGTTATCACAACAGAAGCTTACCATTGATTTCTCGCTGGTAACGACCATTGGTCTCCTTTGGTATTTAGATGACAATAAGCTTCCCGAAGGTCCCGGTGCTCTTTGCACTCTTCCAGTGGAGGTCTGGTTAGTGCTCTCCCTCCTCGGGCTTTCCATCCTCCTTGACCCTTCACGACTGTTTGTGTGGTATCAGCCGGGGCTGGTGCCATCACTTCTTTTTTTAGGAGTGGGGGATAGTTTATGAAATTTCTTGCAGTTTCTGTTCCTTGGGTTCTTGTGGTGTTCTTTATGTGATTTTGTTTTCTTCATATTGCACCTTGCATGTGATTGGTAAGTCTTTGTAGTTCATGTGGGAAGGTTTCCACATACAAGGTTTTTCTTTAAGATTTCAGCTGGTTTTAATTATTATTATTAATATTATTATTCTTATATAGAATTAAAGACAATAATTATTTTACCATTTAATTTACGTACGTGTTTATGGTGTGTACAGGCGCAGGTATGTGACTTATATCTGTGTTATTAAAGTATATAAGAAAATGCCTTACGGAAAACAAACTTTGATTACCTCATATTTAGTGTAATAATTTGAAAATACAGATATTTTAAAAGCTAAATAAAGGAATATTTTCGTTATTTTTGCTTGTATATCAATACCTCCGCCTATCCAAAAAAGGTAATCCCTGAGAAAATGGTATCGTGACAACAGAACAGATACTACACTAACCGCCATGAAAGTAAGGAGGTAATGCCTGGGAGGATTGTATCATGAGGAACAAACATTTATTACACTCCCCTCAAAGGAGGAGGTAATGCCTGAAAGGATGGTATCATGACAACAGTACAGATATTACACTACCCCCAAAGGAGGAGGTAATGCCTGGGAGGATGATATCATGACAACAGAACAGATACCACACTACCCACTCCCTGAATTGAGCATTAAAAGATAGTACACAAGTCCATTAATAGAAGTAATAGTATAGGTCCCGTGCTGTCTGCGAAGTTCCAGCCCCTGCCCCATCGTCACAATGTTGCATCCCTGTGCTTGTTTTACAAGTACTTCCACGAAATGTGCTATGACGAACTTACTGCCCTTGTACCCCCTCAAGGTAAATACCATCAACAAGCCCGACTAGCAGCAAAATCCCACCCCTTCATTGTAGAGGTTCCCAGATGCCGGAAAACTTTCTACTCTAATAGTGTTTTCTTCGAATAGGAACTTTGGAATTCCCTCCCTGCTCCCTGTTTTTACTGACTGTACCAACATGCAGAAATTTAAATGTAATGTGAACAAATATCTTTCTGCACAACTCCCCATTTAGGAACCCCCTCCCATTAAATCTGGCCCCTAATTCACAATATGCCTTGTTTGGGGTGAACCAAAGTAAAAAAAAAAAGGGGTTTCGGCTTCAGACAGATAATACATTTTATGTGCTGGCTCTTTATTCATCTACTTATATTCCTATTCACCCTCTTAATGAACCTCGCCCTGTCGGCAGAGCCACAAATTCACCGATTGCAACCTATGCAGAGGAGTAGACCCCTTCTTCCCGAAAATAAGACCACTGTAGGTTGTTGGTGGCAACCCTTAGGATAGGATACTGGTGGCTGAGGAGTCATTGGGCTGATTTGCAACACTCCATTTCGGCCGTTACTTCTGCTAGACGGGAAATCGGAGAGGCCCAAGCCGATCAATCGGCTGGTGACGTCATGCTCTAGTGTCTATAAGTATTATTCAATCTGATTCTTCTAAAAAATAAAAATCTTATTTCTCCTTTTAATTTTCTTCCCAAATAGAAGGCGGTGGCTGAAGGTCAGTCGTGTTGAGAACAAAGAAGATCATCACTGCCATGGAGTAATTTTTCAAAGAGTAATGTTTTCAAAGTGTAATGTTTTCAAAGAGCAATGTTTTCAAAGTGTAATGTTTTCAAAGTGTAATGTTTTCAAAGTGTAATGTTTTCAAAGTATAATGTTTTCAAAGTGTGATGTTTTCAAAGTGTAATGTTTTCAAAGTATAATGTTTTCAAAGTGTAATGCTTTCAAAGTGTAATGTTTTCAAAGTGTAATGTTTTCAAAGTGTAATGTTTTCAAAGTATAATGTTTTCAAAGTGTAATGTTTTCAAAGTGTAATGTTTTCAAAGTGTAATGTTTACAAAGTATAATGTTTTCAAAGTGTAATGTTTTCAAAGTATAATGTTTTCAAAGTGTAATGTTTTCAAAGTGTAATGTTTTCAAAGAGTAATGTTTTCAAAGTGTAATGTTTTCCAAGAGTAATGTTTTCAAAGTGTAATGTTTTCAAAGAGTAATGTTTTCAAAGTGTAATGTTTTCAAAGTATAATGTTTTCAAAGTGTAATGTTTTCAAAGTGTAATGCTTTCAAAGTGTAATGTTTTCAAAGTGTAATGTTTTCAAAGTGTAATGTTTTCAAAGTATAATGTTTTCAAAGTGTAATGTTTTCAAAGTGTAATGTTTTCAAAGTGTAATGTTTACAAAGTATAATGTTTTCAAAGTGTAATGTTTTCAAAGTGTAATGTTTTCAAAGTGTAATGCTTTCAAAGTGTAATGTTTTCAAAGAGTAATGTTTTCAAAGTGTAATGTTTTCAAAGTGTAATGTTTTCAAAGAGTAATGTTTTCAAAGTGTAATGTTTTCCAAGAGTAATGTTTTCAAAGTGTAATGTTTTCAAAGAGTAATGTTTTCAAAGTGTAATGTTTTCAAAGAGTAATGTTTTCAAAGAGTAATGTTTTCAAAGAGTAATGTTTTCCAAGTGTAATGTTTTCAAAGAGTAATGTTTTCAAAGTGTAATGTTTTCAAAGAGTAATGTTTTCAAAGTGTAATGTTTTAAAAGAGTAATGTTTTCAAAGAGTAATGTTTTCCAAGTGTAATGTTTTCAAAGAGTAATGTTTTCAAAGTGTAATGTTTTCAAAGAGTAATGTTTTCAAAGTGTAATGTTTTCAAAGTGTAATGTTTTCAAAGTGTAATGTTTTCAAAGTATAATGTTTTCAAAGAGTAATGTTTTCAAAGTGTAATGTTTTCAAAGTGTAATGTTTTCAAAGTATAATGTTTTCAAAGTGTAATGTTTTCAAAGTGTAATGTTTTCAAAGTGTAATGTTTTCAAAGTGTAATGTTTTCAAAGAGTAATGTTTTCAAAGAGTAATGTTTTCAAAGTGTAATGTTTTCAAAGTGTAATGTTTTCAAAGAGTAATGTTTTCAAAGAGTAATGTTTTCAAAGTGTAATGTTTTCAAAGAGTAATGTTTTCAAAGTGTAATGTTTTCAAAGAGTAATGTTTTCAAAGTGTAATGTTTTCAAAGTATAATGTTTTCAAAGTGTAATGTTTTCAAAGAGTAATGTTTTCAAAGTGTAATGTTTTCAAAGAGTAATGTTTTCAAAGTGTAATGTTTTCAAAGAGTAATGTTTTCAAAGAGTAATGTTTTCAAAGAGTAATGTTTTCCAAGTATAATGTTTTCAAAGAGTAATGTTTTCCAAGTGTAATGTTTTCAAAGAGTAATGTTTTCAAAGTGTAATGTTTTCAAAGTGTAATGTTTTCAAAGAGTAATGTTTTCAAAGAGTAATGTTTTCAAAGTGTAATGTTTTCAAAGAGTAATGTTTTCAAAGTGTAATGTTTTCAAAGAGTAATGTTTTCAAAGTGTAATGTTTTCAAAGAGTAATGTTTTCAAAGAGTAATGTTTTCAAAGTGTAATGTTTTCAAAGAGTAATGTTTTCAAAGTGTAATGTTTTCAAAGAGTAATGTTTTCAAAGTGTAATGTTTTCAAAGTGTAATGTTTTCAAACAGTAATGTTTTCAAACAGTAATGCTTTCAAAGAGTAGTTTTCAAAGAGTAATGTTTTCTCAGAGTAATGTCTGTAAAATTTCTTTCTCAGAGTAATTTTTCTAGGAGAAATGTTTTCTAAGAGT
>OY744539.1:24076712-24094212 GCA_963556195.1 Sepiola atlantica
CTATCAGACTAAAACTCAGAAACTTCCAAGATATAAATACAAAATCTTACATAGTATGATTCAGTATAACCTCGATCAGGTTATGGTAAGAAAATTGACTACAATATTCACTCGTTTGATGTCATCACGCAGCAACTTATTGAATGGGATGTCAAAAAAGTGTTGTCTTTGTTATTTTTTTCAAAACATTCCAGAAACCAAGGACTAACTCTGACCATTTTAATGATTATTTCCCCATAACTAATTATCTTATTTTATTTATAACTTGAAATTGAAAATTGTAGAAATTTTAATAAATAAGAATAAAAAAAAATGGTCATGTGGGGTTCAGGGCTGGGAGTAAGAGTATGCAGGGGTCCTTATTAATTCGCAGGCAATGCTGAGATTGTCTGCTAATAAATTATAAAAGCGTAATAGGATTTTATGAATTTGTTACAGAGGCATAGTATAAGTAAATAATGGGGTTCTGTAAGTGAAAAGCAGTGCTTGTGGTAGATAGGTCTAACCAGTCTGGGAGACAACTCATCTAAGAGAGGAAAACTCTGATCTTAAACTCTGCTGCCTTACGGTCATACCTACTAAATGGGAGGTAACGGTGGTTAAGTGGATAACGACACGGACTGACGACCTTAGTGTGCCAAGTTCGAATCCAGTCGATTCCATAATACCACTTTCACTTAGGGATGTTGGCAACCATTATGTGGTGAGTGTGAAGCCCATTCAGAATCACAACTCCTACCGACGAGACAATCACAAAACAGTGATAAAACAAATAGTGTTGGACATTCATGATTGAAACTTGGTGGGCAAGCCAGGCATAGACTGAAATCTATTTATACCAAATATGGTTGGATATAGAAAAGAATTGTAAATTTTATTACGACTCCATACCTTCTATCGGCCTGTTCGTTGATTTGACAGCTCTGGCTCTTACCTCTCATTATTTATAAATTCGTGAGTTAAAATAAAATTGAAAGTATTTATGATTTAAAAGGGAACAAAAATGCAAGTAAAACAGGGTAAGGTGCATGATATGCTTATGCTGTCGTCGTTTGCTGCTGCTGCTGCTGCTGCTGCTGCTGATGATGATGATGATGATGATGATGCTGATGATGATGATGAATGATGATGAGTTGGATCTATGCATAGAGCTCATAAAGATTGTGCTTCATGATTGTCTGCTCCTCGTTGGTTAGAGTTAGTCATGCACCTGCAAGATTGCAAGTTTTTACTCCCAACATCAAGAACTGCAATGCTCAGTGATTGCATACGAAATCAGAGAAGGCATGACAACGTTGTCACTCTTTACTCCAAGTGACGACTAGAGAAGGACGGGTCCTGATCCCGGCTCCTCCCGTATTTTTCACCAGAGCTTTGTTAACCGGGTAGCTCTGACACTACCACATTGCTACCCCCCCTCTACACGATGAGAAAGGGATGGACTTTATTGGGGTGTTGTTGCTGCTGTTTGGAGTTGCTGCGAGCGAGAAACGCAAGGGTGCGTTTTCAGAGGTATTGAGGCCCTTCCCCTAACAACCACAACTACTAACCGCACCCCACATACACAGAAAAGCTTCTTTTTTTTAATGGTAGATTTACAAGGAAAATCGGTCGTTGACAACAAGTGTTCCATCCTTAGTCGTGTTTGAATGTTAAATGACAAAGAAAAAGAAGGCAAAACTAAGTGAGTGGGGGGGGGGGAGAGAGAACGGAGGAGGCAAATGAAAATGGCTATCTCGTCGCAATTCTAAAGAGAGCATGGCTATACTGCTAATAAAATATTTATCATGGAGTTTAGAAGATGAGTTATCTATATAAATTGAGCTTTCTTTGGAATATATATATATATATATATATATATAATATATATAATATATGAGAAATGAAAAAGGAAAAACCAAAAAGGACGTTTTTATGTGTTCATCAACGTTTCGTCTTTATTGTAAGACTTCTTCAGGATGATAATATAAAGAAAAATGTCATGCAAGTATGTGGACATATAGGGTTGACATGGTGGGTTGAAGGGAGGAAATAGTAGCCACTACTGAAAACGTCGGATTACCTTCATCCTTCTTTTCCCATATATATATATATATATATATATATATATATATATATAGAGAGAGAGAGAGAGAGAGAGAGAGTGAGAGAGAGAGAGAGAGAGAGAGAGAGAAGAGGGTAGTGCAGTATAACTGCAGTTCCAACGAGAGAAAAGTCTATATGTAAAGGAGTAAGGCTACCAACATTTGTAAAAAGTGTTTTTCAACATTTATTTATTATTTTTGTTATTTTATGATTTTATTTTTTTATATAACGCGTTTCAAGCGGTGGTCCGCTCTCATCAGATATATAAATCCATTTGAAGAAATGTCTTTCGATTTGAAAGAGTGTTGTTTTAATTTGAGGAAATGTGTTATTGTTTGGCGTTTTTGCGTATGTGTGGGTTTGCGTGTGTGTGTGTATGTGTTTGATATTTTTTATGTTTTTTATTTTTATTTTTTATTTTTTATTTTTTTATTTTTTATTATTTTCTGCTTCTGTTGGTCAAAGTCGTGCGTGTTTAATAAGTACGTGTGATTCTGACCTTTATGTGTGTATATATATATATATATATATATATATATATATATATATATATATATATATATATATATATATATACTATATATAAATCATTTTATTTAAAAAAAACTGTACATTACAGTTTCTGTTAGGCAAAGAGGGGTTCCATTTCTAAGGACAGACGGTTTCTCGGTTATAAAAGGGCCTTCAGTTCAGAAAACGAAGACAAACTTAGAATGAATCCTTCTCAATTTCCTTCTCAGATTATCTTCGTTTTCTGAGATGCTGAAGATTTGGAGCTGGCAAAAGGGCCGTTTTCTAACCAACAAAACGCCTGTCCATAATAATGAAACCCTAAATCGCCTAACAGAAACTGTAATGCATAGTTTTTAAATAAAGTTAATTTATATTTGTTCCCGGAAAACTAACGATCGAGCACTTTATTGGTATATTGTCAATAAATTTTGATACACTATATATATATATATATATATATATATATATATATATATATATATATATATATATATATATATATATACTAGCTGAAGTACGCGTCTATGTCGGGTTGGTCGACTTTTATTGAATTTTATAGCCAATATTAGAACTTAAGAACCTCTATTAAATATCTTCATTCACTTTTACTTAGAAAGGAAAACATATTCATGTTTATAATAATTATCGCTGTCGGCTAAAAAATATTTAAGATGTTATAGCAAAAGAAGAACATTAAAACAGTTGTTAAGTGTGAAATACAATACTGAAACTGAAGGCAACCCCTTTATCTACACGATCACCGATCAGACGAAAAATATTTAGTCTGTTTAGCCGACTTAACTGTGTTTATGAGTCGAGGTAGGAATACAATATTAGTCGAATTGTCTAAAATAAATGAAGAAACATAAATATAAAATTAATAAATCATTATTTAAGTAAAAAAGTGAACATTTATCAAATATTTTTTATCCATTTTTAATACAACAAAATTAAATGCTTTTTCTTCTTGTTTTTCGGTCGCTAATAATAGAAAACTAGCGGGACCCGTGTAAATTCCACGAAATGATGTTTTCAATACTAATTATCTTGTTCCTAACCTGTACATGTTTGAATAAAATATAAGATTTGACTTGTATATTTATTTTAAAAAATGAACAATACATGAAACAATTTACAAAACTTCTTTATATACAATATTTCTAGTGAAGGTAATATTTCGACGACTAACCCTTACTTTGTAAATGCTTTAGATTAAATTAAATTTGGTTCCAATTCATGAGTAGCATATAAAGTGCTCACCTCTCGAGCGCTGGCTTTTCAACCCCCACTTTCCGACCCGAGCTTGGGTAACATCTTACTTGTGGGAGTAGGATAAAAACTGGCCTTGTGCCTAACTCCTGGAGAGGAGTAAATTACTATAAAGATTCCGGAAGGTCGTTGCTTTTGATGTAAGCGTGACACACAAAATAATACACACGCTATCGTATTAATATGTGTCTTCCCGGTCGTCCCCTCCCTACCTACCCCTTCGATGTAGAAAAAAAAATCTTAGAGGTTTGTTGGGATCGAACTATAAACCAGTCGGGCCGACGTCAAAAACTGACTTCAAAATCCTACGTCGCTAACCGTTGCGCCAAAGGTAAATACTTGAAACATTACGAAAATTAGGTGACTTCCAAATCTAGGTGCGGCACGCATGCGCAGAGCTTTTCACGTAAGCGTGACACACAAATACACTTGCTATCCTAATAATATATAGATATTAAACTGAAAAGGAAACGCTAAAATGTAGGAAAATTTGTTTCTAATGTTATTTTTGAATAATGAATTAAAAAAAAAATTTCAAAAACTTCAGACATCGATAAGGACATCAGATGGAAGGTGCTGATATGTAATTGCAGCTTGTTTGACTGTGATGGGTCGCGACACACGTGCACACAGACAACTTTGCTTTATATATATATATATATATATATATATATATATATATATATATATATATATATATATATATATATATATATATATAGCAAGCTATGAAAATATATTTATGGCAATTAAGCTTAATTGCCATAAATATATTTTCATAGCTTACTACTTAGCTCTACTTACGTATCGAGCACTGTTGAAGTAAATACTGAAAATTGATACATAAGAAATTATATCTCCTATTAAAATTTTATGTGGATACATGAAATAGTAAATAGTAATATATATATATATATATATATATATATATATATATATATATATATATATATATATATATATATATATATATGACGTATTATTATTGAGTGAAACACTCGAAATAGTAGTAAGCAAAAACAACGAACGCTGCAATCACCAATAAAACAATTACATAAAAATACATTATATATATATATATATATATATATATATATATATATTTGTATAATTAGGCAGAGTTCCTTCTCTTATGCATGTTTGGTTAAACAGAAGCGCCAGCTCCTGTTTATTTATTTTTTTATTCGTTTTTTCGATTCGTCGCACGACCGATTTGGTATTGTCGTCCATGTTGTATAAAAAATCGCCATATTTTCGCGAACGTTTTCGACCGACGTCGGTCATCTTCAGGCGGATGAATGAGTATGCAAAATAAAAACGGCGCTAATGGTAACTTATACACCCAGGTAGATGGCGTATCAATGGGATCAGCTCTTGGCCCATTGTTTGCCGAAAACGATATGTCTAACCTGGAAATTAAAAACTTTAACATTATTCCTAAACCCTCCATATATGTTCGATACGTAAACGACATTTTCCTACCATATAAATAACCCTTTTCCCGAATTAATAAAATGTGACTATTTTCATACACAGTAAATTTCCTCAACATTAGAATATATCAAATAACACCATGATTATCATCTTTTTGTTGTTTTTCTCCAAATTACCTGATTCGTTTTCCATGCACAGCTTCGAGCTGAGACGCTTTCCCTGTATTTCTGATCTGTGTTGATCTCTGCGTCCCCCCCTCCCATTACTTTATTACAACACTAACACTTTTGATAATAATCTGTCCAAAAGTAAAAGCATTATAAACACTTAAATGATATAAGAAACGCTTTAGGTGAGGAGGGGGAGGTAATTCTGAGACTCTGGACTTAGAAGATTTTTCAACCGGATGTTAAGAGTTAATGGAATGAAGAAATAGTTTTATCTGTGTAATGTATATTTGTATAAATGAGAATGTAAGTGTATGCGAAAAACTGTTGATTCGAAAATGTGTTTATTAATCTTGACCTGAACAGACACTTAAGAATCCATAAGAAACGTATTATGGAGACGTCGGCTCTCAATTTGGTTAATGGCCTATAGTCTGTACCAGTGTTTTTCTACCTTTTTGCTGGAGTGGAACCCCATGGAAACATTCCACTGGCTCGAGGAACCCCTGTGCAAAATGTTGGTTATCTTATGCAAAAAACAGCATTTAATTATACAAAAAAAAAAAATTGTAATAAAATGAAAATACTCATGTTCAGAGTATTGTACATGAAATGAAAACAAAAATGTTTATGTTTGAATAGATTACATTTATTCATATGAAAAAAGTCAATGGGAAACTTGAGCCTGGTGTTTCTTGCACAACTCTTTAAGATTGGGTCGTGTTTTGATAGACACACACGAAGTTCATCTTCCATAATAATAATATTTGTATACTTGTATTTGTATAAATATAACATTTTTTAAAGCATGTTTTCATATGTCGGACCGTATAGGTTAAAAGATATGCATATATTAATAAAATAGATTTTCGAAATTGAATTTAATATGTTGTTTATTTGTTCGTTGTTCTAATTTAGAAATTGCGGAACCCCTGGACTGTACTGGCGGAACCCTAAGGTTCCGCGGAACCCTGGTTGAAAACCACTGGTCTGTACTGTAAATATTGAAAATAGCTCGGCGGCTTCAAGAGCTGCCATCAGTCTCATGAAGGTTAATCAACGAGTTGACAGCGCGGTTTCATGTACACACCAGACCGACCGGAAGTAGCCAGTTTTCACCTCTCTGTATTCGTCATTTAATAAGCACACTCGATATCTCTGCTGCTGCTGCGGCTGGTTGATTGCGTAAACATGTCAGGCTCAACTAGCAAGCTGAATTTTGTATTATTGTTTTTATTTGGATTTTTTGTCCGTTCCGAATCGTAAATCGGCATCGATTTCCGAAAGATACAGTCTTTTTGAACGAGATGAACTGATTCAGACTCGGAATAGTGTGCTGAAACGAATCCGAACCTTTAACCGGCTCGAATCGATTTGTAAGTGTTTTTTCTTTGCTCGATCGATTTTTCTAGAAAACCTTGTCTCGATTTTACTTATGTGTTTCAATTAATAATGTAATGCCAAAACGATACCGTAATTATTAAATTTAACTTTAATAATCCTATTTATAAAAAAATATTTGGTAAATAAAAAAGCGACATAATTTAAACAAATCGAAATTATTTATTTGTTTTAAAGACGTCCCGTCAATTTTATTGTAAAATCATTTTTCTAATAACATACACTTTTTCATTGAAGTATCTTTCCGAAAAAAATGTAAATATTTTCTTACAAAGAATTAATTAAGAGAAAAGATAAAAATATTGTGGTTAATGAGCGAAACAAAAATGAAAATTTAAAAAATTCCCGGGTAACACCAGATTCATACATCTAGTATCACATGTCTATAGAAATGAAAGAAAGTGTGTGTCGTTATTTTTGTGTGTTTGCAACAATAAAATATGATTTTAAAAATAGTCTTAAACAGCAGTGATTATGACATAAGTTGGGACTATGATGTAGGCTAATACAACTGTGTAAGCAACATTTTGCAACCTGGCCAAAGATAGGTTAGTTTGAAAGTCAATTTCTAAAAGCCGTCCAACACATGCCAGAATATGTAACAAACATTAAGATTCCGAAATATTTTATTTGTTATTCATGTTGGTTTTTGTTCCTTTCCGAATTTTCTTTTCTTTTTCTTTTTCTTTTTCTTTATATTTTCAAATCATTTTTATCTTTTTTTCAACATTCTTTCATTCTTTCTTTCTTTCATTCTTTCTTTCTTTCTTTCTTTCTTTCTTTCTTGTTTGTTTGTTTCTTTCTTTTTTTTTCTTTTTTCGAATCTTTTTTCATCACTTCTTTCTTTCTTTTTCTTTTTTATTTCTGTTTGTTTCTTTTTCTTCTTTTTTCCATTATTCCTTCCTTCATCTATTTTTATTTATTTATTTTCTATATCTTTAACCCCCCCCCCCGCCATTCACTTTCTACCTTCTTTCTTTCCTTCTTTCTCATCATGCTGTTCCTTCTTCCGCAAATTTTATTGTAATGGCTGACACACGAATCAAGGCAAAGAAACTGGACAGCTTAGACACCAACAACGCAACTCCTTTATTGAATCCCCCCCCTCTCTCTCTCTCTCTCTCTCTCTCTCTCTCTCTAACACACACACACTCACTCTTTCTCTTTCTTTCGCTTTCTTTCTCTTTCTTTCTCTCTTTTTCTCTCTCTCTCTCTCTCTCTCTCTCTCTCTCTCTAACACACACACACACACACACACACTCACACTTTCTCTTTCTTTCTCTTTCTGTCTCTCTTTTTCTTCTTTTCCCGCCACCTCTCGTTCTCTTTCTTTCTCTCTTTTTCTTTCCCCCGCCCTCTCTCTCTCTCTCTCTCTCTCTCTCTCTCTCTCTCTCTCTCTCTCTCTCTCTCTAACACACACACTCACTCTTTCTCTTTCTCTCTCTTTCTCTTTTTCCAGCCACCTCTCTTTCTCTTTCTCTTTCTCTCTCTCTCTCTCTCTCTCTCTCTCTCTCTCTCTCTCTCTCTCTCTATCTCGCTACCCCCTCTCTCTCTCTCTTTCTCTCTCTCTCTCATCCTCATCAAATCTCTCCCTCTCTCTATCCCCTCTTTCTCTTTTACCCTTTCACCCCCCGTCCAATTCTCATTTTCCCGCCACACGCATATCCCATCAACCTAGAAACCCCAAGGTTACTAGCCTCCAAGACAACCTGACCTGCCAAGTTTTCACTCGCATCACAACTAATCTAAATGACAGAAATGCCAAACTTGGTTTATCTGAACACCAAATGCAGGCAATCAAAGAAAGAGCTACAAAACATTTGGGGAGAAATTGGACCGCAAAAACAATTACTTAACCTCAATGTGATTTCCATCGTCTCCTTCGCGGTAAAATAGCCAGTTTGCCACCTCTGCTTCGCCTAGACATGGATTAATACCCTCACCCCGTCAAAAATCTATAGTTTTGATATATTTTTAAAAAAAAACATTTTTTATACCACATGGTTCTCACCGGCAGTCTGATATCAACCAAGTTGTGAGCATGTGTGTACAAACCGGTGAGAAATCAGGTATGATCATGTGTTTCTTTACCTGAGCACGGAACACGCGGTTCTTGATCCGTTTGTAAACCACGTGGTTAAGATAGCCTTTTATCAAGTTGAGTGTGTGAGTCCTGCCCCCTTTTTATGTTTTTGGTAAAAGATACAATAATCAATATATTCGAAAAGCGTGTAAAAATTGCTTACGCGAATTTCCCTGTTTCGGAATGTTTTGAGATGAGGATTGATAAATTGAATTATTTGTATTATTTGGACTAGTGTTTTCATCTGGGATCTTATTCTCGCAACGTTTCGGCCGATATAATCTCCAAACTAATTAAATAATACAAACGAATTTTCCTTTCTGAAACTTGATTTAAATGCATTTTTAATCCATGAACAATTATATATCAGATCTACATCATTAAATAATAAGTTAGGTATGTTTATATATTTATATATCTGTATCTACAGGATTCACTCCTAAACTAATTAACCTATCATTATGAATTTTGAAACACAACTGTAAGGGATCGTGAAGTGGACTATATTTAGTTTAATTTAGTTTCATGCAAAATGGCGACAAATTCAGATATCTTCGATGTTTGTGAAATTTTAACAATAGGTATTTGAGATCAATTAATAAATATTCCCTAACTCTCAGTTTCTTTGGCGTATTTAAAAAAAAATTATGGACATAATATAGACACAACCTACCATTTGAAAATTGAAATATTTCGAATTTGCATTGAATTTGATCAATAATCATTAGACACCAATTAAGCAAGATTCCCTTAATTTTAATTTCTTCTTAAGACCCCTCAACCTTAAGCCTTCAATTTTATACATTTTCTAGAATCAAATTATGTAATTGATCTGGATCAAAATTTCGGTCAAATTGATGTAAATATGATCCATGGGTTTCTTGTTCCATTCTTTTTTTCTTTTTTGCAAGTACTTTCGATTTGAATCGTCAAATCATCTTCAGGCGGTATTAGTTTTAGTGTCTTTACAAATTATGACTTTACTGTTGTGCTCATTTTTGAATTATAACGGCAAGTACTTTATAACTTGAAAAAGCGTCTGTAAAGTTGAAATGTACATGAGAGCGTCCTCACCAGAATGCTGTTCCACTGTATCACAGCTATTCAGTGTATCTAGACAAATTATTTCAGCTTCATTCGGTATTTAAGTAATCGTTTAGTCATTAAATTGAACCAAATTGCTTTAAAACTATAACTAATTTTGTTCAGGTGATGTTGTTTTAATTTCTATTTATAAAATTATTGGATGAAAATTGCTTCGAAAACTTTCAATCTTTTAATTAAATGAGGATTTGCTCAGAATTTTAAAGCCAGTTTAAATGACTTTCTATTCGACAGTTCAAATGCATCCAAATTTCTTTCAGATTCCTAAGGGTCCCGAAGTGATTAATTCTTATTTCTAAATAGTAACAAAAGATTAAAAATTGCTTACTATTTTACGAATAAATCGAAATGCATTCTGGTGGGTTTTATTTCGTAATTAAATGTTTTGTTTTAATATAGGATGTTTTAAATTTCGTCATTTTATATTTCAATAAATATTCGATGAATACTAAAAAAAAATAATTCAATGTGTAACTATAAAAGTTACGATAACACGAGAAACACACACACACATACACACGCGTCTTATGATTATTGTGATGTTGAAAAGGCCGATAAAAATAAGAAAACATGGGGGTGCAATTTTACTTATAGGCCGATGCAGTTAATTATTTTCATGTAAAAGCATTATTTTGTACTTACTCAGTCATATTTTATCTCTCACGCCCCGAAAAAGAATTTAAAAATATCAAGCAGAACTTTAATTAGAACGATTTTTCCATTTCGATGTACAAACTGTATTTGTGAGCGAGGCGACATTTTGGGCTGTGAGCGGTCGGTAGACAAGGGCATTAACTCCGTTTTTATTTTTAGAATTATAAAAAGAAAGAAACACATAAGCAATAGTAATAAAATATATATTTATTAAATAAAGAAATAGAAAATTAAATAATTATTTTTACTTTGTTCACCGGGATACTTTCCACAATATAATTTTCTTGTTTTTTTTTTGTTTTTTTGTTTTTTTCATATTTACATGGTAACAGCGACCAAATATGGATAATAAAATATATATGTATTAGATAAAAAAATAGAAAATTAAATAATTATTTTTAATTTGTTCAACGGGATACTTTCCACGACGTGCCTACCTAGGGGACCCAATTTCGCGACACTTATCTGCCCTTAGTTCGCTAACCTGCCACTAGCCGGCCACTCCGAAAATGTCAGATTCGACATTTCATATCGCCCTTATGAAAATGGAAAAATCGTTCTAATTAAAGTTCTGCTTGATATTTTTAAATTCTTTTTCGGGGCGTGAGAGATAAAATATGACTGAGTAAGTACAAAATAATGCTTTTACATGAAAATAATTAACTGCATCGGCCTATAAGTAAAATTGCACCAACATGGGTGCATTTACAAAAGTGTGTAGTTACAAAAGTGTGTATTTATTTACAAAAGTGTGTATTTACAAACATGTGTATTTACAAAAGTGTGCTGTTACAAAAGTGTGTATTTACAAACGTGTGTATTTACAAAAGTGTGTAGTTACAAAGTGTGTATTTACAAAAGTGTGTAGTTACAAAAGTGTGTATTTACAAAAGTGCGTATTTACAAAAGTGTGTAGTTACAAAAGTGTGTATTTACAAAAGTGTGTATTTATAAAAGTGCGTATTTACAAAAGTGTGTATTTACAAAAGTGCGTATTTAAAAAAGTGTGTATTTACAAAAGTGTGTATTTACAAAAATGTGTATTTACAAAAGTGTGTATTTACAAAAGTGCGTATTTACAAAAGTGTGTAGTTACAAAAGTGTGTATTTACAAAAGTGCGTATTTACAAAAGTGTGTATTTACAAAAGTGTGTATTTACAAACATGTGTATTTACAGAAGTGTGCTGTTACAAAAGTGTGTAGTTACAAAGTGTGTATTTACAAAAGTGTGTAGTTACAAAAGTGTGTATTTGCAAAAGTGCGCAGTTACAAAAGTGTGTAGTTACAAACGTGTGTATTTACAGAAGTGTGTATTTACAGAAGTATAGAATAGTATGTTGAAAAAAGATGGGTATTTACATACTTCTCAGGTCAGTATGATGTGGCACAAGGCAGGAAGGTGGGGAGTGTAAGATAGCACCCCTAAAGAAGGGGCACTCTGGCCTCTTAAAAATTGACTGACAGCCAGTCTGAAGTCTTTCTTCAACAATGTTACAGAAAGACTGCTGATATTTACTTTCTTCTCACCGCCTCCCAGGCTTTGCCTCCCCTCTTTGGGGAGGAGTAAGTTAATTGCTTACTGCTTGAGGTGCCCCTACCAGGGAATGCCGACAGGGCTGCCTAGGCAATTTTTAATGGTCAGAGTGCTCACCTCTCGGGCGCTGGCTTTTCAACCCCCACTTTCCGACCCGACCTTGGGTCACATCTTACTTGTGGGAGTAGGATAAAACTGGCCTTGTGCCTAACTCCTGGAGAGGAGTAAATAATACTTTCTTCTCACCGCAGGAAGATATGATACGAGGCTGGAAAGTAGGGAGAACCAAGCCAGCGCCCCTAAAAAAAGGAGCACTCTGACCCATTAAAAATTCCCTTAACAGCCTTGTCGGCATTCCCCGGTCGGACCGCCTGAGGCAGTGAGCAATAAACTAACCCCTCCCCAAAGAGGGGAGGAAAAGCCTGGGAGTGTTGCCCTCATAGAACTACCTAGTACCTATACCACAGACCAACAGATACAAGGCCACCGAAGTAGCCCAGTTTCTGCTGGACTGATTGTCGAGAAGGGATCCTCGACTGGTATTTAGCAGTCCAGAGTCTCTCCGCAATTAAAGCTGCAGATAAACCATTGATATTTAATTCTTTCTCACCGCAAGAAGATGTAGCAAAAGGCCGGAAGGTGGGGAGAGTCAAGCCAGCGCCCATAAAGAAGGAGCACGCGAAACTTTTAAAAATTGCATTGCTAGCCCTGGCGGTATTCCTCGGTCGGAGCGCCTCAGGCAGTAAGCAATAAACTCACTCCACCCATAAGATGGGAGGCAAGGGCTGGGAGAGTGGACTCTTTCAGACTAGCCAGGACAAATACAGACAGGTAAAAGGCCACCGAAATGACTCAGTTACCGTCGGACTGATTGTCGAAAACTAATCATCGACTGGTATTTAGCAGTCCAGAGTCTCTAGATTAAAGAAGAGCCGATAGTAAATAAGACAACACGGTGGTATATTTACAAGAGTGTGTATTTACAGAAGTACAGAATAGTTTGTTGCAGAAAGACTGCTCGTCCGACATCATAGGCTCCTCTAGACATAATGTGTAGAAGAGTCCATATAGTCACGAAATAGGGTAGATCACCATCACACCATAACAATAAGAAATGAGACGATCTGCTAGTTTTATTAATGTCAGCAATTTAAAAAGGCGAAAGGAAAAAGATGAAAGATTATTTCGTGTTTGATATTCAATATAAACGGCTTTTGATAATGTCAATAGTTTTCGGTTTCAGGTTTTAAATGCAGGTGGATTTGGCAAATGGCGTGACACACGCGGATGACATGTCACATGCGTGATGTCGTCGAAAGCCGAGCAGATATCGCGTCGTCGCTTTATAATCAGGTTTCTTTGGATTAATATTTGGTGACAACAACCAGAAAAACACTCTGCGATGAAAGCGAATTGAAACGGAAGAAGCTTTGCATCTCTGGAAATGCGGAGATCAGAGAGGAAGAATCTGAGTGCAATGGACGGCGATGATGTCAGGGATGCCGAATAGCGAATGAGTTGCAAGAAAAGAATTGATGAAGAGGAGGATGAAGGAAAAAGGAAATAATAATGATAATTATAATACCCCCCCCCCCAAAAAAAAAAGACATCAGCCTCGGCTGATACCACACAAAATAGCTGTGATGGGGCAAGAAGGATGTAAAGACCGAGGAGGTGAAGCACTAACCAGACCTCCACTGGAAGAGTTCTGAGAGTACTCGGACCGTAAGGAGGCTTATTGCCACCTAAATCCCAATAAAGACCAATGTCGCTGCCAGCGAAAAATCAATGGTAAGCGGCTGTTGCGATAACACAAAGTCATTTGCCATGGTTATCGAAAGAGGTAGAGAGTACTGAAAATCTGGGGAGACTTGTTGTCACCCAGACTCCAGGGAATGCCACCGGTTATTATCAGTGAGTAATCACTGATGATGACCTGTGTGAGAACTCCTAGTGAGTACAAATAATAATACAGACCAATAACCTGCTTACCAACTATATGGAAAATCTGAACAGCACAACTGGTAGAACTGATCTATCACTCTTTTATTAATTGTGGACTACTCCCCGAGGAACAGAAAGGATGTCGGAAAGGGAAAAGAAGGACACATGACCTGCTATACATCGACCAAAAGATCTTGAATGAGGTAAAAAGCAGAAAAAAGGAACATAGCCATGGCATGGATCAATTACAGGAAAGCCAAGCATGGATAATTGAATGTAGAATGTAAATTATCAATTTTATGGAAAAAGCAATGGAGACATGGAGACTGGAACTGAGAGCTAGACTACACCTGACGGGGAGACTCGCTATCACTACTACTTTTATCATATCTATCATGTCACTCACAAGCATACTCATGGGATGCAATGTGGGATATAAATTCAAAGACATAAAGGAAAGAATAAACCATCTCATGTATATGGACGACCTGAAATTATTTTTTAAAAAAACGAATAATAATAAAAATCTAATAACGAAAATCAGAATATTCGGCCAGGACATTTGAATGGAATTCGGAATAGAAAAGTGTGCACTACTGCAGATGAAAAAGGGGAAACTCAGGACAGTGGAGAGCATGGAACAACCAAACCAAGACGAGCTAAGGGTCCTTAGCGAACATGATACCTATAAACATTAGGGGCTTCTGGAAGAAGACACCATCATATTAGCAGAAATTAAAGTATTGTGGACTGGAAGAACCAAAACTAAATAAGATAACAAGGAGGTAGAGTTAACAAGAGTATGTATTTACAGAAAGTACAGAAGTAATGGTTTGTCAGAGATTGCTTCTGGATTCGTCATAGCGACTGTCTATTACCACCATTATTACTATTCATAGTGCGAGAAAGAGTCCATTTAGTGATGTAATAGGGTAGATCACTATAACAGAAAGAGAAAATTGGAAGAGAATACGTTAGAAGAACAAGAAAACTCTTAGAAACCAAATTATATAGTAGAAGCATAACAAAAAGGAATAAATACCTGGGCAGTGTACCTAGTAAGATATTCTATACCTTTCATAGGTTGGACAAAAGAAGAACTCAAGATCCCGGACCAAAGAACTAGGATACATATGACTACGCAAATTCACTACACCTGAATTATTATACTGACCGACTCTGTGTAAAAAGGAGAGAATCGGGAAGAGGATTGGTAAGTATAGAAAACTGAAGGCTGAAAGGCATCGTAAAATGAACAATACAAAGAACAACGAAACTGGAAACAAAAAAATGGAAGAGAAGCAGCTACCTGAACGATTTAAGACTGGCAAGAGAAGAAATGCACGAAAACACCTTGACATGGCTACGAAAAGGACACTTGGATAGAGAAATCAAATCTCTACTGAGAAATATTTATCTCAGAGAAGAAGAACCACCAAAAAAACGGAAAATATATGTGGCTTGGAGTTTGACCACCCATAATTCGATTTCTCACCTTGAAAAAGTAATGTTCCTTCAAATACAAGGTTCTCTGTTTTAGTTATAACCCACTTGAGGTTTTACGAAATTAATATTTACACTAGATAGTGGACCTCCTGGTCAGTCAGTTTTTTATGTCCATGGGTTGGCAGCTGATTATCTCAAGTAGTCTTTCTGGTGTGGTCCAAGTGATATCTACATATCTATATATATATTCCAGCAGATGAGCAGGAAAGTCAGTTGGATTTGTGTGCACCTCAGAGATGAATGGGCTCTTGGGTCGTAAGCTGATGGATTGTGTTCGGTTGTGAGATATTTTTGTCTGGGTTTGCAGACCTGATGTTCAGTAGAATAAAACGAATATCATTGTAACATCTCTTAGAATAAACATCGCTACTTGTGTTTAACTGGATTTGTGATTTTGTTTGGAGGGAGACAACTTCTCTTGCAGCACTGACTGAGCGCACACAATTAACAATGCGACCAGTGTCAGAATTAGGCACCAACTTTTGACCAACACAACCAGCGGACGAGCGCACACAGACGCACGTTCACAGCTTGAAGAAAGTTACTGTAATACCTTTGATTGTAGGAGCACTAGGAACAGTTTAAAAAAGCAGGAATAAAGACAAAGAGAAATTGGAACCAAAAGGAGGATTGCCACCGTACAACCCATTGCACTGATGAAAACAGATAAAATAGGACAATAATTCGTAATGTTTCAGAATTTACAAAATATTTGAGAAATTTAACGTAGTTTCAGTAATAGACAGACGCCGAATATCTATTATATAAAGATGTCTTTATCGTATTGTGAAAAAGAATTCTGTGTATCATTGTGAATGATAGAAATACGTATTTCCGCATCTAAAATATTAATGTCTGGATAAAAAGACAAAAGGTGATCTTCTTTCGTAATCGAAAGGCAAAGTCGACCGACTGGGTATTAATTGAACACAAACTGTTGAAAAAAAAAAAGAAGAAAAGAAAATCTCAGCTTACGTGCGTAAATTTGATGACAAATCGGGGAACAAGGATGATAAACTTCATCTCCCAGTCAGAATAAATCCAGTTTCCAGTCGTTAGGGCCAAAAGCACCTCCTTAAGCAGGCAAATCCCTTCAAGGATTTTCTCAAGACAGATCCGCGAGCAGCCTGCTGGATATTGCCAGGTGCGCATCGACTTAAAGAGATAATTAAAAGTTTTAGACAGATGGTGATTTCTTGGTTAGATTTTTTTTATATTACAGAGAAACTGCATGGAACTCTGGGACACCATTATTTGGTAATATGCGGTGGGACAAGATTATCGGCCTTTATTGCATAATTGGCCATGGCAGAATAAAACACTACTGCTTCGTTTCGTCCATAGACGAACAACCAAAATTAATGTCGATTTGGGATCTTTCAACCATGTGCTCTTCAGAAAAAGTTTTTATATATATATATATATATATATATATATATATATATATATATATATATATATATATATATATATATATATATATATATATGGGAAAATGAAAAAGGAAAACCAAAAAAATGGATGTTTTTTATGTGTACATCAACGTTTCGTCTTTATTTATAAATTGTATTTTCGTCTTTATTTATATATTGTATTTTCTCTATTTTATCATCCTGATGAAGTCTTATAAATAAAGACGAAACGTTGATGTACACATAAAAAACATCCATTTTTTGGTTTTCCTTTTTCATTTTCCCATCACGTCGGATTACCTTCATCCTTCTCTTCCCATATATATATATATATATATATATATATATATATATTTGCTGAATTGGTATAGGACCACAATGGGAAATAGATAA